>JARLTB010000021.1:43622500-44222500 GCA_030141615.1 Unio pictorum
ATAATGACACAAGTATGATTAAATATACACTGTTAATTTGTTAATTAAAAGCATAAAATGAAGACACATTTCATGATTGACTTGATATGCTGGTGTTTGTAGATAGATGAATGGATTGGTCGATATGTTGAGAGAGAGAGAGAGAGAGAGAGAGAGAGAGAGAGAGAGAGAGAGAGAGAGAGAGAGAGTTCACTATTTACAACTACGATTAATATTACCTATTCTTAAACTTTGAAAGGCACACTTTACCATTCACGTAAATACGTCCTCAAAATAGCACGTTCGTCTGTTTCAAAACTTGTATTTGTTTTAGTTTGTTTCGTTTTTAAATCAATTTGGTTGCACTCCATGTCCACAAGAATTTAGTTATG
The DNA here is from genome assembly GCA_030141615.1 of Unio pictorum. NCBI lineage: Eukaryota > Metazoa > Mollusca > Bivalvia > Unionida > Unionidae > Unio > Unio pictorum. The sequence continues at coordinate 43,622,872 of JARLTB010000021.1, forward strand.
TATACACACATGAGCAAACCAAAATTACTACATCAACCCCACAATCTCACGATGTGAAATTATGGATGACATGTAACAAGCTGCAGATGAATGATGATAAAACTGAGGCTATTCTGATCACAACACAAAGACTTTCTCATTCACATCCTTTACCTCAGACAATAAATATTAGCAACATCAACATTAAATTCTCACAGTCAGTACGGAACCTAGGAATTACTCTAGACAGTAGTTTCACATTGCACCAACATGTCATGAACATATGCAAGGCTGCATATCTTGAATTGAGACGCATCAGTTCCATTCGTAAATATCTTTCAGTTGATGCCACTAAAACACTTGTGTGTTCATTAGTACTTTCAAGACTGGACTATTGTAATTCAATTATGTCTGGTTCGTCACAATATTTACTCCAGAAACTTCAAAACACAGCTGCACGGATCATCTTTAGAGTACCTCGATCATAGGACACCTCACCACTGCTCTGTACCGTACAATGGCTATCAATTCGATACAGAATCAAACACAAAATTTGTTCTCTATGCTATGTTTCAATGACAGACTCCAGTCCAACATACCTATCCAGCTTCACCCATGTGTATACACCAGCTTGATCCTTACGCGCTTCTTCTGATAATCGTATACTCATTGTTCCCAAGGTGAAAACAAAGTCATATGGACAACGTTCGTTTGCACAACAGGGCCCGGCGACGTGGGACGAATTGCCCATTGAAATTAGACACAAAGACACAGTGGTCCCTTTTAAGAGTGCTCTTAAGACTCACCTGTTTCTACTGCAGGGCCAAACTTAGCGACCTAATCATGTTTTGTATATTATATGTTTCAGCAAGTTTTTATGTTTTCCAATTTCATTGTTTTTCTCATTTGTTGTTCTGTAGTATAGTCATATCATTATTGATGGTGTAAAGCGCTAAAAGCTTCGAAAGATTAGGCGCTATACAAGTCCGCATTATTATTATTATTATTATTATTATTATTATTATTATTATTATTATTATTATTATGTGGTATATCTTCATATATAAAACTACAGGCCGGCCAGTTAAGCTAATGTATATAATATGTTTGAATATGATATAATCGAGCATTCAGTTAGAAATTACTGGTGTCAACCGTGTTCTTGATTCGAAAATCAATTAATCTATTAAGTAGATTGAATAGATCACTAGATAAGTTTCATTTAAATATACAATTTAAATGGGCATGATACGGCAGTCATGATTGATTTAGTGTTAAGCCAATAAGGAAGTTTAAGTCTTCTATTGGAGTAAATGCTACTTTATTAAGTAACTACATCGAGGCATTGTGTATAACTAGTTATGAATGTAGTCAGTGCCATTTTCTACATATCGAGATATATTATTCAGTAGAGCTTAGAGTTTTTGAATCTCATAAAGTAGAGCAGTTTATCAGCCATTTATCACCAGTCACCCGCCACCTAACTCGCAAGAAAGACGTATGGAGAGACCTAGCACATGTAAAGAACTAATGTCGGTTGCTTGATGCATGTAGGGGAACTTTTCTAGGCCATTAGATAACCAATTAAGTTGTGGGGTAGATGTGATTGTAGCTGCGACAGCGTAGGTAAATTATTATATAAATAAGGAAGAGATATTTGATGTTCAAATATATAAGAATATAAATCAATCAAAATTAACAAACATACAGAATAAGAAACATAACACTTCACTATATATATGTACATATCTGAAAAAGCTGTGTACAGACGGACAAAAGGGAAGAAGATTATGATAGCTTTGAAACTATCTGACTGCCAGAGAAGCAATTTTGTAAATCACGAGAGAAAGACAGACAGACAGACAAATCAATACAAGTTTCACGTGTTTGTGTTATCATCGAGTGCACTTTGCATAAATTCACCATGAACAAGCTTGGCTGATTTAGTCATTGCAAGTATATCAAAACTGGGCAATGGACGGGTTAACTGCGCGGCCTTCGTCGTGCTGTTTGGTGTAATCAAAGATCTCTTTCCTTTGGTATTCGACGGATCGTTATTGGCAATCGAATGCATATTCCTTATATATGTGTTGACAATGCGCTAACGGAAATCAAACCATCTTTTTCAGCATCAATCTGGTGTAGTTCCGACAGCACAGCGTCTCACCAGGGGCACTGCAAGGAATGGAAATATTCCATCGGTCTTTTGCATTTTTGCACCTGTGATTGGCATAATGTTGCCACCATTTTATCATGTATGGTAAGGTAGCTCAAATATCTATAAACATAATACCCTGAAAGGATATATAGTCGGTATGTAATTTATCTTATTTTTTGTTTTATCATTGTTTTCTGCACCTGGAAATAAATAAAAAAATTACATACCGACATGAACAGCTGTGTCCATTTAATGCCTACATGACAGAGATCAGAATCAGACGTTGCCATCGCCAATACTCAGTTTTAATAATTATGCTACTGTTACGTGTATTTGATTTGGGTCATTTATTTTTTATTTTGTTTTAGTTGTTTGTTTGTCAGATTCAGGTTTGACATTTTAAGTTCGTGATTCATTCATTGGGAGATGACCTGTACTTTACAAATAAACACCAGGTGTTGACCTCATATCTGACCTGGCTTCAGAGTTTTAAACAAGCTTTTACAATGATTGGTTGATTCCAAGGACATTATGGAGCTTTGTTATAAACATCTTTCTATTTTTAGTTGGGTTATACGGTGTGTACGTGATTTTTTTAACGTAAATTTGTTCTTAAAGATTCTAGATCACGTGACCTCTTTCTTGTTTACGTAAAAACATGTATGTAAATTATGTTTTGGAGAGAACTAGAGAACTATTTAGTAGACGTTGGGCTGTTAGAATACTAAGTTGTGTGTCGTTTTGAGTTATTTTTGGATTGGAAAGTATTTCAATTCGTTCGGATCAAGAGGATTTATTTTGTTATTTATCTGGAAAAGAATTGTGCTCATAGAATTTTATTACCAAGAACTGACTTCATCACGTGACATCGTTGGGATTCGAACTTGGAATTATTTGGACAATTTATTACCAGGACTTTTACAATTTCTCTAGTGGATAATATTTTGAATTATTTTTGGATTAATTTTGGAATTGATTCTTAAAACCGTAAGTTTATTTTTCTTTTCTGGAAAATATTTGTTCTCAATAAATTGTTTATTAAGTTTTACAAGCTTGTTATTTTCACTCTTTCTGTGTTACTGTTTTTTCGAGCCTAAGCACGTAACACTACAGCATTGTGTTAAATCATTGAATGTGAATGTTTAATCGGTATTTTTTGTGAACTTGAGATAACAAAAAAAAACTGAGATTAACAAATCAGTATTTTTATTCTCTTACATGTTATTATGCAACCCAACTACCTTGTCCACACTTTATCTCACCCAAGCTCAGAAACAAATACATGCATTCTCACCATCCAGAACAGCTCCGGTGGTTAGAGCATCTGCCACGAAAGCAGGCGGTCGTGGGTTCTATGCCCGGCCGAGTCATTCCAATGACTTACACAAATGGTATTAACAGTTGACTTGCTTGACGCTCAACATTAAGAGGTTAGTGTTAGTACTGGTCGGTCTGGTGTCAGGATAATGTGACTGGGTGGGACATCATGTTACATGTTTGCGGCATGATGTCCCAGTGTTAAACATCACTATATAATGCCTCACTGCAGACATCGTAGCGATATGACTGAACAATTGTTACAGGTACGTTAAATGTCCTAATCTCTCTCTCTCTCTCTCTCTCTCTCTCTCTCTCTCTCTCTCTCTCTCTCTCTCTCTCTCTCTCTCTCTCTCTCTCACACACACACACACACACACACACACACACACCAGAAAATCATTAAATTGAATACAATGTTCCACATTTTGTTGCGTAAAATTAGTGGTGTGGCTTGCAAACGTTCTTCATAACTTGTGCTTATAATGTACTTTATTCTTCAGTATGTATGTATATCGTTGTATTAATGCAGTAAAATCTACAGAATATGTCAAAGCATATCAGTAGCACATACATTATTCAGTTTCGAGATAGGCGACTAAAATTAGTATGGCCGTAACATCAAGGAAGTGTTATTTACAAACCAATATGTTTGGATAAATGCAGACACACATGTCGATCGAAACTGTTGTGATACAAAGTACAAAATGGGTTAGTGATAATTTCAAGATACTTCTGTTACGGTTTCCAGTAATATAAAGAGTTTTAACATTATAGTGGTGTCACTATGGCAGTACAAGATATGTGGGCCGCACCGGGTGGCACCTTCAGAAGGGGTAATACCAAAGTGACTGTCAATACAATTTTTGGAATTTTTGTACAGGAAGGAGGTCAATGTGGGTGACACCATGCAATACCAAACTGGGTAACACCAACTCTTGTGATGCCACTGTTACATTATAAAATATTTAATAGGATTTATAATAATTGCATGATTTTTATACGTGTCCAGTTGGTGATATAGAAATAATGCTGACGTGAAAATGACTAAAATCAGTTCTATTGCATATAGGAAATAACAGTTGTCTAGGACACGTAGAGGTACTAACAATGCTCATAGTCTAGTGTATATGTAAATTTATAAGAAGATTGGTAGGAAGATTGTCTTGTAGTAACCTCAATTTTTCCATGGTAGTGTAACTCGTAAAAATAAGTTCTTCAATTCTAGATACAGGTAGATCTTGCATGTGTTCAGCAATCCCGAAAAACCTAAATAGAAATGGTTTCACATTCACATCCTAGTGGTACACGGGAGATAACCCTGTGAACTGTAAGCCCGACTGTGATTGTGTTACATTTAAAATTGTCTTTAAAATGGTCTTTCGTGTGTTCTTGCCTGCAGAGCCACCGACCCAGGAGAAGCTACTGGCAAGCTTTCTCACATATCCACATTGGCCCAATCCGAGACTCGAACCCACGCAGACAGAGGTCAGATGGCAGTGATCCGTGGTACAATCTGGGTATTTCAGTTCGAAAAGAAAATCTCTTTCGCTAGATAAGAGTTTAGCCACGATTTTGCAGTTATTATCTGCTTTATTGAAAGGTGTAGGTTTTTGTTATGTTTGTTACGATTTTTATGAAGAAAAACTAAGTGATGAAAGTCAAATTTATAGGATGGTACCAGTTTAACACATCCATTGGACAATTTTAGGCTATAGCGTATATACTTCTATTTTGTGTTTTGTTAAGAGTATTTTTCGCCGTTTTCTTTATAGAGGAAACGACGATTCCTGTAAAGGCGTATACATAATGCTTTTAAAACTGCTTAAATTGTGACTTTGGAGAATTTGTTTATTAACTTCTGTCACTTCATGGACGTCTGTCATATATGCATTATCTAAGTCCGTATTGAAAGTACCTTTGATTGAGACTTGTATATATTTATGCGTCAAGAAACTGTACATAAGGAGAGGCACTGTATATTATTGTCCACATAAGTTCTACAACGTAATCAGCATTTGAGGACGAATCGCCAGAGGTCTTAAATTTATATATTTCTTTGACTGAGAACGATTGATAGAAGATGAGTGACTGTCTATTAACTATGGAGGTATGTACGTTGTATGTCATTTTCAAATGTAAAGTAGATTTTGCGAGTAGCTTTTTTATATACATTTATTTGGATGAAATGGTGTAAATTGTCTTTTTCTTTGGACTGGAAAAGTAATAAATCTTGTCTCAAATTTCCCTATACCTTATCAGGACCGAATTCTTCTTACACTTAAACAACAATCATGGGTTTGTCCTCTGATCTGATCCTGTGTACTTTTGTTGTAATGTGATGATTTATGAATCTCGCCATAGAGTGAAATAACAAATATAAACATACATATTAATTGTCTTGCAAATATGCGATTTTCCCGAATCTTTGAACAATAAAGAAGCATGCCCTTGCAATGTAATATAGGTAAAGTAATTAACTAGATGAAACTACCAGTTATTTAAATTTCAAATTGAAATAGTGAAATGTTGCGGTCGGATGTATTTTAGAATTTGGTGATTTTTCTCTATGATGAAATCCTGAAACTGTCTCAGATGTAGCTCACAGAGTGATGTATACATCACAATACTCGATTTTGTGCTAAACTATTCTAATAAAGGATCTCCATTTATCATTGCCAAGAAAATTAGTTTATAATTATCGCCTTGATTTCATTACAAGTTTTATCTTAGAAAAAGTTAGAGTGATAGAATATGTATCGACAACTTACAGAAGCCATGATAAACAACATTGCACGCAAGATATTGAGTTTTATTTGGAATAACAAGATACACTATCTAAGCAAAACTCACATATGCAGATCTAAGGATAAAGGGGATTACCCGTGCCAAACCTAAGTATAAAACAAAAATCAATAATCTTAAATAGGTTTAAAAGTAATACTCCCGAACTATCGTGGGAGAACATATATAATTATAATTACGGTTACTTATGTCGTTTCAACGATAATATAATAAAAAACATAATAAATTAGTTAAATTATTAAAATCTCTAGATTTATGCAGAAGTTCAGAACTAATTTACAACCATTAGGATAAAACAAATATTTGGAATCCTAATATAAGGATTTATGACAATTTAATGGAATTAATACTTTAAAGATAAATATAGAATAGAATATAAAAAGCCAAATTTAAACTAGGAAAACATTTGGAGTAGATATGCACAGATAAAATCTTCTTCAGTGCAGGTAGAATACTTTATTCCTGCATGAGGGCTGGCTCACTGGTGAAACAGCTTTCAGCAGGCACATTATAAATTGACTACCTCACTGTACGCTATGCCAACAACATATCGACTCCAAAAAATATTATTTTAACATGTCAAAACACAGAAAATGAGAGATTAAATATACAAAACTTATCAGTAAATAAATATGGACGTTTAAACAATATGAAGGGGGCCCCGAGTGGCCGAGTGGTCTCAAGCGCTTTCCGTTACGAATCACTGCCGTCTCACCTCTGTCTGCGTGGGTTCGAGTCTAAGATTTGGCTAATGTAGTTATGCGAGAAAGCTTGCCAGTAGCTAGCTTCTCGTGTTTCGGTGGTTCTGTCTGAGGGGTTCTCGGGTCCTACCTCCACCAATAATACTGGCCGCCATGTATAGCCTATCATGTGCTAAAAAATGGCGTTAAACCCTAAAACAACAATAACAAACAATATGCAATTTCTATATATTAATGAAATAGATGATAAATATAATTATAATAAATTAATTCAGTACATAAACACTTACGAAAGTGAGAAGATAATATTTCTTATAATTAAATTTATATGACATATGAAATAATTTCAATATGAGGTAACATAATAAATATTTTAATAATTGTTTTGTTTATTTTTTGTATTTTCTATGAACTAAAATGCTTCATCCTATAAATGTACATAACAACTCTGAGAAAAATTTGGAGGAAAAAAAAACAGTTTATACAAGAAACACTTTGGGCATAGCATACAAACATGTAGCAAACAACACATAGTATACACTGGATAACATATATCATTTAGCAAAGATCACTGGAAAGAAATAAAAAACTCCCTAGCCATCCTGGGCAAAGAAGTAAAGATACAACTGTAGAATAGGACAGTGTGTAACCCATAATTAAAAAAATAAATATTATAAAATATAAATAATCTAAACTATAAAAACACTCATATATATATATATATATATATATATATATATATATATATATATATATATATATATATATATATATATATATATATATATACATACTGAGGGAGAATAAAAACAATTAGCTTTCAAATAATATGGGGGTCTGTCAAATGGTGTTAATCTGAAACAGACCACACCAATAAACTTTAAGGACTTGGAAATGAAAAGTACAAAGATTATTCTAAATGGAACTACACCCTAGGTGAAATTTTGAAACTATTTGAAAACCATGTGGACATGCATAACAAAACAAACATGCTATTGTGAGTATTTTTGTTTTAAATCTTGAGGACCTGGAGAATTAACTACAGGGAAATAGGGATGGATATGCGAATGATCTAGACCTTGCTAGTAATGCGACTGAGATCCCTAAAGATCGTTTTACCAATATATAAATGGAACGTTTGTATAATGGAACTTTTATAGACCTTTGATATAGTTAGTAGAAATTCGTGAGTATTTCACTTAAAGTCTTGAGGAACTAGAGGTTTGAAAGACTGAAATAGAGATGGATATCCGAGTGATCCAGACCTTTTGCTGGCACTACGTCTGAAATCTCTATGGATCAGGAATAAATCTCATGTGGAACTTGAATGAATATGTGACTATTCTCGAATTTGCGATACCTCTGTTAGAAGTCTCTATGAAAAATAAAAGAACTTATGTGAACATAACAAAGACATGAACATAAGATCTGAACATAATCAATCTAAATCCGAACACGGAATATTATATATTTTTATGAATTGATTATAAGTCTGTTAAATTACGTCGACGAAAATCTCTTACACTGCTCTGAACGTATTAGACAAAAAGCATGCAGCAGGTGACACCATGAGCAAGGCCTACTGGTGTGTACCGGGTGCAAATGCTGTACGTGCATTAATCATTTGACTTTGATTTGAACTTAATTCTAAACAAAGCTTTACTATTACTAGTGTTATAACTTGAACTGAAATATAGAATCTACAATTATGATATACAAAACTATATACTACAAATACGAAATTCAAACTTTCTGAATTAATGAATATATTATAATTAATGAATATACTATACCTAATTGTTGTAATACTTAATTAAACTGTATCTTCTACCTACTTCCCTACAATTATCGAATTAAGGAGTACTTGATTATAATAGGAAACCTTAAGTTAACAACAACCATCCACATAAACAAATACTAATATTTACAGAGATAAACTAAACTACGTATATTAAATTATTTATAATTTAATAAAAACTGAAATGAAACTTGACCAATCCAAACAACATACAAAGAGTAACGTACAATACAATATAGCTACAAACACAATAGCATTAACTGGACACAATAGATCCATTGGCCTGGATCACTTATTTAAATAGCACAAAAGATTAACCATTGTTGAATAGTACACTAATTAGGGAGGTATAAAAACCCTATATCAAAATTATAAAAAATTAAATTCTTATAAACTAAAACAAACACATAACATAGGGAACAGAGAAACGTATATTTTATTAACTTTAGATACTTGGTAGTTCGTGAAATGATGTTAAACTTAGACGGACCACACAAATAAATTATAAGGACTCTCACATCTCCAGCTATACAGGTATATACGTTTCAATAATTTCGAGTATACAAGATAACACTATTGTACTACCACGTCAATTTCTGCATGATTTGTAACTTTGGTTAACAGAGAGTAATGTTCACATTTATATTCTTGATTACGACTTTGCGACGGATTTTGTATTAGTAATTTAAGGCTACATTTTTAAGAAATGTTTAGTACAGTATGATTCTTATCAAGCAAGGTGAAGTTTATTTATGAACTTGTTGTTTTGTATGTATGCCGGTAATATTATCTGCATAACTTAGCGTGTATAACGTTGTTACGATTTTATGCCTGTGTCGTATAAATAGTACACTGTATTGGATATGTTTTTAGCTGCCCAGTGTATGAGAAGGTCAGATGTTGTCCGTTGCTGTGAGTGTCTGGAATGTCCCGTGTCTGGAGTGTCCCAGCTGTATAGCTGTCCAATATCTGGAATGTCTAGTATCTGAAATGTCCAGTATATGGAGTGTCCGGTGCTGTCCAGAGTCTAGTGTCCGCAGCATCCGGAAAGTGAAGAGCTGTCTGGGGAGTCCAGAGTGGCTAGAGAGACCCGAGCGTTCCTAGTATCTGAGGGATAGAGGTCTACGTGGTGCAAGCGGTAAAGCCAACCACAGGAATTATTCGTAGCAGCTGTAAAGCTGAATTCTGGGGTTCGTAAAACCCATTGCATATTAAAGGACTAGAAATATAAATTACATTTGTCCTTTTTCATTTGCACAATTCATTTTACTACACGAGTAAAATTCTACATTGTTTGCTAGCTGAGTAGACTATATCCAACTTTCCATTGTTTAGTCACTGTGAATCATTCACGTCTTATGTTATACTTTTGTGTAATTGTTTTTGTATATTTTCTTCATTCCATTTGTGCTTATTGTGTTAATAATCTAATATTTGAACTAAATACATAAGTACGTATTCATAATTTAATTGTTCATTCAAGTCATTCATTATTAAACATTGTATTGATATCATCGTCAAAAGTGTTTTATTGTGAGTCCGAAAAATCCCACCCGGTTATATTGTTACAATTATGTATGTCAAGTAAGACTAAAGCATGTAGGAAGTGTGCCTAGAGAAGCTATGCCATTATAGCAGTAACTTTGATGTACATTTGTATACCTTTTGACTTGAATTAAGTTTTATTTCTATATATTATCAATACTAATTTTTCCTCCCTAATTGTGGAATCATAACAACGCTCACCTTACAGTGTCATTCTTGATTCATGTATCTGTCTACTCATTCGTGCTGTCCCTAGTGTTATAAACAAACAACCATAAAAGCGTTCCTGTATGACGGGAGGCGAATGGAGATGATTGTCAGTTGGGATGCAGGCAACATAATCTTGTCACATTTGGAACAGATATATAAAATTAACAGCTTCATTAGCTTCATTAGCTTCATTTACATTCAGTAGCTCTACTCTACTTCAGGTGCTAGTAATAAGTTTGCATATTTGACTTTATCATTAGTCACAGCAAAAAAATGACTATGGATGTCTTTGTGAATAAAGTGTATCAATGTACAAAAGTATAGCACACATCAATATTTTTATTTATTTGTATTTCATAGAAATCTAGTACAGTAACATTTAAAAATATTGAATTATTTGAATTGTTTAACATTGTGACTGCTATAAGATATCAAGTTTTATATTATAATGATGCAATCCCGAAAAACCATTCAAATAAATATAAAGATTCAATGGATTCTGGCATAAGAATATACGTCTGTTCACTGATACATTTCTGACGCGTTGTTCCAGTATATGGCTAGACCAAGAATGTCATATCACTGGCGATGTAGGCGAGCAATGTGGATGCGATCAGTTACATCTTTTTAAATTGCAAACTTCAAGAACTTTTAGTTCTTCAAAAGCTAGATTTTCCAATTTAGTAAGCTGTTAATATGCTGTGTCACTGATGTTATTGATTTATTTTGTATTTATAAACGTCTTGCATAGAGGATAAATTTACATTAAAATAGTTTACTTTGGTGACTAACGATTGATACAATATGCCCATTGTCTTTCCTGCAACTCAGTTCGAGAATCTTTCACATGAGTAGGGAAATCCTTGACGCAAGGATCACAGTGGACCTTCACGTTCCACACAGTTCATACACTTTCAGAAAAGTTAAGCCTGCATTCATTATCATAATAAAAAATATAAGATTGAAAACATTATTAGGTCTCTACGTTTGTTTCTGCAGTCGAAAAATATGCATTTTAAGAGCACTCTTAAGAGGGAACATTGTACCTTTGTGTCTAATTTCAATGGGCACTTCGTTCCACGTCGCTGCTGCATGGTTGCAAAAGAACGTTGTCCATATGACTTCGGTTTCATAGTGGAAACAATGAGTATACGATTGTCAGAAGAGAAGCGTAAGTACTTTGCTGGTATCTACACATGGGTGAGGCCGGATAGGTTTGTTGGACCGGAGTCTGTCAGTGAAACCTATCACAGAGAACAAATTGTGTTTGATTCTGATTAAATGAATAGCTAGTGTAGGGTACAGAGCAGTAGTTAGGTGTGCTATGATCGAGGTACTCTAAAGAAGATCCGAACAGCTGTGTTTTAAACTTTTTGAAGTTTCTGGAGCAGAGACGAACCAGGAAAAATTGAGTTACAATAGTCCAGTCTTGAAAATGCTAATGAACACACGTGTTTTAATGACATCAACTGAAATATATTTGCGAATGGAACTAATGCGTTTTAGTTCAAGTCTTGCAGCCTTGCATATATTCATGACATGTTGGTGCAATGTGAGAATACTGTTTAGAGTAACACCTAGCTTTTGTACTGATTGTGTGAAATTTATGTTGGTGTTGCTGATATTTATTGTCTCAGGTAAAGGATGTGAATGAGAAATTATTTGTGTTGTGATTAGTTTTATTATCATTCATCTGCTGCTTGTTACATGTCATCCATGATTTCACATCAAAAATACACCTCTCTACTCCTTTGATGGTAGCATCAACTTCAGTTGGGTGGCTTGACATGTATATTTGGGTGTCATCAGCGTACAATTGGTGAGACACTGGGTGATAATCTATGACACTTGAGAGCGGCTGAGTGTATATAATAAAGAGATCAGGTCCGAGAACAGACCCCTGTTTAATACCACAACATCTATCAACTGGGCCGACGTTTATTCCATTTGCAGATATATTAAGTCCCCTGTTGCCAAAGTAGGACTTGAACAACTCTACGGCATTATTCTGAATGCCAAATACATGCTGGTGAAGGAATATATCATAGTATATTGTGTCAAATGCTGCAGACAAATAAAGGATGGTAAGGTCAGTAATCTTTCAACAATCCAAAGCGGAGAGAATGTCATTAAATAATTTCAAAAGAGTAGGTTCAGTGATGTGGCAAAGGCGATATGCAGACTGTACATTGCTATAAAGACTTTCTGAATTCAAATAAGATACAAGTTGGGTTAAAACAATATTTTTCTAAGATTTTGAATATGAACGGGAGATTAGAAACTCGGCTTTAGTTCTTTAAATCGTTATGGTCAAGTGTTGGTTTCTTCATCAGACGCTTTACGACGGCACTTTTGAAAATGATGGGAATTCCCCCGATGAGAGAGATATATTAATAGCATCGTCTAGTGAAGGCACTATTGTGTCTAAGCACTCAAGCAGTAGTGATGTTGGAATTGGACCAAGTTTGCATGACTGTGGTGCACTCTTCAAAACGATTGTCCGTACTAAATCCATAGAGTCTTGTTCAAATGTTCCCAATGGTTGTCGCTGAAATTCTGTATCGTAACTATTTGGTGACAACGGGTGTATTGAAAGTGTGTTGTCAAGCGCATCTTTAATGGTTTGTCATTTATCACGGAAGAAAATTGCAAATAGTTTCGGAAATTGTACTGGAGAGAAGGTAGTTGGAAGTGGTGTACATTTGTTCCTTGAGAATAGTTTGTTAGTTACTTCGAAGAGCTCTTTGCAGCCGGAACTCTCAGTGATCTTAGTACTGTAGTGGGGTAATTTGGCTAAATGTACTACGTTTGTGACGTTCTTCTTAGCGGCATCATAGATTTGTTTATGAATAGTGAGTCTGGTGGAAAGCCAAAGTTGCTCTGCTTTACGGCGATGTTTTTCAGCAGTGTGAAGCTTGTCGCTAACACTGCTATACCATGACGAACCCTTTGTTTTATTGAAACTCTATATTTGGTGGCTGAGGCCTGTTTGTCAAGCAATGAACACAGGCAGTTATCGAGTTGTTCTGCTGTAGGATGTAGGCAGGTTGGTTGGTTTTATTGGACATCATGCATTAATTTGGTTCTATTTATCTTACAGAAGTTTCTCTTAGTAGCAAATAAAGGTGGAGGGTTAGAGACTGATACGTCGAGATGGCATATAATGCAGATGTGACCTGATGCAAGTCCGTGGGATACAATGGTGGATGTGACCAAGTTTATGGATGGGTTGGTAAACTAACTGTTTAAGGTTGAAATCACGAATGGAATCTAAGAGTTTTGACGTGTGTTGGTTTCCAGGACAGTCATTGTGACTGTTGAAACCTCCAAGAATAATTTGGTTGCCACCTATCGAATTTCCATACTCCAGAAACTTCTGAAAGGTTCAGTCAGTTTGTTTTTTCTACTAAGAGGATGGCAGTAGAGACATAAAAATGTGACTGATCTTTGTTTTACTGTGAGTGTTTCTTGGATTCGTTCAAATGATGTGTGGCTGAAATTGAAGGTTGTGTTGTACTTAAGACATTTTATCATGGAATATTTTGTGATGATAGCAATTTCACCTCTGCGAGAGGTGCGGGGGAAAGACTTGATGGAGTAAAAGGTGGTGTGAAATCCACATACTTGTGCTCATCGCCTGATGTTTTAGCCATGCTTTTGTCAGGAAGAAGACGTTGATATTCTGGTCGTTGATAAAATTAACTATTTCTGTGCACCTTTCCGTTGATCCTACTGATTGGGCGTTGAATAATGCTATATGCAATGGTATCTCTGAGACAGTTGACACAACGGTTGACAATTTAAAATGAATTTGCACCAGGTTATCAAAATTAACGGTCGAATGTTTAAATTGTTTATCTGTTAAGGGAAAAATGAGATAACTGGAATTCGTATTACTGTCCTACGTAGGTCAGCTTTGAAACAACATTTGTTTTTTCGCTACCGTTTACATTTAAGTAATGGTGAATGTAGTCCCACTTCGTTTAATCTTTAGCATAATGTAGTATAAAGAGTCAAGTTGTTGGTCATTTAATGCAATTAATGAGGGTCCATCATAGCGTAAGCGGGTTGACTGGCGATCAAGTGATGACGGTTTATTAAAAAACAATGGACGTCTTAACAGTGGAACAAGACAGCTGAGAAAAAGTATAATTGTTCTCGTTTCCAAAACAAGGAGATGAAGAAACACATACGAATTGAACTGCATGATGAAACACAATAATGAAGACGAAGATAGACAACAAGCACATATATCATGAAAAATAGCACAAAAACGGAATAGCTTCGTCAATCCAGTTAAGCTATAGCGGCCATCTTTCCGGATTATACAATGTCTTGGAAGCCATACTGCCGAGGCCCAGTGTGGCTTCAGAGCAGATGGTAACACGATCGACATCGACTTCACAGTGAGACAAATACAGGAATGGTGCATTGAACAAAACATGAACGTTTAAGGTATCTTCATAGACCTCACAAAGGCATTCGATACGGTTAACAGAGATGAACCATGATGCATCACGACTTGGTTGGAAGTTCAATAAGATGATCTGACTTTTCCATGACGTTAGGACGGGACACGTTCTTTACAACGGTCATGTCTCTGGTCCATTCATCGCTTCTAACGGCGTAAAGCAGGATTGCGTTCTCGTCCCAGTATTATTCAATATATTCTTCACATGTGTCCTGAACCATGCTACACATGATCTCCAGAAAGGAGTGTACAGAAAGAACAGACTGGGTGGCTCACTCTTCTACCTTCGCCGACTGAATGCCCGGTAAAAAACAATACAAATTCCTATTTGTAAAGTACTTTCGTGGATGACTGTGTTTTCATGGTATGCACAATTCAAAGCAGATCTTTAGTAGATCTCCAAATCATCGCTATTCGCTTCGTAGAAGCCTCGAGACTCATCGGACTCAATATCATTCTGAACAAGACAGTGGTACTTTACCTTACTGTCCCATGCACTATAGCCCGCCTCATGATTGTGTCCATCGATGACACCCAAATGAAAGCTATCGATCACTTGACGTGCATTGGAACCATCATATATTCCGATGCATCGCTAGACAAACAGATAATGGCACGCATCAGTAGCGCCAGTCAAATACTAGGACTAATCCACTCTCGCGTGTTGTCACATGAATATCAAGCTGTCCACCAAGATAAAGGTATATAAATCAGTTGTGCTAACAAGACTCCTACATGTATGTAAGACATGGACATTATACAAGAAGCACATCAAGGAACTTGAGCGCTTCCACACGAGAGCCCTGCGTTGGAATACGGACGTCAGATGGCAAGATAGAGTGACGAACAACCTAGAATTGCTGCATTTTGTATGGAATTCTATCGAGTGGACACAGAAGAAAAGTTTTAGAGACGTACAACAAGGACAGCCTGAGATGATACTCGATATATGTGACAAGCTACATGTCCTGCGCTAACGATCGACCCGACTGGCGTGCAGCTGTCAGTAAGGGGTGCAAAACCTTCGACAATGTCCGCAAAATGGCATTCTCCAACGCCAGGAAATGCATGAAAGCCTCAATGTCAAGAACAACCAATGCATCCAATGTTAACATTTCTCCAGGACATGTGTATCTCGTATCGGACTCATCAGTCACATTAAGACCCATCAGTGAAGAGCAGCGCATGATTGACTTCATTGAGCACCAATGGCCAACCAAAATACAATTAAATGTTGCTGCTACTACCGCTAGCTAGAAAAGCTTGAGCGGTTTAGCATATTGCTTTCCTGTTCTGATATCTAGGAATGTTGTAGATAGACCAATGATTGTTTTCTTTCCATTAAGGTCGACATCCTATATTGATTAACTATTGGTGACTCGTGATTGTTTTCTACATTAATGTGGATAATATATGTTAAGACAGCAGCTGAATAGTTGGAACCTAGAAGCTTTTCTTCCAATGTATCTAGTGTTACGTGCTTAGGCTCGAATAAGCAGCAACACAGAAAGAGTAAAACTAACAAGCTTGTATAACTTGAACAATTAATTTATTAAATACAATTATTTTCATAAAGTAAATAAACTTACAGTTTTAGAGAATCAAATCCAACATTAATCCAATATAGAATTCACAAAAATAATCCACTAATGGAATTGTAAGAGTCCTGATAAATAAATGTTCTAATAGTTCCAGGTTCGAATCTTGACGATGTAATCCAAAATGGCTGACAATGTCACGTGTTGCAGTTCTTGTTTAATTATCATCCAAATGAATTATGAGCACATGTTTTCTCCTCCAAATAGATAAATAAATCTTCTTTCTTCAATGAATTGACACAATGTCCAGAATAATTATAACTCAAATAAATATACACAACTAATATCTTAAAGCCCAGAGATTCTACTGAACTGTTCTATCCCAAACAACAGTTCTTATACTTGTTTTCTTAAGTAAACAAGCGACCGCGTGATTTTCTAGAAATAGATAGAAGTTCATGGAAGATCACAGAAAGAGTCTGCATTCACTAAATCACGTACGATAGATATTTCCTACACCCAAGAACTAAAAATAAAAGGTTGTCCTTGAAATTAACCAATAGTTTTAAAGACCTGTTTATCAATCTGAAGCAAGGTCAGATAATGAGGTAAAACAAGCCAAGGTCAGCCTGTTTACAACCAGGGTCTAGGTCAGCCTGAATTTTCTAGAAAAAAAATTCTCAATTAATGAATATTAAAGGCAAAATGACAAATTTGGATTTAACATTCAAAAATAAATAATTTAAATCCAATAGCCGTAACACCTTCCCCCATAAAATAAAAAGAAAGGTTTATATGATAAAACTTTCTTTTTATCACAAACCAATTTACATCTGAGGTTAAAAGATCTAGTATAAGTTACACAATATAATAAATTGTTATACACAGGAAAAACGTCTGCAATTATATTATCAAGAAATAGCTTCAACCTTTTAACTTGCCCATGTCCCACAAAATGTCCTAAGAAAACCACTCTAGCAGGGCAGAACTCACTTTTAAATAAATTAACAGTCAGACATGCATTAGTGAGTCTGTCAAAAAATTTTCTAATTGTTGCTAGATGTTCTCTCCAGGTGTCAATATAGATGATGACGTCACAATTTTCTAGACCAGTGATGATCATTTTTATGAGACGTTGAAATGGACTTTCTTTATATTGGTAGAGTCCATCTGGAGTCACAAATCCAAGATTTCCTTTGCTCTTTCCGTAGTGGAATCTGCCAAAATCCTTTCAGAAGGTCAAATTTGGTGACATACTTGGCATTTCCAATTTTATCAATACAATCATCATTTCTTGGTAATGGGAATGAATCTGTTTATGTCACTCTGTTTGAGTGGACTCGTCCAGCATGGATGCTGTTTGGAATTTTCAATTTCAACGTCATGATAATTTTGTTTGTCCTTGTAAGAATATCTGGACATAAGTGCTCATATTCAAATAATAACTGTTTCAGTTCATTTCTTTCTTGCACTTGCAACTGTAAAAGTTTCTGGTCTAGATTTTTCATAATTTCTGAATTCCAGCAATTTGTCGTTCCAATGTCAGTAGAATCCGACGATATTTTCTTCACTATGTGGGACAGGTACCACTAAATTAATTACATATTTAACATGGCTATCTCTTTAAATATACTGGTACTCCTATAATTAATTTAGATCCCAGGAGCACTAATACTATAATTTAACTAATTCATTTTCTTCTTAACTTTGTAAGGGACGCAATATCTAATTTGAAGAAAAGTAAGAAGAATGAACAAGAGTAACACAACTCCATTATCAGACTCAAAAGTTCTCTCCCTTGTAGTACTTTCAACCCATAGTTTCATTTTTAACTTGAATTGCTGAATTGGGCATTCATTCATAACCTGCTGGCAAATTCCAAACATAAAGTTTGAACCTTGATCAAACTGAATAGATTTGGGAAGGCCATACTGAGTAAAAAACTTTATCAAAGCTTTTACTGTAGTTTTAAATTTTATATTCCTCAACGGAATAACCTCTGGAAACCTTGCTGACGCACACATAATGGTCAACAAGTATTGGTTACTTGACTTGGTCTTGGGTAAGGGATCTACACAATCTACCATAATTCAACCAAATGATTTATCAAAGGCAGGAATAGGTTGCAGATGAGCCATAGGTATCTTCTGATTGGGTTTTCCTACCATTTGACAAGTATGACAAGATCTACAGTATTTGGCAACATCACTTTTGATTTTTGGCCAATAGAAATGAGTCAAGATTTTGTAATACATTTTATTAATCCCTAAATGACCAGCCAAAGGAGTTTCATGGGCCAAATTAAGTATTTCCTGTCTGTAAGGTTCTGGAACTACTATTTGATAGTTCACTGACCACTCATCACCAACAGGTACCTCGGAAGGTCTCCATTTTCTCATAAGAATTCCATTTTTAATGAAATAACAGACAGGAACTTCAGTGACTTCAGTCTCAATTATGACCCATTGAAACAAACAGGAGATCTCAGGATCTTTTCCCTGTTCGACGACAAGTGACTGTCGTTTATCACCCTGATTAAGAGAATGAGTTGTTAAAAGAGGATCACTATGATCAATACCTTCTGATTGATCTAAACCAAGAATAAAAGTGACCTCATCAAAAACCTGACCTATACAAGGGTCGGTTGAAGGAATGCTGGCTTCTGTAACATCATTCTCAAAATCATCACCCTGATTAGAATAAAGAGAATGAGTTGTTAAAAGAGGATCACTATGATCAATAACTTCTGATTGATCCAAACAAGAAGTAAAAGTGACCTCATCAAAAGCCTGACCTATACTAGTGTCAGTTAAAGGACTACTGCCTTTTTCAACATAAACCTGACCCATGCATGTGTGAACTAAGGGAATGCTGACCTTTTCAACTTCATTCTCAAGAGCTTTCTTTGCCATAGCTCTGGTAACCGTACAAGCTTGAAGTATATCAGGAATTTCTTTTTCAATTGGATCAACTTTTTGATCCAAATTAGGCTTGTCAGTTACAAGTGGGTTAACCACAACCTTGTCCCCAGCTAAGTCGTTGCCTAGCAATAAATCAATGCCCTCTACGGGTAAAACCGAGATTGTTCCGATTGTCACAGGTCCTGACACTAAGTCTGATGACAAATTTACACAATGGAGATGAACATTAACAAAGCCGCACTCTACTCCCAGAACAAGAACACTTTCATTAGAAGAAGACTTCTCAGAAAAAGGCAAAGTACCTGACAATAAAAGACTCTGAGAAGCTCCTGTGTCCCTTAAAATTTTAATAGGGGTGGGATTGGCTGAATCAACCAAGAGTGATATAGAACCCTTCGATATGAATGGTTCATAATTCTCCATAATAAAATCAGACCGGGTTTTATTAGACCCAACAAATGTATTGCTTTCAATACATGACTGTGACCTTGACCTCTTGTAAATAAGAGCATTTGGAACAGGTCTGTTTTGATTCTGATGCCTATTTTCCAATTTGTAGCAATCAGAAATAACGTGTCCTTCTTTCTTGCAATAGGTACACGTCGGAAGAGACAAGGATTTAGAATCAAACTTCTCTGAAGTCTGATTTTTGAAAGTTGTGTTAGTTTGAGTTTTAGAAGGGCTTAAATTAGGCGGAAATTCTTTTCTGCCATTAAATTGTTGAGTAGAAGTCTTGTTAACAAAAGGAACTTTATATGTCAAAGAATATTCGTCAGCATCTCGAGCATTTTCCAAGGTTTCAATCTTATGCTCATCAAGATAAGTCCTAACATCACTATGAAGACAGTTTTTCAACTCTTCAATTAATATAATTTGCCTGAGATTTTGATAATCTTGCTCGACTTTCTTGGCTAAACACCATCTATCAAACAACTGCTCTTTTTGTCTAGCAAATCGACATGAGTTTGTCCAGCTTCTTTTCTGTAATTTCTAAATGTTTGCCTATAAGCTTCAGGAACTAACTCATGACCTCTTAAAATGCATTCTTTAACCACATCATAAGCACTACTTTGCTGAACAGACAGTGAGGTGTAAATCTCACTAGCCTTACCAGTAAGTACACATTGTAGTAACTGAGTCCAATTCTCTCTTGGCCACTTTAAATATTCTGCAACGTTTTCAAAAAGAATGAAATATTTATCTACTTCTTTTTCTTTGAAAGGGGGCACTAATCTAATATTCCTTGCTAAATCAAAATTTTGATTTGAAGTATGATGTTGATTCTCACTTGCCAGCTCCATTTCTTTCATTCTAATTTCATATTGTAATTGTTTATACTTCTCCCTTTCCTGTCTCTCTCTCTCCTCTTTTTTAAATTGTAATTGTCTTTCTTTCTCCCTTTCCTGAAATTCCAGTTTCTTAAACTCTAATTCAGATTGTAATTGTCTTTCTTTCTCCCGTTCTTGTCCCTCTCTTTCTTCTTTTTCAAATTGTAATTGTCTCTCTTTCTCCTCTCTCTCTCTCTATCAATCCGCATCTGCTCATTTTGTAATTCAATTTGTTTCTCTTTCTTCTCTCTCTCAATCGCATTTGCTCTTTTTGTAATTCAATTTGCTTTTCTTTCACCTCTTTTTCAAATTGTAATTGCTTTTCTTTCTCTCTTTCCTGAAATTCCAGTTTTTTTTAACTCTAATTCACTCTCTCTCTCTGAAAATCCAGCTTCTTCAACTCTAATTCCATCTTGAATTTTAATTCTAATTCCTTCAATTTAATGTCAGAGTATGGTGTAAACTTACTGACTGGAATCAAAGCACTTTGTTCCAAAAGATCCTGTTCTACCAAATACTGGACCAAAATCTTTTTGATATCTTGTTTCGTTAAAGAAGCCTTCACTTCGGAAAGATCGCATTTTTTTGGCAAGTTGAACCAACTCATCTTTTTTGAAAAGATCTAATTGCTCCTGGGTAGGATTAGAAAGAAACATTTCTACCTTAGATGTCATTTTGATACAAGCGTGTCAGTCTCACTAAAGATTTAAAATTTTCAAAAACTAGGGGAAATTCAAATTTAAATTCAAATTTATTTCAATCTCAATCTCAATCCCGAGACAATATCCACCAATTCTATGTTACGTGCTTAGGCTCGAATAAGCAGCAACACAGAAAGAGTAAAAACTAACAAGCTTATATAACTTGAACAATTAATTTATTAAGTACAATTATTTTCATAAAATAAATAAACTTACTGTTTTAGAGAATCAAATCCAACATTAATCCAATATAAAATTCACAAAAATAATCCACTAATGGAATTGTAAGAGTCCTGATAAATAAATGTTCTAATAGTTCCAGGTTCGAATCTTGACGATGTAATCCAAAATGGCTGACAATGTCACATGATGCAGTTCTTGTTTAATTATCATCCAAATGAATTATGAGCACATGTTTTCTCCTCCAAATAGATAAATAAATCTTCTTTCTTCAATGAATTGACACAATGTCCAGAATAATTATAACTCAAATAAATATACACAACTAATATCTTAAAGCCCAGAGATTCTACTGAACTGTTATATCCCAAACAACAGTTCTTATACTTGTTTTCTTAAGTAAACAAGTGACAGCGTGATTTTCTAGAAATAGATAGAAGTTCATGGAAGGTCACAGAAAGAGTCTGCATTCACTAAATCATGTACGATAGATATTTCCTACACCCAAGAACTAAAAATAAAAGGTTGTCCTTGAAATTAACCAATAGTTTTAAAGACCTGTTTATCAATCTGAAGCAAGGTCAGATAATGAGGTAAACAAGCCAAGGTCAGCCTGTTTACAACCAGGGTCTAGGTCAGCCTGAATTTTCTAGAAAAAATCTCCCAATTAATGAATATTAAAGGCAAAATGACAAATTTGGATTTAACATTCAAAAATAAATAATTTAAATCCAATAGCTGGAACACTAGATACAATATTACACAACGTTCAGTGTAACAATTCTATGAATTAATGGGTGTCCGACTCCCTTTTTTTGTAAAGCAGCGCAGAAACTGTAAATATGAAATTCAGTAGCATGAGCAACATTTTGCACTGAACACAATGTCTTGTACTGGTATTAATTTAACACATGTATTTTGATTTATTTCAAATTGGGACTATAAGACTTAGTTGTATGCGTTTTAATATCCTTGAGTATAATTGAACAAGGGCAAAGTCATACCTGCGTCGATCTCGAGTAATTCTTTGCATACAGCCGGGAATTCTTCTGCTGACACAGCAGATTCCGATACAATAAATGCTTCCACAAGGACCTCTTGCAGGAATGATACTGAACCTGGATAATGTACATTAGTTAGCTATAATTTAATTTAAAGTTATTAATTGAAAAGGAGAAGGTTGGCCTGGATGAGGTACAAACAATTGCATTTTACATACATACAGTGTGTGTGTGTGTGTGTGTGTGTGTGTGTGTGTGTGTGTGATTTAGAATGTTAACTTCGCTTTAACAATTTTCCAGTCATATCACTACAATGTCCGCGGCATGGCAGTTTAAAGTGATTTATATGACTGTGGCATCATCTAATGCAGACATGTAGAAAGATGAACAGACAGAGAGACTCAGTGTCTTGGAAAAATATATTTCACTTTGATAAATATGTATCAAATGAATATGACTGTACAGACAATAACGTTTATTAATTAAAACAAACATGTTTCCAGTTACAAACCATGTCAGTGGAAAATAAGGTCCGAATAATCGACGTTTTGAATTAGAAAAGCGCGTATACACTGAGTATACGATTGTCAGAAGAGGAGCGTAAGTATCTTGCAAGTGTGTACACATGGGTGAGGCCGGATAGGTATGTATGATGACTGGAGTCCGTCTGTGAAACGTAGCACAGATAACAACTTTTGTGTTTGCTTCTCGATCAGATGGATAGCCAGTGATGGGTATAGAGCAGTGGAGAAGTGTACTCTGCTCGTGGTACTCTAAAGATGATTCGAGAAGCTGTGTTTTGAACCTTGTGAAGTTTCTGGAGTAGATATTAAGACTAACCAGACAGAATTGAGTTACATTTGTCCAGTATTGAAAATACTAACGAACACACGAGTGTTTTAGTGGAATCCAGTGAAAGATATTTGCGAATGGAGCTGAAACGTATCAGTTCAAGATATGCAGCCTTGCATATGTTCATGACGTATTGGTGCAATGTAATAATACTGCCTAGAGTAACAATTAGGTTTCGTACTGACTGTGTGAATTTAATGTTGATGTTGCTAATATTATTGTTTGAAGTAAATGATGTAACTGTGAATCTCTCTGTATTGCTATCATAACGGCCTTTGTTTTGGCATCATTCATCTGCTGCTTGCTACATGTCATCCATGATTTCAATTCAGAAATGCACCTTTCTACTCCTTGGATGGTAGCATTAACTTGTGTTGGGTGGATAGACCTGTATATTTGGATGTCATCAGCGTACAATTGGTGAGACACTGTGATGATATATGACACTTGAGAGCGGCTGAGTGTATAGAATGAAAATAACAGGCCCAAGAAGATATCCCTGTGAAACGTCACAACATGTATCAACTGGGCTGGAGATTATCCCATTTTCAGATACAATTTGTGTTATGTTGACTACATAGAACTTTAAAGATGTATTGTGAATGCTAAATACATACTGGAGATGGTGAAATAATATATCATGGTACAGTGCGTCCCATGCTGCAGACAAATAAAAAATTGTGAGGGCTGTAATCTGTCCGCTGACCATAACAGAGATAATGTCATTAAATACTTTCAGAAAAGTAGCTTCAGTACCATGACAAGGGCGATATGCAGATTCTATATTACTAAAAATACTTTTTGAATTCAGATGAGATATAAGTTGGGTTAAAACAACCATTTCTAAGAATTTTTTGTATATGCACGGAGATTATAAACTGGGTGGTAGTTCTTTAAATCGTTATGCTCAATTTTTGGTTTCTTCAGCAGGGGCTTTATGATGGCAATTTTAAAACATGACGGAAATTTCCCGGATAAGAAAGAAATATTAATAACATCTGTTAGTGAAGGGACTATTGGGTCTAAGCCCTCAAGCAGCAGTTATGTTGAAATTGGATTAAGTTCACGTGACTTTGTTGCACTCTTCAGCACGATTTTCCGTAGTAAATCCATAGAGACAGGTTTAAATGCTCCTAATGTTTGTTGCTGAAATTCTGTATCGTAACTGACAACGAGTCAATTGAAATTGTGTTGTCAGGCTAATCTCTAATGGTTTGTCCTTTATCATGGAAGAAATTTGCAAATAGGTCCAGACGTTCTACTGGATAGAAGGTAGTTGGAAGTAGTGTACATTTGTTCCTTGATATTAGTTTGTTAGTTATCTCGAAGACCTCTTTGCAGCTGGAACTCTCTGTGATCGTAGTACTGTAGTGAGATTATTTTGCTAAATAGAGTATTCTGTGACGTTCTTCTTAGCGACTTCATATATTTGTGTATGAATAGTGAGTCTGGTGGAAAGCCAAATCCTCTCCGCTTTACGACGGTCGCTTTTAGCACTGCAAAGCTGGTACCTAACACTGCAATACCGCGGATAATACTTTTTAATTGGTACTCTGCACTTGCTGGCTCTGTCATGTTTTTAAAGCAACGATCGGAGGCAGTTATCGCGTTTCTCTGATGTATGAGGTAAGAAAGGTGTTAAGTTTGTTTGGACGTAATGCGTTATTTTGGTTCTATTTATCATACGGAGGTTTCTCTTAGTAGCAAATAAAGATACAAGGTTGTGGACAGATAGGTCGAGATGGCATATAATGCAGAGATGATGATGCAAGTTCGTGGGATACAATGGTGGATCGCAGACTATTAACATCAGGTCTATGAAGAATCCAGTCTAAAATATATCTATGTTTATGGGTGGGTTGGTTAACTGACTGTTTAAGGTTGAAAACATGACTGGAATCTAAGAGTGTAGACGTGTATAACTTTCCAAGACAGTCAAAGTAAAAGGTGAAATCTCCAAGAATAATTGGGTTGCCACCTATCGCATTTCCATACTACAGGATATTTGCAAACTGCTCCAACAAGAGAGATTCAGTAAGATTGTTTTTTCTACTAGGAGGATGGCGGTAGAGGCATACAAAATGGAATGCTCATTGGTCCAGTGTGAGTGTTGTTTGGACTAATTCAAACTATGTGTGGCAGAAATTGAAGCTTGTGTTGTACTTAATACATTTTATCATGGAATAGCTATCACTAACGTTTTCATCCTTGATTACAATACCATAATAACGTTGTTTCTTTGCAGATCGTGTTTTTAGTTTTTCGCTTTCATGTTGTTTGGAGTTACCATGTATATTTCTGTTGTTTATCTACACATTTATAAACGTGTTCTGGTAATTACTACTCCTGATGATGCACAAATTTTATTTGAGATAGTAATACTTTAACTTCACAAGAGAACCAGCTGTCATTACAAATAGGCAGTGCAGAAAATAGACTCTATGCCGTGTACTCTAGAAAATTTCAATTTTTCTCATCCTTCGGTATATCAAACTTCCAGGCGGACCTATTTTGTCAATATGCTACTGCAAACGATTTATTAAAGTTTCTAACAATCTCCAGGCTCCATTTCATGTCTTCCTTTATAGACCTAAATTGATGTAACGTCCTCATGTTTCAAAAAACTTTTAACAAACATATATTACAATTCAAACAAAACATAGACAAATATTTCTAAAACATACGCTTAATACTGTCATTAATTTCAGACCTAGCTGTGATACAAAACTAGTGAAAATATGATCCGGATTCTGCGATGTACTAAATCTACATTATTATTATTATTATTATTATTAATATAGACTGGTACATATGCATGGCATTTACTATATTCCAGTCAATAACCTTGAAAATGTTGTCAAATATCATTAGTCGGCGAATCAAATATATTTCTTGAAATCATACGTTCTAATTATTGTATTTCTGATTTAGATTTGAAAACCAAGAAAATATTAACTGGTTTTAAATGGGATTTGAAGGTCAATGTCATCTTCATTCTTGGCTCTTTAATTGCGTAATGGTCTATCTATCTGTTCGCCTGTCTTTCTGTCTGTCTATCCATGCATCCATCCATTCATCCATCTATCTATCTATCTATCTATCTATCTATCTATCTATCTATCTATCTATCTATCTATCTATCTATCTATCTATCTATCTATCTATCTAGAGATGAAGAACAATGATCTATCAATGTCTGTGTGCGTGTTGACAGGTTGAGTAATTAAACTGGTCTACAACTTCATACATGCGTCACAAGATGAGAATGTACAATACAGTGCAGATGAGTTTAATATAATATTTATTAGATATTTGATGATGAGACACTGAAATATATTAGTGTATGTTATAAAAACATTCAAGCCCATACTTCATTTTGACCTTCCTCTTCCTCTTTTATTATCTCTTTTTCTCCCTCTCTCTCTCTCTCTCTCTCTCTCTCTCTCTCTCTCTCTCTCTCTCAAGATGAATAGACAATACTATGTGTTAAGACTATCAACCCTTATTATACGTGTTAGTAACCAAAGACGAAGCACAGTGACCTTCCTCTTTTACTCTCTCTATTTCTCTCTCCCCCTCCCTCTCTCTCTCTCTCTCTCTCTCTCTCTCTCTCTCTCTCTCTCAAGATGAATAGACAATACTATGTGTTAAGACTATCAACCCTTATTATACATGTTAGTAACCAAAGACGAGGCACAGTGACCTTCCTCTTTTACTCTCTCTATTTCTCTCTCCCCCTCCCTCCCTCCCCACCCCTCTCTCTCTCTCTCTCTCTCTCTCTCTCTCTCTCTCTCTCTCTCTCTCTCTCTCTCTCTCTCTCTCTCTCTCTCACGATGAATAGACGATAATATGTGTCAAGACTATCAACCATTATTATACATGTTAGTAACCAAAGACGAAGCACAGTTAACAAACGCCTGACTACAAACCGCAAAAACAAGGTAGGATTCAAGTATTTATTTTGCAAAATTAGGTTTCACATGAATTATACAAAACTGTCAGGGACTGAACGTACATCAAGTGTATTTGAGGGATGAATTAATCTTGACAGTGTGACGTAACATATTGCATTTTCAAAGCCCTAATGATTATCTATTTGACCCTGTCTGAAAGGTTATCATACAATATATATCACATTATTGTTTTGGAAAATATGTTTGAGCACCAATTATTAATTGCTTTCTACATAGATTTTCATAATGGGCGTTCATTTTTGTAACATTATGTTGCAAAGGTAAAGTTATTGATATTCAAAAATCCTTGTCTTATCTCAAACATTGTACACATCCATGCCATGCTAACACTAGAAAACACATATGTAGAAATATAAACATAAGGACTATTAATTAGACTAATGGGAGACAGAAAAAAGCATCTGTGATGATCCTACAATAGATGTAGCTAGAAGAGTAACACATCATAAAAGTTACAAATGCTATTGTTAAGACAACAAGAACATTCCAGGGCGTAATGTCCGCTGCATTTTGAAAGCTATTACTTTGCGTTCAGGACATTTAAACCTTCATACATCAAATTGGTATTTTAAGGTATAGACATCTTAATATCCAGCATGATTTAAATCCATTTAGTAAATAAAAAAGGATAATTTTTCATTTCAACTGTGTATTTTGATTTAGTTTTGATTGTCTTAAAATTACCAAAAATTAAATTTACCGTACTTCTTTTTAGTACAATGAAGAAAATAATGGATCCGGATTATAACGATCAAACTCCATCAATATTCAACTTGATCCAACCGTATTCAGAATCCCAAGAGATAAATAAGATTTAATGCGTTGAAGTAAAAGAAATTAAATTCATTGTTATCGTGCAAAAGGAAACAATCCATAGTGAATAGTGCTGAAAATCATTTATATTGGATACAACAGCAATATAAAATTACTTAATAACTTTGGTTGAAATATAAACTGAAATCACAAGTAATGAACAAAATTAAACGCATCATACAAGTAGCTAGCATAATTTGGTTTTGAATCGTTTCTTCACTAAAGGGTCGCATTCACCTGTTTTTCTTGTAATATTGTTTTCATTTCACGAGAACGACAGAGGAATGTGCAGTTTAAATATGCGTACATAATTTAATTGGAATCTAATATTATTCGAATTATTTTCCTTAAATATAAAAGGATTATTTTGACAATTAGGGATCGTAGCTTCTCCAGCGAGAAAGTAGAAGGTTGAAATTTGATCGTAAAGTAGATCGCATGAATATTGTGATCATGTAGTTAACTTGAAATCAAATAATGAAATATACAGTTATGTTTAAGCACCAATAGTGATTATGTGAAATAGGTCATAACTCCGACAACTCCAACTCCTTAAATATCTCTTTAATATACACGTCACTGATATAAAGTTGCATGACACTTTTAGTCAATGTTGTGTTTTTGGAGACAACAAAATTAAAACAAACGTATGGAAGGAGGAACATAGAAAAGGAAAGACTGGAAAACGGAATTTCATAGAGGCAGACAACCAGAGGTCTCGATTTGATAAGTTGGCATTATTTAGTTAGGTTTATTCCGAGAGTTGCTTATTTGATGCCCCAACTAGCTAACTTGACTAACCCTCAAATTCAACACCGTTGTCAAGTTATCCATTTTCATTTTGCAAATCAATCCCATCATTATCAGCTCCTGAGGTAAATTATTTGCCAAATGGTGTTTTGAATTGTTTTCAAACTGGACTTCCGGTGAACACCGGTGACGGTAAATGGAGAAAAACATGATCCTAAACTATCCATCGGGTACAATAAGGCAAATTAATTGATGAAGGATGGGTTCTTTTATGATTTTATATAAAGCAATATCCAACTGTTTTGAATTCTTGCACATGTAATAGAGTTTCTATAGACTTGTGATTGTACTGCAGCATGAAAATATCAAGCAAAATGTATTGCAAAGAAACATTATCTAGATATGTAGATAATACTAAAACGCACGAAAAAAAGAGAACGGTTTACAAACACAATAATATCGAAATAAATGAAAATAATGTGATGTTAGAAAAAAGATTCGCTTGATACAGTATTAGTAACCATTCCTGAATATACCATTATAAGGTAGATGAACAACATTGTTGAAACTGCAATCTGATAAAGTAATAAAATACAAAGATTTTCCTCGAACACGGAAGTTTGATTTTCTATGCGGCAACGGCAGATATTAATGAAAGTCTTCAGGTTTGTCAAATCTTTTTTTTTAGATCGGTGAGCAACATCTAATGCTGTGGATACATACACTTGAACTTACGTATAAAATCATCTGCAACACGTAGATCCGAGTATACATCTTTCATTGGAGATAAATAAATAAATAAATAAATAAATAAATAAATAAATAAATAAATAAATAAATAATATAGAAAAATTATTACCAGATGAGATGAATAATACTTTTATTTGATTGTAACATCTTCAGTAGGTGAGCAAGAGAGACATGTGACACCCATTGTTACATCTTTTCAAATACTTCTCCCTCCATCAATCCTCGAGGAAATTGCTTGGGTTCATGGGTTGAGCGATGAGCTTTTACGTCAGGTTCGTCGTTGCTACTATGTCCTTCTGATCACTCAGCAACTGCACAGCTTGTTTCCGATTGGTACAAAAGCTTAACAAATCCGAGATTACGGCAACATATGCAGCCTGTCTAACAAATCGTCCAGATATGATATGATGTGATCAATTGAATGGTGTAAAAAAAATAAAACCTAAGGTAAAGAACGATTTGGTATGCAGAAACACGTGTTTATACTTGTTTCTAAACTTCATTTTACTTTACCGATGCGGTAGACTTGGCGTGAGCTTCTGCGACAGAGTCTACTAACGAAATAAAGAAAATATCATTGAGATTTATGGTATAACTTTGGTGTTATTGTTAATATACTTTCATCACTCAGCTTCACAGTTTTTCTTAATTTTATTAGTATCAGCAATATTTTTATAGTTTGCTTATTTCCAAAACATCTATTAATGTAAAACTGCGATATCAAATTGTTATTTGAAAAGACGATATATTATTTTCGTAGACGATGCATTTGTGAAAGTTAAACTAACTGATGGAATTTTACGACCTAAAGTCCATTATTGTGTGATATTTATTGCATCGGTTAAAGTCTTAATCGATTAATTCATGAGCAACAAATAATACATGTAAATATTTCATGACAAAAAGACAGACAAAAGGATGGAACACATTCAATATCCCGTGCAGAGAATCCGGAGACAACAAAGGCATTACTACAGCTAGATTTAATATTTGATGCCGTTAGTTTTTTTCCTATGCAAATAAGACATCATCAAACCTCTGATTTTATTCATTGATATCAGACCTTTTGTTCTCTTCTACCATTCAATGCCAAATGAATTTTGCTAAGAAAATATTTGAAACCATACATCTAACTGGAACAAACGTTTCTCATGGAATGAAAGAATTCCAGCCGGAACAACGAGGAATGGATAGAGAAAGCACATACAAAGTAGTATAGAAATTTCTCAGAAAGTGGCAGTTTTAATTTGGAACAAATTCATACCAATTTAAGAAACGTCTATGAGAAATGTATTTCTGCGTTGACATAGCTCCTGATTCAGTTGGCGGCTGTGGATGCGATTAAGAAACCGTACTTACATGCAATAATTGTCTGTTTAGATCCCACATCTAGGCGGTTGATAGAATGCTGAATTCACAATAATAAACATATACTGGTGTCGCTAAATGATGGCAAAACTGTGACAAATTCCCGTTTTCTTTGTATTAGGGACGTTCGTGCCCAATAGGGTGCTGAGAGTTGACAATGGAGACAGGGTAATCTAGATATGATCCATTTGTTCAAGATTTTTCTGCATCACTTTGTTATGTCCATTTGTATTTTTAGAAATACTTTGGACCTATCTATTCATATGTGTATTTTTAAATTGGAAATATACATTTCGACTGGTTTGCATGGGGTCTCAACTGAATCCTTTTCAAATTAAATAGCGATCTCTTCTGATAATAATCATAACTAGATTTAAAAACATTAAACTTCTACTTAGAGATCATCGATTATAAAGGCTATGCAAACTGTAATATTATATGCTCATAGCTCATGATTTGTTATGTATTTGCAATGATTTGTATTATTTTTACTTTTTTGTAGATATATGCTTTACGTAATAACTCCAATACATACCAATACAATCGATAAATTATCTTGGTCACCAGTACATTTAGTAGAGCTCAAAGCAACGTTAAACACATTCTAAGAGACAATTTCGATTTTAGAACATTTATATCAGTTGTCAAGGTTTTAATACATACGAGTTCAGTGTTTGCTAATTTTATACTTCATTTGTAAGCAAAATGTAGAACGAAATCTAGTATTGCTGGTCACTTTTCTGAAGACTTAGGTCATCTTTATGTTTGCTTACTTTAGGGGCACAAAAATAATTAAGCGATATCTGAGCTTCTGACTGAGAGCAAGTTCTTGTTTTAGTCTCCTTGGTAACGACTTTGAAGTTTATAATACAATCTTTCATCGGAATTCACTCATGAAGGCTTATATTAAAACTATTTCTTTTTAAACTAGAAGAAATGCAGACCGATTAACATAGCAAGTCAAAGAAGTATCGTTTCAAAATGTGTTATTGCTTTGTAAGAAGCATTTTAATTGCAAAGAAGTGCTTTCCTTAGAATGCGTGTTTACTTTTACGATGTGACATATTTGCAAAATGTCATCTAGCTCTCAGTACCAAAATGGGATTTCACTCATTTTTCTTTTAATAAATGCGTGGAGCTTGTTTGTTTTGGTCAGTACTATTTGTTATATTCTTGTTTTAACAATAGTCTTCACACATTTTTAATGTTGTGTTTAGATGTTATTTGAGAAAAAACATTTGTTAAATTATTCGTTGAAACTTCAAAGTGCTCATTGGATTAAAATATCGTTCTCGGACGATTATGAATTATTCAAAAGAGATCTAAACAAAATATTGAAAAGGAATTTCTATGTATCAAAATCATGTAATCTGCAAGAAAAGAAATAGTTCTTGCACAAAATTTCGTCCATTTAACTATCAGAAATTACAATAGTGAACAATTATGATTTTAACATCTATTTCATTTTAAGTGCTTAATATTGGTTTTGTTTGTACATCAATAAATTTGAGATAGTATCATGGAACAATTGATATGAGACACATCATGCATACCTAATCGCGTAAAATATCATTGAGAGAGCATGGACCAACAACTAATGATACATCTTACAAAAGAGGTTTTAGCATCAAGCATTATTGTCAGTTTTACCCTTCATTATTTGCATTTTTTTAACTAATCGACACGGGTTCCATCAATTATTTGTAGGCCCCTGTTGAACTTGTTTGGACTGTTTAAATAGTACAGTTATATTGTAGTTAATTTAAATACTTCTTTTACATAAAGATCCAAGTCCTAAAATCAATTATAAAAGAAATTATTTTATATTTGCTGTAATATTAGTTACAGCAATAGAAAACGGTAAATAATTCATTTTATATAAATGGATGACACATATCTGAGAATATCAGTTCGCCTTTACAGTCACATGCGGAAGAGAAGGGCTTACTGAGGTAATTTATAATCTCTTTGTTCATAGCCATCAACCAAAATGTCAGCATCAGGATGTGAAAATGGAAGAGGTATGTTGGTCCCAATATTATATTCAATAAGGAATAAAATGTTCCTATTGGATAATTTAATGAGCACATATTGGAGTTAAATATTTTGCTCTGCTGTAAAATCATGTCATACATTCATAACTAAATGGATCTTCTTCAACCTTTGTTCTATCACATAGTCAATGGAACTTGTCATTCAGCCCAGATTCAACATGAAATCGTTCTAATAAGAATATTCGTAAAATTTGTTATCTGTTGCATTTTAACAAATTATTTTTTAATGTTGCTTATAACGTATCCATCAAAAATATTTGATGGTGTTATCCACATCGTTTACAATCGTCTCTCCCATATTTATGGAATCTAGTTCCTAAACCTCAAGCTCCTTCCACAATGCTCTATTATCAACAGGATATTGCTGCCTTGTGGTACATGGATTGAACAGTATTTGTTTCTGACCCAAGACATCGTTACACAAACAACTGGCTAGAATATAAAGTCCGTTGTCTTCATGTTTTCCTTATTCGATAGATGTCAATTTATCGGCTTCGTTTGTGTCACACCTTATTGCAAACATGCACAACAACTTGAAAACAGTTCGCTGTGGTGAATTAAAACGGATTAAATCATGTGAAAACCCTTAATCTCTTTTTCGTTTAACACTTCCAAGTATTTCATGGTCTTACTGTTGATTAGTACTGGTACTGTCCTTCCTCTGTTCACCCCATTTTGACCTGTATGTTGTCAAGGTTTTCCGTAGCCTTTTCTCCACTTTAGTTAGATCATTTATAGTAACCGTGTGTATAAGTGTACATTCGCTTCTTATCATGTGAGAATCTTTACTGGCACGACATCACTTGAAACGTCGAAGCTAACACAATTTCTGAAAGTTCAACCTAATATTATCTCACTGCTTCATTCTTGTTGAAGGATTCGAGTGACTAGAACGGGACGTATCATTGAATTAACATATCCATCGTTTGTTGTCTTTCCTCTTATGTCGATACTTTAAAAGAACAACTCTGCCACTAGAGCTACCTGTGCATATAATAAATAAAAGGGTATGGACATCTGTCATAGTGGCCAGCTTTGATAACGAGCTGCAGGTCATCTATTATACCCCTTTGTTATTACGTCTCAGTTATAGATGTAAATGGCTATATTTCTAAATTTAACTTGGAGCTCTTTCTCTTTCACCTCTTGTTCATTTCGGGGACTGTCAGCAGCTCCATCCTGTTGAGTACTAATTCCGTAGAGGTAAATCGAACTAATACATTTGCAATTAATATCGCAACTTTAGCAATTATTTGTGTATGTAGTCAGTTGACATTTGCTCTTTTGAATACGGACATTTAATTAAATTATATATCATTCATGAATGCTCTCTTAGTTTTCTTTGAAGCCTTGGACTTTTGATATTCATCTTGTGTAGGGTATTCAGTTAATTCCAATATGCTATTACATCTGAAGTACAAGAGTCGTTAGATTATGAACAGGATACTTTTTGCTCATCTTCAGAGCGTATGCATTCACTATCCGAGTCCTTCCTATAATCTGAATAAATAAATATTACTATTATTATCACCCATCACATCAATGAAATTATCCAGTAAATACTTAACTGTAAACTAAATTATTAGCACTTATACGCATCCATTTTACACCATGCAAACCAAATTACAAAAGAGAATGATGCGTTATGATGGAAATAGTCCAAATAATGCTTGTGCCAGTGCGGAACACAACTTGCATATAGATGTAAATTGTTGCTTGATTGCTGTCCATTACCAGATTGGCGCTACTATCAATACATACTCATTTAGATAATGAATACATATTTTAAGCCGATAGAGCACCATACATTTTTCGGGTATTTTTGCCTCTCTTTATAAGATCAAATACTCATAATATGGTAGACCAGGAGTCTGAAACAAGCGGCCCGCTGGCAGCATGGCGTCACAAGGTGTCATGAGAGACAGAGAGAGACTAAAACAGGTCATAGGAAAATGCTTCTATTGCAAATTATATATGAGCTGATTTTGTGTGAATGTGAATTTCTATGTTGTTAATTTGTTTGCGGAATTACGACTTTTACAATCCAGTTTGATACATGTTCACGATGTTAGCACCATCTATGATTGAGTTGTTAATTTCTCAACTTTTGTACAAACAAGAAAAGTACAGCAAAACAAGACATTGTTAATACACATTTATTTCATGGATTAACAGAGAGAGAGAGAGAGAGAGAGAGAGAGAGAGAGAGAGAGAGAGAGAGAGAGAGAGAGGTGTGGTGTGAATCCGACTTGTGCCTATTTGTATCATTAACGTTTTGCACGATTGGCAATGAGTTCTGCTAATAATTCACTAGTATAGCGTTATTTCACTTCATTTGTTAATTACTTTGCATAATATGTTGGACACGGTTCATAGAGACGTGGACAATTATACATTACTGATTCGATATAACCCACGTAATTTGTTAAAATTAGTTTACTCATATATAGTGTTAACATTTTCCAGTACTCGTGTTATATTGTCATTATATTTGCCGCAGTATGTCATTTATCTGACGGGCTAAGACTATGATATTCAAGGTTAAAATTGGAGTGGTTCGTTTTGCTTATAATGACAATTTTACTTCACCTTTAACATTGAAAGCATATTTAACAACGGAAAGGTTTGGTCAAAACCAACCTTCCATTCCATTACTTATTGTAGATGCACTGCATTATTATCATATTGACTGGTTGTCGGATTTAACTATACCTCGGCTAATTTGAGGAAACAATTGCTGTTATTCTGCCGTATGCAGACTGTTCGTTATTATGCTTCTGATCAACAGTGATATGACAATATTAGTTTGTGACAATAGTAATTGAGTAATAATAGCAACAAACGTAATGGAGGCAAATATTTGAACTCAATATCAACACATACACGAATCGCCGTTGTTACAAGTTATTAATGAAAATTAAAATTAATTCACACATGCTTACAATTTTGCAAAATAATATTTGATATAACACTTTTTAATCAAATTATAATATGAATTCCAGCGTTCCCAACAGATTTATAACAAAATAACCACATCCAAATGAACAAATGTTGATATTTGCTAATGTAGGCTCACAGTTCCTTAAAATATAAAATTTACTATCACAGATTAACGGCTAGAATATATTACTCATCGTACAAACCACACATAATATATACATACAACCTTGATTCAGTGTTCCTTTGTTCCCGATCTAATTTGGTGAAATGTTTTATGAACTTTAGACTACCCACTAATAAACACATGTATCTATATTGCTTTCTGTGTTAAAAAAATATAATAAATATATGTGTGTGGTTACATACATGATTTCAATCCTGTTAGATCATCTACCATTTTTAGTATATAATTAGAAGCAAAGTGCGTGGCCGACAGCGGAAGCAGTGTGAATTTTTAACGCTTAAGCGGGGACGCGGTTTTCCGACTCATGCACACGAGGTTTGAGGTCGAGCAAGACCTGTCTATTGTTGTGTATAGCATGATGTGAAAAAATAACTATCAAAATTAGGACATGCTCATATAAGCTTATTTAAAGGTTTTTATCACTCGTTAAGGTCGTGTCAATACACACGTACGTACATAGATAAATACATACATACATACATACATACATACATACATACATACATACATACATACATACATACATACATACATACATACATACATACATACATACATACATACATACATACATAGATACATACATATATAGAAGCTACGGACATTTAATATCGAGAAGCATGATTCTATCACACATTTGTGAATATATTTAACACTAGCGTATTTAAATTTTATAAAAACATATATACGGACTATTTCCAATTTTTCTACTTTCTATAAGTGGTCTGTGGATGCGATGTATTTACACAGCATATATTTAGTTGTACTTGTATGATGCTAATCGATGCAAAAAATGTGTGTTGCAGTAAATAATTAATAGCAGCAATGAGCTGACTAACATAACAATACAAGACAAGGAACTAAAATCATCTTGGACTAAGAATA
This sequence comes from Unio pictorum, assembly GCA_030141615.1. NCBI lineage: Eukaryota > Metazoa > Mollusca > Bivalvia > Unionida > Unionidae > Unio > Unio pictorum. The sequence continues at coordinate 43,660,095 of JARLTB010000021.1, forward strand.
TATCGACTGCTGACATATTTTATCTTTATACGAAATAAAACTGATACACTGGTTGTAGTTACCAGATAAAAATATTTAAACGAATACATTAAATCGCACCATGTATTACACCTCTATATGTTTGGATGCTTTTGTTTCTGAAGTATACAAGCCTTTCATATGAGTATCTTTACTATTAGTATGTTACATTTTCTTATTTAAAATCTAACTTTTTTTGTTAATTTAATACCGAAATAATGAACCAAACTTTCATCTATCCTCATTACTCCATAATTTCTTACTATGATAGCATTTTAGGGAATCTCAAACAAAGAAAAAAAAATTAAATAACTGCATTGATGTACACAGTTTATTTGAAGTATTTAAATATCATGCCACAGTATCGTGTTTACATAGTTATCTAAATTCTTTCAGTTCACTACGCAAAGAATTTATAGTATAGCAATGTAGTATAGCAAAGGTATTATTGAAGCGTAATATATTTTTCCTGTAATGAGCCTTAGACAATTACGTTCTACTACCAGATTTCCACTATAATTTAAGGCAATACACCAAATTTACACTAATTTCACACGTGCATTTCAGTTTACGCTATCATAAATTTCAAATTTGTCAAAAGATCACAATCGATTGTAGTCGGGATATATTATGTATTATTGTGACGGTTCTCGCACTTCCATTCAAACACTAATACACACATATTTGACCCTAATAATGCACATTTCGTACACAAAACATTCATTTGTCTAACTCATTGTTTCCAAGTACTGTCAAACCGTACATGGATAAATATTAACGCTACATGAGACTAGACTATAACATAATATGTATACCTATTTATATTTGAAAGTTACCGCGACATTTCATACACATTGTCTTGTTCCAATGGATGAGTCCCTGAAATGAAATACAGTCTTTTTTAAATAAAACAATCTGTTACTAGAGATGAACGTTATAAAAGCTCTGTAATCCGACATTTTATACGCTTTTTTTAATTTAAAATTAGCAAATATTTATTTATTTATTTATTCCATTTATTCATTAATCTCATGCACATCAATCCGAGGCTGATCTTGAAACAGGTTATTGTCTCCTTCAAGATGTACCCTAATGTGATATTTCTGTCCTTTGAATACAGTAGAGATATTGTCGGTGCTCACATATATCCTTTGAAATAAAAATTTTGAAACCGATGTTTTAGCAAGCTAGCTGAAAATGCGATTGACCAATCAGACTTCTGTACACTTAGGTCACATGGAAGGCACACTTTCAATATAAACAATATCTGTCAACGAGGAAATATTTGCATGATAAGTACAGACAATACAAGTAGGAACATTTGCCAGATGACACTTTGGGGATCAATGGGCATTTACTATACTGCCTCCCCTATGGACGTATAACAGCTTGTTGTCAATGTATTAGTCCACATAATTATCATTTGGACAAATGAGAATGTTAAATAACAATGGTAATGTTAAAAACTACCATCGTGTGAAAAGGACTATGACATTTGCAAAAATTAGAATGGTAAAAGAGACACAAGCACACAGACACACACACACACACACACAATATAACTGGTTACACAATACGCGTACATAAACACACATAAATAAGGTTGTGGATGATTACATACTACACACATTTGGTTTTAAGTTTTAGTTGTAGAAACCTTACAGAAACGTAAAATACTCAATGTTTTCCCCATGCTTGAATCTTTTACTCTCTTAATCGTTAAAAGAGCCATTTGTACTGGTTAAGCTCATTGTGGAGTCTACACATCACGGACCTCACGAAAGCATCTTCTATGTTCATCTCCACCTCAAGATTGTAAATGTTTTAATATGAATCAAAGATTACATTGATAAAAAAATACACACAATAGTGTCCACACATTGTCAAATCTGATCCTTTTAATTTCTCGTTATTGAATACAGTGGAAGGAACCTTTAATTGGTCGAGTCTATCATATCATTCTTACAAGGAGTTAATTAATAGAAATCAAAATATTCCATGATGAATTCATTAGAAAATGACTTGAATACCCAGTGGGTTCCTAGGTGATGACCGTCGTCCATGTTGATAACATAATCTCAAATGTCTTTAGGTTTAAGAGCACATACCACTGAATTACAAGAAGTTATGTACCAGCTGTGTATCAGAAAGCTATGAAGTTACCAGATATACCTCACGTTTCTCACAGGTGATGATAACCAATGATGTCACACTTGACATTTTCTCCAACATTTCTGTTAATTAGGTCTATGAATTTGCAATCTCGGTAAGATGTTGCAGAATAAATTAGAACCATTTTGTCTCCAAGAAGTTAATATAGGTAGGGAATGATTACTCAACTCTTTAACCCACTCTTGAAAAAGCATTTATTTTGCCACGAGGATCAGTGCTTCTTCTACATGCTCTTTTAACGTTTCTTCTTGGCTTATCGTCGAACATTGGTGGTATTGCACTTGGTTAGGATAGTGGATTTGACAGTCGTAAAATTGTTTTCTGGTTGGAGTGCGAATCTATATGTTAAATGGCGAGCAAACCAAATGACTGTTTACCTGGGTTATGCCATACTAAAAATTACAATTGTGTTGTGTTTGTCTCTCATTTTTCATCTCCAATTGGTGTGCGTGACTGCTGTAGCGTCTGTTCTGTATGAAAAAGGAAACATTCTCGTCTATTTCCACGTGTTTTAAGGTTTATTGCAGTAGTCTATGATCATTTATCACAGTCCGTCAATGTTCAGGGTATTGTCAAATTCTGCATACTGTTGCATATTCACACTGTTCTCGAAAGCCAGTGCGAAATCGAGTTTGACACGAGTTGCCTTCATTGCATAGGGTGACATTGCTCCTTGTTGATAATGTAGAGCAATATGAAATCCTACTCCACACCCAAATGATCATATTCTTTTGCATAATCGTCATACCAAATGATATTGAGACTTTTGATTCTTAATTGTCTTCTGAATGAAACACAAACAAGATTTTAGGTAATTTTCTGAGTAATGTTAGGTTCAAAATGTTTTATAACAAAGTCTGATCCCTAGTAAATTATCTCCTGGACTCGTTGAAGTGTTTGAACTGGAAAGTCGTTCAATCAATAGTTCCGTTGAGGGCTGAATCGTTGATGATGACAATAATGTGACATATAGCTAGTTGACATTGAAAAAGATCATCTTTGTTCTTGGAATGAAGTTCATTGACCGTTTTCACTTTCACGTCTGTAGACGATACTTAATTATTGCTCTTGTGGTAGTTGCACTGATGTAATTTCTCATTTATAGGACACTTCTTGATCATATGAGCTATATAATCTATGTGTACAGACTGAGTTAATTTGGCGGTGATACAAAATAATGTATTTCTGAGAAATCTTGTCTCGAAGAGTCAAATAATATCAAAAGAAATGTTTCATTGTTTCCAAAATATTGGTGTCATTGGCAGACTTACTACTGTAGGTATATTTCAACAAAGTACTGTTAAGAAGATAATCTTTACAATTGCTGCGTAAAAAATATACATTTGTTTATCTCGTTGTTGTAAGCGCCATTATATCCTTTTGTTATTCCAAGTATAGACACACTATAAACATATGGCAGAAAAGGCTGAACTCTTGTGACTTTCCTTCATTTTATTGTCGATTATTTTTTAAATTGAAGTCCAAATCAAAGTCTGCTGGATATGCTTTTCACCAGACTTTGACTTCGTATAACAATGTTGTGCCACTTTATTGTATTTCCTTGATAGAAAATGATTTTAGTATGGTCCATATTGTTCTTGGTCACTCGTTGTAACTGGGCTAGTACAATGGTTTCAGTCAGTGTTATTCTGTTATGACATGCAAATATTCTGTTTATCAGTTGGGTAAATATTTTCTGTCAAAGGTTCTTATTGTTTTGTTCCAATCCGAACCTAATCTTCAGTGTTTAAAACATTGTTTCTTCTTCTGGTATTCTACTTGGTAACAATCGAAACAAACTCTCAAGTCATTACATGCATCACCTTCCTGGATATGTTGTAAACTTAAATCAGCGAGCTAACATATCCATGTATTGAGAGTATTATTTTGAGTACAATATTTGCACATGCGTTCTGTCAATGGCCATTACAAACCGTCCAATATGCTAGCTTTAAGTTCTAGATTTAACTGGTGCAAATACTGAATTTTTCTTTCTGAAAAGAATGGATACGAATTTCAGTGCTCTTGTCTGCTTGCCATATCAGATAGAATCAACCACATTCATTTAAAGCAGTTGTAAAGTCCATACTAACTCTAAACTGTGAAAAGTGAACAATTCTAACTTAGTCCATTATGAAAACGAATACGTTCGAATTTAAACGAAATGCGTCTTTTAAATCGGCTTGGCATTGATGATTGATTTCGCCTACTTTAAATTTCACTCGTTTGAATGTTATGTCGTGTTGGTTTGTATGACGTGTACTTTGATTGATCTTGTAGCCATTGTGATATATGTTACATACGTAGACTATACATTTAGTTCTAGTTGCAATATACAATTTTCGGATCGACCCTAATCAATCCCGTCTAAAATGGGTTTTAAATGATGGATAAATGTTTATCAATATTGTGTCTGTTCAATCAGTTAACCAGTTTTCAATTCTCTTCTTATCGTGTGTTATTGTGTGGATAACAACGGTATATGTGTCCAACGAGCAATAGAGGTAATCGAATTGTGTTTGAATGTTTTACTACTTTTACGTTTTCTCTTCTCCTTGTCAATGATATCTACATTACACATTTTTTTATTATATTAATTCTTGATGTACTTATCACATGGAGTGGGATTTGAAACACTCTTCGAAATTTCATTTCCGTTTCTCTTCCATCCCAAAGGATCTGTATGATGTCGCCGCGTTTTGTGTTTTATTTTTCTTCATCTTATTTAACATTTATACATATTCCCAGTATAGGTTAGCATTATCTTCAAAAGTTTTCCCGTAAAACAGATTAAGACGTTGCAATAATTGGGCGCTATTCAACGAGATTAAAACAACAAGTTTAATAAAGATTTCCTTTGTTGTTGATGAGATAAACGTATCGCCCTGGATGTATCAAGTATTTGATACAGATGTTTGCACTATTAAACTATTGGCTAGGTTTCCCAAGAAACAGTTCATTACTACTGTTGCAAACTATGTTCTTTCTTCGTTTTGTTCTACGCGTTCCAGTTTGATGCATTCAATTGATAGGTACCGTAGTTTAAATTTATCTTTCTCTTGTCGCTTTTTACACCTAGGAGTATAGCCTCTGAAAGTACGGTTCAATTTCAGAAACTCATTGACGTAGGACTAAATTAAACCTGTTCTAGAACAATGTATTGATTGTTAATATTCTCTGCCAAATTTCGTATACTTTTAACAATTGTGTCCATTGTTGAGAAAATGAAATATTTTGTCTCCATCCCACGTTCTTGTCAAGGTACCTTGTTAATCAATATGGCGACATAAGTGTTGTTGATCACGCGTTTCAGTGGAAACATCAGTTTTTGTAGCAATGATGAGCCAAAACGGGTGTACAAGTTTGTCGTGAGAAGATTTGACCGTTTTATCAAACTTTACTCTTGGAAAATCTGCTCCACGTCGATGTGTTGTATCCTAATATCGAAGTGACAGATAGAAAATAAGTATATTTGTTCACTCAAGAATACCACGGGCATATATCAGTATATGTCATTTAGTGTTAAGATTCGTCGAGAATGTTTTACCATGTGCACATCATAAGTTTAGATTCAAAGGTTCATCCATCGTAAATTTGTATGATTCTCGAGAGTACTAGTGTTCTCCCATACATTAAATTAACACTCTATATGCGTTTGAAAAATCCCAACCATCAACGGAATACTTAGCGAGCCATCATTATATAAATCCAAAGGTTCTGTTGAGGGATATTAGTTAGAAACGTAGAAAACCTTGTTATTTTGTTCGCATACCGACGTGATTTAGTAATATCCTTCCGACAAATGCCGAATCAACACATGTCGATTTGCGTCAGTACTGAAAAGATATATGGATTAGCCTTGCTTCATTCCAGTCAATCCACCTGTTTATGCATTTTACTCTATCTTACACAAAGTCAAATAACTACTAGAATATTTGAATTTTATCTTTGCCATTTTCATGGAAACGATTTCAGCTCCATTCATTAAAATTCCTCTTTCTTCAATGTATTTCCCAAAAATTAGAAATCGTGTCCCGTGATAGCAATGACTAGACTATTGGTAAAAATGGACGTGATGATGTAGTTCTACTTTGCTGAAGGTGACATTTCAAAACGCAGTAGATCACAGACATCATGATACACTCTTTTACATATATCTGGATCCATTATTCGTTTCTGATTTCATGAAATAAACATTAGTGAATACAATAGTGACAAGAGTCACACAAAACTAGAATTAAAATTCCACTCTCTTGAAGACAATCTAGGTTAAAATAGTTTGAACTATAGTCTCGTATGTTTCAATTAATCTGGTCATTGAACAAATTTTTGTTGGGATATCTTTTAATATAACACTGATTATCCAACTCAACTACTTAACCACCTTTCACTAAAGTATGACTCAAAACAGGAGATCTCAAATGACTTCAGGGTACACTTTCAGTCCACAAAGAGGAGCAAACATGTTATTAACAGTTTACATTTCAGGAACTCCGCGAGTATTCTAATTTACTGTTGACTTCAGTATGATTACATCTTACATCTAGTGCTCTGTAGAAATAGCTTATATTGTGACATATCGTTTCTCTATGGTCATGTTTCAGCTACCACATTTGTACTGGTTAAATACAGCTGATGTTGATCGTTGTTACTTTGTTTGGTACTGGTAAGTTGGCCTTCTGATAAAGCGTTGCGTTCTCCTCTACTTCTTGGAGGCGAAACGTGCATGATATGAATATTGACCGTTCTATCGGTCATCCCAGATTCACCATACATTTGTTAGTCGTGTAGAAGCATTTAGAATATGTTAATTCCGTTTATGTACAAACATGATATTTTAAACTGCCGTGACTGAAGACCAGTACCAGAGAATCACAATCGTTTGCATTGTCAGTTTAGTTCTTCTTCAATACCGTAATCTAGTAATTATGAAAGTTGGCTTCTTCGCCTGGACATGAGACTTTAACTCTTTAAATCTAACAGTGTAAGTGTGGGAAGTCTAAGATTTCAGAATTCCCTTTCTGACTATCTCGAATGTAAAAATAATCTTCTAGAGATTATGAACGACTTTAGTTCTAGATCTTCGCTTGATAGAGGCTGAAGATAGTGTCAGCTAGGGATCACTAAAGTTCTCTTTAAATCTTCTATCGTAAATGTCTGCCAAATTGTGTTGAAGAGTGATGTGTGACACAAACGTCGTCTTCACTTTCCTACTGGTGTGATCGTTTGATAATGGTAAATGACTCGTGTTTGATTTGACTACGATTACGCCTCTATCCAGTATATATGCAGATATCGAATGCACGCATTCATTTTCAACTTTTGATGATCGCAAAGCCACATGTCATACTTCTCGCCAGAGACTTACAGACATTCTATAATACACATCCAACAGGACTTCTACCGACTCATCAGCACTAAATAAAATTGACGATATATATTATGTCTATCAGATGCTGGGATACATAATAACCATTATTTCCAGTAAGTGTGTACATGACAAGACAAAAGTACCTTAAGCGTGCAGCGAATCTGTAAAGAGGAGAAATATCCGAAGAACATCAAAGCCGTATTCTATGCTCTCATAAATATATATACTACTCGATTGCCCGATTATATTCTGTATATTGTTTGTTTTATGGATGTGTATTTCTGCAAGCATTCATATATACTGTGTGTGTAAGAAAGAAAAAACTATATATGTGTGTGATAGTGTATAATAATGATGTGTGGAAATGTGTGTGTGTGTGTGTGTGTGTGTGTGCTTGTGTAGCACTACTCTTTGTTCTTTATTCACTACTATGCTATTCTTATGTTGATTATAGGGGATTTAGAATTTGTTTATTAGGGGATAATGTAAAACTGAGAAGAGTAGCAATGGAATTTAGTATTAGTAATAAATATTTCATGTTTTGTTTGTTTCTTTTTATCATTATCAAGACATTGATAATTGACATTGATCTCCTCAGTATCATACTGTTGCTAAACATCAAGTCATCTTTAATAATACCATTATTATTTATCGTTTTTATTCTTCTCATTTAATCAGTGTCACAATGATAACTGTGGAAGTAATATATTGAACCTATAGTGCCATTTTGTTATATATTATTAATACTATAGTCCAAGACGGCATCAGTAAAGTCATTTCACATTAACATCCAAATCTCATTTTGACCACCCAAGTGTCGCGCATTACTTCTACCAATGTAACAATATGTGACAGACAAAAGGTTTTGATTCAGGAGTGATTGAGCATCGCGTAATCATGCTTCTTTTACATTTTAGATAATCGAGAAAAGTATCGATTTTAAACCTGGTTTATATGTGAATTAATTTTGAGACATGCCGTAATATAAAGACGCTCCAAAAGAAACCACATCATGATTTGATTATGGAAAAAAATGAATATAGATATATATTAATACAATTCATAGACTATATAGCCATGCTAAGCATTCGAGTAGTCACAAACGCTGATGTTTAAAAATGTTGTTCCACATTGATTAAGAAGGTACACTGATAGTCACAAAAGTGTTAGTAATTGTAGGAGCGACAGTGGAAACATTTGCAGTTGCTCACGTATAGGGGCCTTAAGTACCCCAAAAATATACTCATCAATTATAATTAAATTCATTGCACCAATGCAAATAAAAAGTTACATGTATTTAATGAAAACAAAATAAAACGTACATAATATGCACAAACACTTTTTCTTATAATTTCACACGATAATATTCCAATACTTAGTAGCAAATCTCTTATCCAATCACCATGACAATAAATACAAACTATATATGATCTAAGTAGCACGCCTGTCCTCGGCCAGACGATTATGTAAATAATACATAGTCACCATAATCCAGAAAAAGATGTTGCTATTTATCAGATATTTTGTATGAAGACATTAACACTTTTAATCCTTCTGTACATTTAACATCATTACCAACATGCGCAATTGATTTTATGTTTATCAGTAATGAGATCTTGTGTTGATTTTAAATCTCTAAAAGAGAATGTGTACCTTGCATTGTGGAATATTGCTGTTCATCCAACTGACCCCTTCTTTGGATATCTTCATATTCATTGTCAGCTGCCTTTCTGTAATGATATAATGTGTCACGGTGGTCCGTTATACATTGGATCTTGAGATATAGTATACGATAGAGACAACGACAGAGACAGAATGATTCGATATATATGTTTGTTTAATAAAGAACACTAGCAGCTTCTCAAACTAACCGTACATATATCAAAATTAAATAAACACTTATTTCAAACGTTAGAACAAAAATACATTCAAACAAAGAAGTCGTATGACCTAAATTAATTTTCTGTGATTTTGCGAACTAAAGCTGATTTAGAAATAATTATAAGCATAAAAGTGAAACTTGTCTGCAATTAAATTGCATCCAAAATTATCGGCATAAAAGATATATTTGTCATGGCTATGTGAATTTGGTAGATGTTAGTCTCAAGTGTGAAAACAGAGACTAACACGAATGAAACAGAAGAAAAAAAAATACACATAAAACAAACGAGACATATAAGTGGAATAAACGGTAGGGGCATGGAGTGTAAGAGTGGTCTAAAGTGCTCGCCTTTATCTATTCTTCAATCGCACCTTTGTCTGGGTTGGATTGAGTTCGATCTCGCCCATTTTGAGTATGTGAGAAAGCTGCCAATTACTTCCCGATGGTTAGTCGTTTTTGCCTGGGTTATCCTGTTTTATTCCTCCATCAGTTATACTTGCCGCTATGTATAGCTCGTCTTGCTCTGGGAAATGGAGTTAAACCCTTACATATTAGCATGATCTTCGGTTAAGCGAAACTATGCTAAGACAATTGATATTTCATCATTTCTAAACCTAATTTGCATTTAACATATTTTATGTAATACAAACGTAATATTTTGCAAGCAAATGGCTATTAACCAAGATGAGCTCTGTTTCAAAGTGTAGCTTATGCCAATCTAGCACTTTGTTAATTTTAGCTTTCACAATTCTTCTTGCAATTCTTCTTAAACACCTCAACTTTGTCTATAGTATTGATCATACACAAAGAGTGTTTACAAGATCTTGTCATAACATTATTATACGACAAATAGCAACATAAACATGTTTTTTAATCTTTGTATCGCTTTGAAACAAAGTTATTAAAGCTGACATTCAGTTCCTAAACACCAAGTAGCGTGTAATCCTTAAGTACGCTGTTTATGATGCGATGAAGCTCATAATTTCACAAGGCAAAGAAATAATATGAAAACTACGTACATTGTTTCTTATTCTTCTTTCTATTTATAACAATGTACGTTAAGTTACAGTCGTACTTACGAAACTGATAATTCTACGGATATCATATGAATATAAGAAAACTAACGCGTTTTGAGACCTAGATCATGCATTTCATATTAGTTGAATTTCGTAAGAGTCCAATGCAACCTTCACATGAGTTTCTTTAGTCTTGATATAAATGTCTAGAGCAGGATATTGACATGTGAATTATCTCCACAAACATGTATCAAATCAGCCAGTATGGCGTTTTATTGAAGTCATCGGGAAAATTAGTTAACCAACGAATGACTAGTACTTGCATTAAATACGAAGCAGTATAAAATTACAGCATGAAATGCTGTTGTTTTTTTAGTTCATCATCAAGTAATTTAATTCAAATGCAACCAATTCCAAAAATAGCATTTGGTTATTCATAAGTTAGTTTTTAGCATTTTTAGACAGTCTTTGTTCATCTGAAGTTATAACTAACCAACCTAACTGTTACATGAAAATATGGACAAATACAGAAAAATATAAGGACGTTAATTGATATATTAATAATTTAAATATCATCCAGTGGAAATCCATGGTCAATTTATTTGATATCTAAGCATGATAGACGCATTCATAACCAATTATTTGATGCATGTAAATGAAACTAGGCAATATATCAGTCGTTCAGGTGTATATGTAAAAATTGCAATGCTGATTATGTGATGTTATAAACGATTGAGACAAAATTTGTTTCTTACAAAAACACCAACTTTATGAAATACTTGCTATTATAGTTGTATAACTGACAATTTAAAATATACTTCATCTGAAGACAAACAAAACGTGAATGAATATTGCTACATTCATCTAATGTCTTCACTCTGGCATGGTGCTACAGTTTTAATAGAAAACATGAAGATAGTTTGGTTCTAACATGAGTGATTTGACCATGATCATCTTCGTTTAGGCACTCCCAATGTAATGTAAAAACGCGTAGGCTGTCATTATAATACATTTTTGACCATTTTAGAGCGAATGAGAATGAATTATAAGGCGTTCACTAGCGTTTGACTAACCGCGATGATGAAGACATTTAATTTTAAACTTCACAATTTTATACTTTTTAAATAATGTCTAATATTCAACATTGCCACACAAATCACAATCACATTTTTCAGCCATAATAATGTAGTTTTGTATTTCAGATTGAGCTCAAACATTCCAATATTCACATTCAAAGAATCAATAGTATTACACCATTTTACTCCTTTCCTAACAGCCTGGACGTACCATTTTAAAGATTTTGGATGCATCTTGCATATTCCCAAACTATGAGCCTGGGTAGATATATTGACTGAATAGTTTGGTGTCCGTTAAAGTTTAAATATGAAGGAAATCTTTACAATAGAATCAATAGATTATTTGTAGAAATGTAGAACTATATTATAACGTAATCAAACGCAGCAAGGAATTTCATTATATTATGATTATGGAAAGACAGTTCTGAATGTTTGGTGCTTAGATATATTACACACAAGATTATACCACAGTCGACTTATACCGCTGACGTGTAAGAAAAATTAATCTCATGAGCAAAACAAGAAAGACAAAATGCTGCTATTTATGTTACGTCAGATTTAGGAAAAGATATGCATTAATTGTGTACAACATTTATCACCAAAATATTTAACGTATTGTAAGATGTATATTGTAGCTCATAAAATTAAGTATAACTAAATATTTACTAATATAACATGTGCATTGAATTGTAAGTAGTCATTTTTAATTCGCTCGTTGCCTATTTACATGGAAAGCAACGTAACAAAATTACCATCATCAAGTCGTGCGGTGTTTACTTTCCCTTACGTTTAAATTGTGTATCCAAATGATACTCCTCAGCGTATGAAAAGCATGTTTAGAAATAAAAAGTCAACATTTCGTAACCTTCAGTTTATCACGAAAAAACACACACATGCATATACATATGTATAAAAATTGTTCTAACTTCTGTCAGAATTATCTTAACTTTTTGCTACAAATTGCTTAAGTTCGCTCATGCACTCAAACATTTTCTGTCTTTTTGAAATTGTTTGTGCTTTCCAATATTGTTTTGTCACGTTACTAGTACAAATGTTATTTATATGGCTAATATTATTTTGTAGATTTATCGTTTTTTTTTCATTGTAACCGTTCACGAAGAAAGTAATATTACTGCCATGAGATTCAATAAATGGTAGCACAGTGTTACTTTCAGGACTTTTACATCTCGTAGCCTGATAGTTATTTACGCCAGGACATATACATTCATGTCAGAGCTAATACATTAATATGTATCACTTATTGATATAGCAGACATTGTATTCTTATATCATAAGCATTATTGTAATAGTATAACCGAATACATTCACCTCCTTTTCCGCCATACTATGACAATCATGGTGGTCACGACCAGGAGCAAAACTGTAAGACCTCCTACAGTACCTGCGATGATACCAATTTTATAACTGGTCATCTTGATATTTGCTCCTGTTCTTGAGATATTTCCTGAAAATGCAAATATACCATTATGCATGCTTATGCATTACTTTCCTAAATGAGACATATCCAAAATGAAATCATGGATTGAATCGAACAAAACAAAATAATTTAGTTTTTTACTTTAAAAGTAAAGTATCAATGCCTTGACATTGCTTTTCTATTGCTATAATAGATGATTTTCTTTTTGGGAACCAAAATGGGTTCAATTTATTTGGAACAAAATTCTCTTGATTGTTGATTCTAGCACTAATATAACTGTCCTTTACAAAAGGGTAACCCTTTAAAACACGCTATACAAAAATGCACAAAAATAACATTGTTTACATCTACGTAGCATAGATAATTGTAATTCAAATAGTTTTAAGAAGCATACATTTAGAAGATGTTAGGTGGGTATATAACATGAGATACAAATCCCAACAAAACTATAGAACGCTTTCCAAATTCCACAGGTTTAAGCATGGAGTAAAATATATTTTTCAGCCAAACCACGACCGAAGATGGGTTCAGAGTTCATTATAAATTAAAAGAAAGTGTGACAGCGAACGAAAACAAATCTGCATTTTATCAAGGAACAGAAAATATGATGGATGTGCGTAAATAGGTAGATAATGTCAGGCATCTCGTTTTGCACATCACTGTTAGACAGGAAGAGCGTCAACTGTTGTCGGATGCTTCAACGGCTTTAAATTCTATAATATCTTTAAACACTTCCACCAATTTCTGCCATTCGTTGTAAGCGGATATGTAGATACAATAACGTAAGGTACATTTGAGGAACATTAAACGCAGCCGATGGCATACAGGCTGCCTCCGTTAGAAGGAGGTATAACTGTTTTACCTTCATCCCAGAGCTCCGAGTGTGGGGGTTAAGACAGTTGGACACTGTTGATATGTAGAAATGTGAAAAATACAAATAAGGTTTATAAAAACATTTTGAGCATGTCCTTAAAAATACGCCCATTTAGGCACACTGATCTGTAATCGTTATGTTAGTACTGGTTTTATGTTGCATTCAGCACCTCCAAACAATGACCCATACTTTTCATAATGATACATTTGTGTTCTTCTTTCTACTACTACCAAGTTCATTCCTCATTTCAGTTAGATACGCATAGTTCTGTTCATGAACTTAGCATTAGCATTATCCAAGAAAAGTGGAACGTCCAACTAACTATAGGACAGTTTATTATCGCGTGGAGCAGTTTCATTAGTGTCATATGTGAAAACTATCCCCTGGTTAGTACCTCTCTTCCCCACCACATGGAAACCGTCCTTTAATTTGCGGAGGGCGCGCCGATATGGACGTACAATGATAAAAATTTAGACAATTGGTTGCAAAGGGTGGAAGCTAAATGGGGTACCACGCATCTGGAACTCTACTTGAAGTCTATGCCAGAGTCGGTTCATAATAACTACACAAGAAACAATCCCTCACAAATTACAAACATAAAAAATCCGAAGGGAGTTTGTGTTTATCTACAACAAAAACGCTCGTTGTTCATCGGGATTTTCATGCAATTTACAGTACAAGCGCTTCAACTGTTTAGGGGACACTTTTTTTGCTGTCTCAGACCAATTTCTCAGCCCTTTATGGTACTTCCATAATACTGCCAGCAACTGCTGTTACCTAACAACCAGTTGTGTTTGTTTCCAGTGGTCCGAAGAACCTTGAGCCACTACCCCGAGTTAGTGATTGGAGTTGCGTGGTACCTTCTGAAATGATTTTGGCAGATTCCACTAACGGAAAGAGCAATAGAAATCTCATCATTTGTGACTCCAGATGGACTTTATGTTGTTTTGCCATGAACAGTAATATAATTTTAGAAATGAAATTTTAGCTTCTATGATATGGTGTAGATCACTATTTATCTAATTGATTGCTTTTGAAAAGTCTTCTTCGCAATGGCTGTAATAGTCATACAGATAGTAACTGCATTAGTTGCAGGGTGATAATGAATCCCTCATATGGATGTGAAAGAAATGTTAGACCTTAATTTAGCCAAACGTATTTGACTTGACTGTGTGTAATTATATTCTTCATCCAAGAAATATCACGTTACTTCTATGACATATTGTATAAGATAAAGCTTTGAGCTGGTGGGGGAGGGCGTGAGCGGATGGGAGGCGCCAGATATCTGATCTTGCCTAGGGCACCAAAATGCCTTGCACCGGCGCTGGCAAGTCCATGAACTTTACATTATACATGAAACAATACACATTATCTTGATAGAACAACGTCTGATGAACTTTATGCAGGATGGATCAGATTCAATGACCTGAAAGTAACATAAACCGTGTAAAGAGAAGAAAATTAATTCTTCCAAAATTAATCAGGTAATGGTTCATTTCGAAAGAATAAGGCAGAACTCGTATGTATGAAGAGTAGCATCCCTGAAGAGTAGCATCCCTGAATTGATTTTGTTCCAATTCCAGTCGTGTTTGTACTTTTGGGACACGCATAACATGATATTTGGCCAGACACATTTTGATACATGATTTTTGAAAGTTGTGCTATTTCGAATTTTTAAAAGGCTGGTATTAGGCGGAAATATTTTTCTGCCAGAAGACTATTGAGTAGAAGTCTTGTTAACAAAATAAACTTTGTCAAAGAATATTCGTCAGCAGCTCGAGCAGCATTCTCCAAGGTTTCAATCCTATGCTCATCGAGATAAGTTTTAACGTCACTATGGACACAATTTTTGAACTCTTCGATTAATATCATTTGCTTGAGATTTTGATAATCTTGTTCGACTTTCTTGGCTAAGCACCATCTATCAAACAACTGCTCTTTTTCTCTAGCAAATTCGACATGAGTTTGTCGAGCTTCTTTTCTGTAATTTCTGAATTTTTGCCGATAAGCTTCAGGGACTAACTCATAACCACTTAGAATGCATTCTTTAACCACATCGTAGTCACCACTTTGGTGAACAGATAGTGAAGTCTAAATATCACTAGCCTTACCAGTGAGTACACATTGCAATAACTGAGTCCAATGCTCCCTTGGCCACTTTAAATTTTCTGCAACTTTTTCAAAACGAATGAAGTATTTGTCTACTTCTTTTTCTCTGAATGAGGGTACTAATCTAATATTCCTTGCTATATCAAAACTTAAATTTGGATTTGAAGTATGAAGGTATTTTTCACTTGGCAGCTCTAATTATTTCATTCTATATTGATATTCATTTTCTTCCCTCTCTTTGTCATATTGTAATTATCTTTCTTTCTCCCTTTCCTGTTTCTCTCTCCCTTTCCTGAAATTCCAGCTTCTTCAACTCCAATTCCATCTTGAATTTTAATTCTAATTCCTTTAGTTTAATGTCAGAGTCTGATGCAGACTTACCGAACTCAAAGCACTTTTTTCCAAAACATTCTTTTCTACCAAATATTGGACCAAAATCTTTTTGATATCTTGTTTCGTTAAAGAAACCTAGACTTTAAAAAGATTATATTTTCTAAAAAGTTGAATCAACTCATCAAAAGATCCAATTGCTCCTGAGTAGGATTAGAAAGAAATATTTATACTGTAGATGTCATTTTAATACAAGCTTGTCCATCTCACTAAAGATTCTAAAAAATTAAAAAAAACTAATGGAATTCAAATTAAAAACAAAAGTTTTCTGAAAAACATTCAAGCCAAATTCCAATTTATCCCAATCCTGGATGAGCCCCCAATTTCTATGTTACGTGCTTAGGCTCGAATAAACAGAAACATAGATAGAGTGAAAATAAAAAGCTTGTAAAAACTTAATAAACAATTTATTGAGCACAAATATTTTCCAGAAAAGAAAAATAAACTTACAGTTTTAAGAATCAAATCCAAAATTAATCCAAAAATAATTCAGAATATTATCCACTAGAGAAATTGCAAACGTCCTGGTAATAAAGTGTCTAAATAATTCTAAGTTCGAATTCCAGCGAAGTATCTAATATGGACGACCATGTCACATGATGAAGTCAGTTCTTGTTAAGAAAACTCTATGAGCACATATTCTTTTCCAGATCAATAATAAAATAATTCTTCTTGATCCAAACAAATTGACATAATTTCCAGTACAAGGTAATTTATAATAACTCAAAAAGACACAATTTAATATTCTAAAAGCCAACTTCTATTGAATAGTTCGCTCCCAAAACATAGTTTATATATCTGTTTTTACGTAAACAAGGAATGGTCACGTGACCTTCTAGAACAAATTTACGTTCAATGAATCACGTACACAACTTATGATCCAACTAAAATAGAAAGATGTTTATATAAAACTCCATTTTATCCTTCGAACGAACCAATCATTTTTAAAGCTTGTTTGCAACTCTGAAACCAGGTCAGAAATGAGGTCAACACCTGGTTTTTATTCTGTAAAGTACAGGTCACCCCCCTGAATGAACGAATCTTAAAACTTAAAATGACAAATTTGAATCTAATAAGCAGACAATACAAATAAATATAAATGACTTATATTAAATATACGTAACAATATTTAAATGTGCAGTTTAATAATAATAATAATAATAATAATAATAATAATAATAATAATAATGACTTTATATAGCGCCTAATCTTTAGAAGCACTAATCACTTTACAATATCCATACTTACATGAATACAAAAAACTAAAAACAAAAATGAACACCATGAAATTGGAAAACAAAAATGCTAAAACTATTAATTTCACCGTATCGTTGTGTCTACTTTCAATGGACAATTCCGTCCACGATGATGCACCCTGGAATACAAAATAACGTTTGGCCTTCCACCAGACTCATTATTCATAAACAAATCAGTACTAAGATCACGGGGACTTCCAGCTGCAAAGAGCTTTTCGAATAAAACTAACAAACTAATGTCAAGGAACAAATGTACACCACTTCCAACTAGCTTCTCTCCAGTAGCGCTTCCGGACCTATTTGCAAATTTATATTCAGTGACAAAGTACAAATCATTAGATATTATCTTATGATACAGAATTATCTTGCTGCTCTGTAGACGTGGATGAGGCCGGATAGGTATGCTGGACTGGAGTTTATCAGTGAAACATAGAACAGTAAACAAATTTTGTGTTTGATTATGGATCGAATTGATAGCCAATGTAGGGTACAGAGCAGTGTTGAGGTATGCTTTCATCGAGGTACTCTAAAGATGATCCGTGCAGCTGTGTTTTGAACTTTTTAAAGTTTCTGGAGTAGATATTGAGACGAAGCAGACATAATTGAATTACAATAGTCCAGTCTTGAAAGTACTAATGAACACACAAGTGTTTTAGTGGCATCAACTGAATGATATTTACGAATGGAACTGATGCGTCTCAGTTCAAGATATGCAGCCTTGCATATGTTCATGACATGTTTGTGCAATGCAGGAGTACTGTCGAGAGTAACACCTAGGTTTCGTACCGACTGTGTGAATTTAATGTTGTTGTTGCTGATATTTATTGTCTGAGGTAAAGGAGGTGAATGAGAAAGTCTTTGTGTTGTGATCACAATGGCCACAGTTTTATCATTATTCATCTGCAGCTTTTTGTTACATGTCATTCATGATTTCACATAAGAAATGCACCTCTCTACTCCGTGGATGGTAGCATCAACTTCAGTTGGATGACTAAACTTGTGTATTTGGGTGTCATCAGCGAACAATTGGTGAGACACTGGGTGATGATTTATGATACTTTATAGTGCCTGAGTGTATAAAATGAAAAGAACAGGTCCAAAAAGACACCCCGCTGGAACACCACAATATAGATTAACTGGACTGGATTGTATTCCATTTGCAAATAAACATTTTGTCCAGTTGACTAAGTATGACTTGAACCACTGCTATATTCTGAATGCCAAATAAATGCTGGAGATGATGAAGTAATATCGTGGTATATTGTGTCAAATGCTACAGACAAATCAAGGAGGATGAGGACTGTAATCTTTCCACTAACCAAAGCAGAGATAATGTCAATAAATACTTTCAAAAGAGTAGTTTCAGTACTGTGGCAAGGGCAATATGCAGACTGTACATTGCTAAAAAGACTGTTTGAATTCAAATGTGATACAAGTTTGGTTAGAACAATTTTTTCTAAGATTTTTCTATATTAATGGGAGATTAGAATCTGAGCGGTAGTTTTTTTTAAATAGTTATGGTTAAGTGTTGGTTTATGCAGCGGAGGCTTTACGATGGCAGTTTTAAAATATGATGGGAATTCCCGCAATGAGAGACAGATATTAATAACATCAGTAAATGAAGGTAATATTGGGTCTAAGCAAAGAAACAGCAGTGATGTTGAATGACTTTCACAAGACTTTGGTGCACTTTTCATCACGATTGTCCGTACTAAATCCAGAGACAGTCTCAACTGCTGCTAATGGTTGTCGTTTGCTTGAAAGTTCTTGTGATGTTGGAAACCAATTCAGTTACTATAAACAAAAATATTTCGTTGAAGTAGATCTGCACTGTGAAACTTAATTACATTATGATATATAAATGTTGGCTCAACCAATGTCTTCGTTTTCTGCATTGGTTTTGGATAAGAATCTGTATAATTGTATTAGTTTAATATTAATTTTATATGGTGGTAATGGTTACTTCAAGCAGAAATAAGCATTACATTTATTATGGACATATCATTCCGATATATTTATAATCGTTAAGGTCTGTTATCAAAAGCCCCAAAATTGTAAACAAGCTAACTAATTGTAGCGAGTTGCTATTGTTTCGAGAAACGTCTGAAGATTTCCTTTCCACCCATTATTCACCTCATTTATATTTGGTAAGTGACAAATCCATGTGATAAGCATATACTTGAGTGAAGCTTTCGCAAAGCATTGTCTGTATTGTTATATTAATGGATTATATATGTATGAAATATACTCGACTTTTGCTGCGCATAAAGAGTTCCGTGATGAGAGTTTTATCTTTAGTCGAGATTATTTGAAATTACTTAAGTCTATGTACGCAATAATGCATACGCAAAGTTCGATAACCTCTAGTTTTCTGACTGTGAACCTTCACCACAACTATGGTACTTATGGAGTACAATCTCTTTTTTATGTTATTTCAACACAAGTTTGGTCTGGATGCTGACCACTGGCCACTTTAGCTGGGTTTTTTTGTATGACAAGAATTCTTAGAACGATGGTATTAGTTTACACGCAGTTCGGGACCAAGACGTATGAACTAACTAGTCTGCAGGGAAAAAGGAATCCTTTGGTAAAACGAGATGTATAGGCCATGCATCCTGGCTATTTATCCTTCCAACGAGAATTGTAGAACATGAAATATATTGTGATTAACTCTAGACAGATTATTCCATGTAGGAGCGATATCATTTCTTTATATCGTATTTTGAATTAAGTGCGGATCATTCTGTTCAATCCATTGTTTGTCTTTATGTGAAAAAGTATGAGGAATATTCATTCAACGCTCGATTACGGGATAATAAATATTTAATTTATAACAGTACTCTGTATGAAATATGATTGTGAAATTGCATGGTCTAATACGATATCAATTATGAGCAGTTATGTTTCGAATGTATGCAGATAGAATTTTATCTTCTCGTTATAATGCATGATGAATGAAATGTGGGTAATATTGCAATACCCTAATATTGCTGAAATGTCGCTCACATGTGGCACATATATCGCCTCATGCCGACATTGGTATCAGAGTTTCCCATATGCAATTGTCACGTTGTTGAATTACACCAGATTTCAACATAGGCATGATAGACCCTGAGGCGATAATTTCTCGCCGTCAAAATGTATGAAGATGTCCAGCCAATTAATTGATATAACCATAAACTAGAGACGCGCGGGTTATGTTTGCCACAGATAGATAAGTGACGATTTCTTGTTTGGAACAATGGATCATCAAATTGTATTGTAAACATCCTTGACAGATGGTTGGGAGGGGGGATGTCAGATCATTATGAACCAACCTCCAACTGGAATGGAGCAAGGGGTGCCAAACACTAGAATTTCAAGTTTATATATATCATCTTGAGAACCAAAATGTTAGTAGGTTTACAATTTTTTTGCGGGAAGTAAAAGCAAATAAACTACTCCGAGACAATTCTTTATTGGCGGGATTCGTATTTAGGGAATTAACAGGAGCTACAAAACAGATGCTTTTAGGGACCAAACGGTCAATGGTCCGAGTCTCTGGGAGACAAAAGAAAAAACGTTCTAGGGACCTGAGGGAATTACCCCCGTAAGTTGGTTCGAGTCTCTGGGAGACAAAAGAGGTAAGATAGAACAGAGGGAGAAGTTGAAGGGAGAACAGAGGGCGACAAAGGAAAATAGAAGAAGAAACATACAGATGAGTAGGAACTCAGGACAGAAGGGAAAATTTCACACACTAATTCAAAGGATGAACTAGGCCGTCATTTGGTCGAGTGATAGGATGTTACCTGAATTGTAGTTGAGAGATGAGAGATTACTGTCTGAATTATATTAAATTGTTGTTTTTTAAATTTCACAATTTGCGTGTTCTTTGTATTCATTAGCTTAACTGTCGGCACCGGTGATTGGAGGCTCAGAGCTTTGCATATTTGTACTACTACTTCAGTTTCTGACAAAAACGAGCCAGGTTGGGTCTTCTGTATTAATTTAAATAAATTTGGAGCCTCCCACGCCAAATTGGAAGGCACCATAATCTTTAGAGTAATAACTATGAATATAATACCATACTTTTGTTTTGTCGAAGTGTGTTGATATGAGCGACATGTGTAATCGGTCACTGGTGATATTTATGTGTGTATTCTTTAAGATCAGACACGGTACTCATAATAACTCTTAAGCTTATGGGCAATGTTGTTTGTAAACCTAATATGCGCATTTACAATGTGACGTATGAATGTATTCTGTATGCTGGAAGCAAGTACTTCAGGTGTCAAGTAATTCAAGTAATTCATCCCACTGTTCTTGTTCATGTCAATATCACACTTGAATTCACTCTAGTCAGACTTACAAGCCTTTATCAGTTTATCTGCAAGTACATGTAACGAGGCAAAGTTTTAGGTCAATCAAATATTAAGGTATATGATTGCAGAACCAGTCACAGTTTAAAGCTTGGATGATTATCAATGGTTTTGTACTGTGAGCTAAGGAGTCTACAAGATACTTAACGTGTCTTTATTTTTGTTCATACCTTGCTCCTTTGACTATTACTTTCTGATAAAACATATGAAAGGTACTGCTACATGCATCAGCATTCTTGAAATTTATTTATTTTTCCCTGCAGATATGTAACATAATATAGATCAATAATATCACACATTTCTTTGGCAATTGATGTAATCTTGTATAAACATCGACTCAACAGAGGACATGTCGGCTTACTAACAAATTAATTTAAAATGAAAATGACTTTCTCAATCTAAGCCTTACCGCCCCAAAGAATGCCTTACTTGTTAAACAATCGTTTTGAGAAGTGGATCCTACTCCAGTTGTGTTTGTTCCAGGTTCACATGGATTACATGATGGCTGACCTTCAGAGGGCTGATACTGTCCGATTGGACATGGTACACATGAAGACTTGTTTGGAGAGTATTGATAAGTTCCAATTTGACAGGGTATGCAAGTTGTTGCTCGTTCTGTGTTACTATAACTTCCAGCCTGACATGAGACGCAATCATTCTGGCCGAGTCGATTTTGAAATGAACCCGGTTTGCAAGACAAACAAGAGCTTTGATTTCTGCTTGGTTGGTACGTTCCTGTTGGACAGTCCTGACAAATGTCACTTCCAGCTGCATAGAATTTGCCAGTCTCACAGTCTGAAATATTGTTAAATTATTGTAATAATTATATTAAAATTGAAAATCTGATCTTCAAAATGTCATCATTAGGAAATGTAAACTATATATGGCACAGATGTGTGTACCATCACCAAAAACATTTTAAAGAAATGTAATATCCATTATATTTTACATCCATTACTATCTTTGTAAGAGTTTATCATTGTGCTCGTCTAGTAGTCTTTCTCTTTGTATATCAATGTGTTGGCAATTTCACAATAAGAATGACATAATGAGGTAAAGTAATGAGAACTTGTTGTCGACATTTTAGGATGTAATAATAATAATAATAATAATAATAATAATAATAATAAAAATGAAAACTTTGTATAGCGCCTAATCGTTAGAAGCTCCATGCGAATTACAACATTATACAACACATATATAATAATATGATCACAAAAAAACAAAAACCATTAGAAAACAAAACATGCAGAAAATGTTTAAGGTAAGGAAACATTATTGCTTTTTAAGTCTTTTTTTACAGTCAAAATAGATGTATTTTGCGAGTGTTAATTAATGAGATCACTGTGTTTTTGTCTACGTTCGGTGGGCAATTCGTTCCACATTGCTGGGCCTTGGTGTGCAAAAGAACGCGATTATGCTTGTCGGAAGAGGAGAGGAAGTATCTTGCTGGTGTGTACACATGGATTAAGGCGGATAGGCATGTTGTACTGGAGCACGTCAGTTAAACGTAGCACAGAGAAAATATTTTTGTTTGATTATGGATCTAAGGCATAGCCAGTGTAGGGTACAGATCAGGGTGAAGTGTATTCTGATCGTGGTTCTCTAAAGCTGGTCGAGCGGTTGTGTTGTGAAATTTTTTAATTTATGGAGTAAATATTGAGACGAACGAGACATAATTTAGTTTGAATACTCCAGTCTTGAAAGTACCAAGGAACGCACAAGTATTTTAGTGTCATCAACTGAAAGACAATTGCGAATGGAACATATGTGTCTCAGCTCAAGATTTGCAGCCCTGCACATATTCATGCCATGTTGGCGCAATGAGAGAGTACTGTCGAGTGTAACATGTATGTATTGTACTAAGTGAACTTAATTTTGGCGTTGCTGATATTTAATTTTGGAGGAAAGGGAAGTGAATGAGAAAGTATTTTTGTTGTAATCAGATTTACTTCAGTATTATGTCATAACGCATCTACAAGTTTGAATAGAAAAACGTGTTCTACAATATTCTACATCAATGGGAGACATGAAACTGGGCGGTAGTTCTTTAAATTGTTATAGTTGAGTGTTGGTTTCTTCAGCAGAGGCTTTACAATGGCAGCCTTGCAAAATGACGGGAATTTCCCAGAGTGTGTGTGTGTGCGTGAGAGAGAGAGAGAGAGAGAGAGAGAGAGAGAGAGAGAGAGAGAGAGAGAGAGAGAGAGAGAGAGGGAGGGAGGGAGAGAGAAAAATGTTAATAACATCAGTTAGTGAAGGCAATATAGATCGAAGCCCTCAAGCAATTGTGATGATGCCATTGGATCAAGTTCACATGACTTTGATGCACCCTTCCTTACGATTATCCGTACTAAATCTATTGAGACTGGTTCTAATGCTGATAAAGGCTGCCGCCTAAATTCTGTATCGAAATTGTATGGTGAGGAATAGTCAATTTAAATTGTGTTGTCATGATTATATCTAATAGTTTATACTTTGTCATACATTAGTTTGGTTCCATTCATCATACGGAAATTTCTCGTAGAAGCAAATACATGTGGAGGGTTAGGGTCCGATATGTCAAGATGTCATATAATGCATAGGTGATCTGATGCAAGTTCGTTGGATACCAGGGAGGACTGTAAAATAGTATCATTAGGTCTATGAAGATTCCGCATACATTGCGACCATGTTTATGAGTGGGTTCGTTAACTGACTGTTTAAGGTTGAATATATGAATGGAATCTAGGAGTCTTGATCTGTAATGGTTTCCACGACAGTCAAAGTGAAAGTTGAAATCTTCAAGAATAATCCGGTTTTCGCTTATCAAATCTCCAAACTCTAGGAGATTCGGAAACTGCTCCAAAAGAGAAATTCAGTCAGCTTCTTTTGTCTACTAGTAGGAAGGCTGTAGAGGCAGACAAAACGAGTTCATATTTTCCAATACAATCACTTATTGTTGTGACTTCACAGTTTGTGCGTACCACATTCACGATCATATTTACTATATTGTTGTGTGTACAAAGTATGCTGTCGAAAAAAACATACAATTTGATGAAAGTAATTTGAGAGTCGGTATCTCACTCATGCAAAAAAACCATTGAATCCACACACACAAATAAGTTGCATAATTAGTAGGTCATTAATGAAATAAACAATGCAATTACTATACAAAATACTATTATAGCTGTCTTTGTAAGTGTCATGTATATTGAATTTAATTGTTTGCTTGTTAGTTTTTAATTTTGTACTCATTATATCTTATTATGGTGTAGTATTGTTTGCTTGGCTTCATGTTTTCAGATATAAGTTCAGTTCTGTTTGACTTGATTGTGGTTTTATTGTCATTGATGTAAATACCTAATAATAAAAAAACATCGTATATAGGTGCTGACCTTAAAATCTGTGACAGTGTTGTTTAACTGCTTTATATATTTGTCTAAGCATATGCTCTCTCACCTGCACGCTGTCTGTTAAAGGGAACCCAGTTACAGTAATTACATTTCCTGTATGGCTTCTATCAATAGCCTAGGTTTCAACATTGTATTAATTTATACGGGATCATTTGCAAAACAGATATTACGTGAAAGCTAGCAGAAATAAGACTTCGTAGTCTTGGTGTATTAGCTCTGAGAATCTTGGTTTTCAACCAAAAACCTACAGTTCTATTTGCTCTCAAATGTATTATTTTGAGTAACTTGTAATATGGTACGTATCTGATAGATATGCGATAACCCTTGGTCTCCAGATATGTGTCTGTGCTATGTTTATATACTATAAACACTGTACATATTCTTAATCATTCTATCTGTGCAAAATTACCATTTCTCCTAAAATAACTGTTTAAATGATCATTAAGGAATTTTGGAACTACATCTCTCACGTTTGTTGTGCACATTACAAATATCGCTTTCGTTCATTTGCTTGTTTGAAAGTTTCAAATTGTGACTAAGTGTTGAAAAAAATTAATATAGCATAATTTGAAACAGATAATATTAGATTCATTCAGTTTTTCAGTGTAAGCACATGCTTGCTGTCTGTTACTAGCCGATGATGGAATGTGTGGTATGTACAAGATGACCTAATACAAGTTGTATTGCTGTGAGAACAACGTCGGTTTTATCTGCCTGTTAAGCAGCTGACTGGTATGTCCCCTACAAGTGAAGAAAAAATCAATATGGTGGCGGCGGTGGCCAATTAAGGACGCATAGATGATTCTGCAATTTTAGAGGTAAACTGATTTTGGAAGTTATTCATTGTGCATCCTTTATCGTCGTCTCTCGTACAACATGTCCAGTGGCGGGAAACCTACCATGATCGACAGTCACTTAAGCACATTCCACTTAACGCCAGTACTAAATGTAACCGATAGGGACGTTTCGGAAAACGTTAAGAATTGGAAAAGACAAGTGCACATTTAGCTAACTGCAAGTGGAGCAACTGATAAAGAAGACGAGGTACAAACATCCATAATTTTACATTGTGTAGAACCGAACATTTTGAATATTTATGATCAATTTGTATGGGACGCAGATGGCGACAAAAACAAACCCGGCAAGGTACTATAAAAACTGGAGGCATATTGTAACCCCAGAAAAAATCAGGTCCTCGAATCACATAGGTTCTGAAATGTACAGTACCAAGAACCTTTCGACAGTTTCCTAACTGAGCTTAGGACGAGAGCGTCTTCGTATAATTCAGCAAGAAGGATAGAACGATCAGATATATAATAGTTTTCACAGTTACGGGAAAACTTCAGCAGCAGAGTGGGTGAACAGACTAAATCGAAACATCGCCCTTTTTATGACTAAATCGACTACACCTAGACTGACCCAAACAAATGTTGTAGTCACACCCTCGCTGCTGCTCTCTCCATGTGTTAAATTGTCAATCTGAAGATAAAACAAATCTTGTATATAAATCAAACAAAATAAATAATTCAGACAAACGATCAATCTGAGACTTTTTTTTAACTTTGAGTAATATTCTTCCTCGGTTGGAGGGGTTTCTTTCTAGGTATCAATACCCCTTCTTCGATCCTACGACAGTAATACGTCATCAAAGTTCTGTATTTATCTCCACCACATTCATTACAAATCCGATATTGTCCTCGAACGCCAACATTGCATAGAACACAATGTCGAGGACCAGCATGTGTTTTCTTTGATAGGATATATTTATGTTTCTTACAGTATTATTCACGACATTTTTATTACATTTATCTGTGCTTACTTGACGCAGCCATGTACAATTTTTCATATATTAAATAGTATCTATTTAATTTAGAGGATATCGTTATTTTGTCAATCTGACGCGAGGGGGGACCCTCTCTGCTGCTACAAATTAGCCAAATATTGTATCGATACATGTAGTTTAATCATTAATATATAGCAATACAAATATGTCCAATATCGGAGAAGCATATACTACTAGATTAACTCGAGAACGCCAGGAAGCAATCAAACAAATATATTCCTTTGAGAGATCCGCTTCGAAGAATACCTCAAAAACGCCAGGAGTAACAAGTTGACTACGTTGAAGGTACAGAAAGATTATTTAAACCTATTACTGCAACAACTGAGAAAGTTGTATGGGGAGATATCACTGATCCAGAAGAAACAAACCTCTTCTTGGGACAATACAAGAAACCGCTAGGGCAACGCAAGACATTTTACAAGATCATCCAGCTATAATAGCTGCCGCACAACCTCAACAAGATATTAATAAAATTTACACTGAAATAGCTGATGTAAAAGAAAAACCCGCATCTCAACCTAAAGCAAAACGAGATGTTGAATTGATTAGTAAATTTAAGGAAGGTGTTATTGAAGATATAACAAATGTTAAGGAAGAAGATTTTCCTCGTTTTGCATATAATAGTCTTTCTCGAAAATCTGAAATTTTAACACCTAAATACTCTAAAATAAATAATGATCATTTTTAAGACGATTATTTCGTGTGTTTTATAATAAATCCAGTGCTAATATTACCAATCCATTATATAAAGATTTTATGGATAATGTAAAATATTATCGTCGTGAAGATCAACAAACTCCCCAGTATCAGCTACCTTCACCTCTGCAACAAATAAAACAACAATGAATGATGTTGGAAGCTGAAAATTTAGAAGTAATCAAATAAAACAAAAGGTGAAACAAAAGAAAACAGGAAGAGGTGAAACAAATAAAAGAGAAGTTGAAAAAATAGAAAAGGAGATGGAACAAACGGAAATCAAACGGCAGGAGATATTAAGCTCTTCACTAGGTACGGAATGGGATTCCGATGATGATTCGTTTGGGGCAACTACAGAAAGTGGTCTAGGAAATAATCTTATCACTTGCCCTGACAACGTCATCGCTGACGTGGATAAACTAGAAATTCTCATAGGAGAAAAACGCGCTGGAAATACTTCTCATGAAATTATCAAAGAAATATCTGATATTTGTCGACGATTATTTACCGGTGATATCATGGACATAAATACATATAGAGAATTTATCGATGAAATTACAGATGACTAAATCCCTTGACACATAATTTAGATCATGGTGTATGATTAAAAAAAATGATCGTACACAATACCTATTGTAGACCAAGAATGATCAGAGTAGTAAATTCACGATTACCAGTTTATGAAATAACCTACGGAAATGGACTTGGTGATGTTGTTCAGGGTTTATTTACCAGGATAGCCCCAAAAGCAATGCCAATTCCAAAACATTTATCAATGAAAGCTATCGATGTTATTCGCAACAAAGCTCCTAGCGCAATCGGTGATCTTGCTGGTAAAGCGTTTTCGGCGGTCAAGGACAGAATTTTACAGTTATTACAACGAGAAAGAAAAAGAACTGAAATTACCATCAACTGAAATTATGCATGCAAATGAAAGTAAAATAACAAATCAGGCCGCAACCCAAAGATTAATGGATCTGGCTGATGCATCGTTAAAAGAAAAAGAAGATAGTATAACCACTAGTCTGATAGCAGAATGTGGTCTTCGTAGATAATTACAGTTTAGATCATAGTAATTACAACAAAATGTTTAAGCGTGAAATTGATACAGCATTGGAAATGGGTGAACCAGTTCGTAAAAATGAATCCTTGCGTGATTATCAATATTATTCTTTCAATGCAGTACAACCAGATCAACGTGGTAGAAGAGAATTACGAGTTTAAGATACAAATCGGTATTTCTTACCCGCTGAAGCATTTATCGACGTCGAAGGTGGACTTATAAAAGCAGATAATACAGAATATGGAATCGGTGATAGAGTTGGTTTTATTAATATTGGCATCATGGCGTTATTCAGCAATGCTACTTATATGATTGATGGAAAACATATCGAATCATGCCTGGAAAATGTTGATATTGATACGACGATACATGGTCTAGCAAGATACTCCGATGACTGTTCAAGATCAGCCGGTCCATCAATGATGTTTACAAAGGATACAAATGATCATCCAGAAAACAGAAATGTAACGATGAATGCAGCTGAAATTGAAATTGCGTCAAGGAATGAAAATTTCAATCTCGGATTCGCAGCACGTAGATCAATGTTAAACGCAAACGAGATGTTTTCATGTGCGATTCCATTATCTCAAATTTTTGGGATTTTGCAGAGATGTTAGGAAGGTTATATTCGGTACTAAACACATTGTGGTACTTAACAGAAAAGAATCCGACAATGATGCAATCTGGCGAGCCGTTGGTGATGCTGGTAAAGTAGTAATTACAGAATTATCATTGTGGATGCCAGTAATGGTTGTATCAAATTGCTTTCTTTCATCAATCAAGATGGTACATCACTGCTATCAAGGGAAACAATGAATACAGATAGTAATCAAGGTAATGCTGCTGGTTTATTTACATAGCATATAGCAGCACAACAAGGTGTTTCAGCACCATGATATATTTTTTTTATCGCATTTCAAGCAAATGTACGAGTAAATAACCAGAAAAAAATCCGATGATATTTGACACACTTAATGTTACCGAGGTTAGTTTCAGAATAAATGGACATCAAGAACCTGCCGAGGAAGTTACTTTGAATTTTGAACATAATAAAGTTGCACGTGCATATCATCGTTTGATGTCATGTATGGGGCATGATCTAAATGTAGATACCGATTTGGAAAGATCACAAAAAGATTTTACAACATTATATCCGATCTAGTACTTTTCACTGGAACATTTAGATTTATTCAGACAATCTGTTGTTGATATATATTTTCGAGCAGAAGTATGTTATTTTCCTCCTGGTACTGTAAGTCCACCTGTTGTTCCTGCTGGTTTCAGAGCGATCGCTGTTATACTTAGCGACAGAGCAGTATTACTTGAGGGCGTTGGTGGACGAATGAGAGTAGTTGATGCACCAGTAGAGAACATGTAATTAAAATCAATCAAGTAAATATTAAAATGTCGTATAGTCATGTTAACGCAACTCTGACTCAAGGTCTGATAAAAAAAATTACAATCAAAAAACGCAAATCAATGTGGGGCAAAAATAACATTAAAGAAAAAACAAATGAGTGGTGGTCCAAACAAATTATCGTTAACCGGTAATCAGCTTAAACGTTTCAATAAAGCTCTGGTATCAAAAACTGGAGTTCAACTTGAATTTTCTCCCAGTGCCATCAAAGATATGATTAAATCAGGGGGTATATTTCCACTTTTTGCAGCAATACCAGCTTTAATTGCTGCGGCCGCACCTGCAGTTGCAAAAGCAGCTGCGTTAGGTGCTGATGGAAGCGCCACTGAAATGGCATTAAAGAAAACAACAGAAAAAGGGTATGAAAAAGGGTCGGGAACTTATCTAGGAAAAAGACTGAGAACTCCAGGAAAATAATAACACCGATGTCAAATTTTGACCTCATAAATGCTGTTAAAAATTTAAAAATAAAACATTTTAGAGGAGTGTTCATGCGCGAACAATCACCGGAACAAGCACATAACGTTGAAACCAGTATCATCAATCTGGATTTGAATTCCGGTCCAGGAACTCACTGGGTTGCATGTGCGATTGATCCACGCGGAATGATTTATTTTGATTCTTACGGACTATCACCACTAGTTGAGTTTTTAAATTATATTAATCAATTACCTACCAGAACTTAGTATTCAACGTTACCGACACAGACAATTACAGACCCACCGATATGTGGTCGTGAATCCATCGCTCTACTTGATGCGATATCAAAATCAAACATACCACCTCATAAAGTTGTACACGAATACACAAACAATCGTTGGACAGGTATTTAAAAATTGTACATATATATAATGGTTGATATTTACGGAAGATCTTTGATCAGAAAAACCGAGAAAGGAACCGATAAAGATTTCAACGCATCAAAATATGCAACTAAAGATGACCTTGCTGATATTATGAACCTAGCTGGGGTTGACCGAGATGAAGTTGTTATTTTTCAGGACAAACACGGTGTTTTGAAAACAAGTATTATTAAGTGTAATGATATAGTTCGTAGTGTTCTTGGCGCTGCTATGGATATTATTCCGGTATTTACTGACATCGGGAAAATTTTAGATTCAGGTATATCGATAGAATATATCAGAAGTAATATTATAGAAAAATGTTCAAACAATTTTCCACGTCAGGTGGTGTATTAACATGAGAACTTTCCATGAACGGAAATAAAATAACCGTATTAAGAGATCCAACATCAGATGAAGATGCGGCAACAAAAAGATACGTTGACACTGTAGATGGTAAATTATCTACGTTAAAAACCGAACATGATGCCGTTAGTAGTAAATTATCCACGTTAAAAACCGAATACAAAACTCACATAAATAATCACAATACCGTAGAAGGAAAATTATCTACGTTGAGAACCGAGTATGACGTTCACGTAGGTGCGTTTACAAGTCTCTTTAGAAACGTCAGAAAGATCGATGAAATTGCAGATGGATTCTTCGGAAAACCATTAATCGTTGATACGAAGCTTGAAGATATTGAAACATCAATCGATAGGATTAAGAAAACACAGGAAGATATTGTAAGTGATGTTCATAATATTATTAATAAAATTGATCCCCTTGAAAAATATCAGGGTAAAATTCTCCACAGGAGGATTAACAACGTCGTATACACAATATCATCAGGATCAACAACATGGTCTCAACAAAACAATACTATCAAACAGATTGCGGAAGTTACTGGCGTGTACAGATTGTCTGCGTTTAGTAGCGCCAAATTCGAGATATTTACCACGTATCCATGGCGTCACTCAACAGACAAGTTTTCTGGAACTGTATCTGTTATATTAAACCGTGAAGACGAAGAAACGTTTATCCTGGTTGCATCCGACAAAAATTTAACTACAGCAACGATCTGATGGTGTCTGGAATTTGTTGCTGAAACACCTCATTTGATTACAGCGTTAATAATATGGACTACAGATACAGTCAAGCGCGTGAGTGACAAGATAAATTAAAATCTATCGTTGATAATTACACGATAAAAGTAAAAAAATATGACAGACGTGTAATTGTCATTGACATAATTGTATAGTCAGTCTCCGCGGTTGTTGCTGAAGCCGGTCTT
The DNA here is from genome assembly GCA_030141615.1 of Unio pictorum. Classification (NCBI taxonomy): domain Eukaryota; kingdom Metazoa; phylum Mollusca; class Bivalvia; order Unionida; family Unionidae; genus Unio; species Unio pictorum. The sequence continues at coordinate 43,692,602 of JARLTB010000021.1, forward strand.
TTATTATCCGCGGTAACAATGCCATCACCTGCGGTCATAACGATCTGTGTTTCAGCGTTAACTGCGATCACTGAAGTTTTAATAATAAATAAAATAAATATCGACATGCACGAATGAAAAAGTATCCGATTATTAACTGTCTCAGTTAATATCTGAAAGCCTCAACGATGCTTCAATATCGGATACTGAGTTTGCATTAATGACTACAATATTCTCCGAAGCAATGACTGTGATAGAATCTACACCCATTAGAGTTACAGATAAATAGATACATGTCAGCACAAGAACTATTGCAACAGATTGCCACGAATACAACACCGGTGAAAACAACTATGATATCAGTGAGCACAACCAATCTTGAATTCAGTATTAATTTTCCAACTGCAATTTCAGCAAGCGAGGTTGCACTTGCACAACTACGAGTATATCATAGTTGGCCAAATATCAGATCTGAGCCATTGTAATTGCAAACAAAAATAAACCAGATGGAACCCCATATTTATTTGTTGTTTATATTACACAGGTAGTTATCAGATTGAACAAATCAACGATGAATTCCAGCGCAGAATAAAATCAACATCAATAAATAATAAATAAATAAATAACTATTACTGTTCACGAACCAACATTGTCATCTGTGATTGAAGTAAAATCTTCCGATTACATCGTAGATATTTATCGATCATCGATAAAAGCTGTTCTAGGATGGCCTGAAACTCCACCACATCCTGATGATGTTCTCAGATTTAATCATCCAGATGCTGAGGGCAGGCATATTTCACCAGAGATTGTAAATATAACCTCAACGATTGCAGTCTATCTTGCATGTGATGCAATCGATGGTAGTTATCAAACAGATCTTGGCATATTAAATCAAGCTCAACAAGGATACGTTCTTTACACATTTACTCCAATGGTTCCTCCTAGATCCTTGATCGTGCAAGAACCAATAAATTCGGTGTATTTACGCACACTTAATCAATACTTGTCAAGAATAAATTTTAAACTCACCGACCAGAGTAGACACTTAATTGATTTACGTGGCAAGGATTTACTGATAAATCTCAATGTGAAATCGTAAACGATTTTTTTTATCTTGATTCACGAATTAATCAGATAAATATTAGATATGTACCATCACGTTAAGATTATTATACACGACAAGGAAGCACTTTGAAATGCAATTAAATTAATATTTACAGTCTTCATTCAACATCGTTGATATAGTGATTGATGAGTTCGGTAACGAAGATGTTTTTGGCTGACGCAAGAACAGTTAGATAGATTGCGGCGAGAACATATTTATATGATCACGTGTGACCAAGATCAGATAAACTACAAGCATTCCTGCATTAAACTTGATTGACATAAAACAATATTATATAGTTCTGAATAAAAAAATCTGATTTTAGTAAAACAGAATATTTCTTTACAGATTTTATGAAATTTCGCCCTTATTTGGTCTGTTTTAGTCAATTATATCATAGAAAATCTGTTAGATTTCTGACTTTTGTAGAGAATCGATAATTCGTTAATTTTATCTATTTTTGTCTGTTTTTTTCTATATTTTTGTGGAAATATATCCTATTTAGTTGATTTCTGAGCAAAACATGGTAAATTTAACGATAAATCGTTAAATTCATCTTTTTGTGGTCTGTTTTTTGTATTTTTTCGTACAAATATATCCGATTATAGTTGATTTATGTGCACAACATGGCAAATGTATCGATAAATCGGTAATTTTATTTTTTTGTCTTTTTTGGGGTATATTTTCGTAGAAATAGTGATTTATCAATAAATTCATCTTTTTTGCCTTTTTTGGTATTTTTGACTAAAAATATATCCGATTTTAGTTGATTTATGAACAACACATGGCAAATTTATCGATAAATTGCTAATTTGATCCTTTTTGTCTGTTTTTTATATTTTTGTTGAAATATATCCGATATTTTAGTTGATTTATGAGAAAAACATGGCAAATTTAGCGATTTATCGATAATTCATTTAGAATCGTTCGGGTTTTGACCCTACAAATATTACAATTTTGATAGATTTTTCTATGATATTTCGACTAATATAGGTACAAAAAAGATGAAATTTCAATAAAATTTACAAACCTGAATAAAAAATATTGTAACAGAATAACAATTATTATAACAGAATAAAACAACAAAAAGATGAAATTTCTTCAAAATTTAAAAATCTGAATAAAAAACATATTATAACAGAATAGAACAACAGAAGGGTGACATTTCATCAATATTTACAAATCTGTATAAAAAAATATTACAAAATAAAAACAACAGAACTGTAGAGGAATTAATCCAAGCTGTCATCAGTAACAGTATTTTCATTCATAATCAGTTTTAGTTGTCTCACGCTTGTGTTTATAATTTTGTTCATTTCATATTCGTGAGACAGTTTTGATTTAATTTGTTTTACTGCGATAGAGTACGAACTTACCTACATCAGCAGCAGAGAGGGTGAACCCTACAACGTTTTTAGACAAAATTTTGATTGAATCCTTAAAACGAGCCTTCCTACGATCTCATTTTAACCAAAAAAAATGTCTCAGGGGCAAACCCTACAACGTTTTCAGACAAAAAATTGATTGAAATCTTAACGAGCCTTCCTACGAAATCTCATTTTAACTAAAAAAATGAAAACGGAGACTTTTACGATTTTTTAATCAATTTTGGTCGCAACTTGTTGTCATCCACCCTCTCTGCTGCTACAGGTTAACAAAAAATAATAAATGATTTTAACCGAATATTTGATCCAGTCCGATACGATATCGTGTCCGAGGATCATGCAAATTTATTGTTGCGAATCCGTACGGGGTTGACTGAGCATGACTAAAGAAGTTTTTAAATTGATTGAAGTCCATATCAGAACACCATGTCTGCCATATATTTCTAAGAGTATGAGTATCAACTCCGTTGAATACAGCAAGAATATTGCAGTTATCTCTGATGACTTTTGGAACCTGAGTGTAGCGTTGAGTGACATATATCACGTCAGTGTTTTTATGCCTGCCTCTGGAAAAGATCCTAGCAGGATTTTTTTGTTTATCTAACATTATATCGTCGTATACGACTAAATTGTTAATATCTCCATCAATATCATCAATGCTCGGTGCTTCATCGATATCGGTTATAAACTCAATAATACCCTCGCCGGATTTTTCTACCGCGCTGTCGTTAAAATCTTTTAGCACTTCATAACATCGTTGATCATCTACGTGGCGCTTTGCGCTGGGGCAATTAAATACAACTTATCCCACTTCATCCATCTCATTATTAAATTGAGTAACAATTGCGTTTTACCGGATCCAGATGGCCCGATTATAGAGTTTGGTAGCGCTGCTGGTTCTCTTGTTTTAGTCGCTCGGCTCTTTTTTATTATTTTCTGACTTTATCTGTTTTTCACGGAAAGTCTTTAAAAACTCTTCTGGGGTCGGTATTGGTCTATTTTTTCGTTTGAGGTATTCTATTGCGGAACGATATTGTGGACAACCACACGCTATACAAATGTGATATTTCCCTCTGACGCCTTTTCCACAACCAAGACAGGGTTTTGGCCCCTCGGGACAACCTTGTTTTGCAGTATAATTATGTACCCCACAGAATTCCCCGTATGAATTTTTTTCCACATCGTCGTGTAGATCCTAAAAACAACCACGAGCATTTATTAACAGCAAATACTGGATTCACCATTATTTTTAATTGTTAATAGGTATTCAATTAAACATTAAAAAGTATAATAGTATAATGATTAGTGATTACTCTGATAACGATAATGAATTTTTTCAATGTCCGGAAACGTATCACGATCTTCAAGAATACTACAAAAGGGATTTAACGCCGTCATGGAATGTTTCTAGTAAAAAATCCGCGATGGAATTACTCACTGAAGATAGTTTTCTACGCCATGGTGTGATTATTCAACAACGGGGACAATTTTACGTTTTTGTAGATGATCCGGACATCACAGAATTTCAAGGATGTTCTGCGGTGAATGAAATTATTCCCCGGGAGCGATTAAGATATCCCACAATCGACATTGATTCTAAAAATCCATCATTGGAGGAGTTGTTATTGTATTTCAATGACTTAGTTGACTCTGTCAATGATGTTTTGATTTTTGAAACCAGTGGTGGTTATCACATTTTATTGAAAACGATTCCTATCGATTTTGATACTCATCGGGAATTATTAAAAAAAATCGCCACAGACAGACCAACATGGAATGTTGATACACAGGCTGGACTTCATAGCATCAAATTACCCGGGACAAGATCAGCAAAAACAAACAGCATTGATAAACGATTAATTTATCCTGTTGGATTTACTAGTTCATTATTGTCCTGCCCTGTTGCTATACAGCCTTGTTATGAAAAACGCACTGACAATGAAACCAATGACTTTATTCTCGGTGTTACTGGTGACGATTTGACCAACGAAGATTTCAATCAAATATCTATCGCGTTAACTGGTCAACCAGATCAAATCACTGGAATTACAAATCAAACCAGCAATATGATTTCACTGGGAAGAGTTGCTGGATCGTATTGCAATATTTGTCAACGACGACATGGATATAACGAGATTGGTGGATTCATTGAGGGAAAAGCCATCGATGCATTTGTGTGTGTGTATTCAGATCGATTTGTGATAGGTTGTTTCCGTACCACAAAAAATAAAATTACGATTGATGTCATTAACAATGATAGCATTCCCAATGATAGTAAAACACGCTACGAAAAATACCTAAAATCATATAATTATCGTCGAGGAGATCATAGCGGTGAATTCCCCACGAGGGTTCCGGATTATACTTACTGTGAGCCCCCTGTTCATGAAAATGGTCAAGGATGTAGAATCATCCTTAACGACGACTATATGGATGGTTCTCCTTGTGGAATGGGTAAATCGGAGGCTGCATGGAAATCAATACCCGCTGACAAATCAACTCTGTGTATCAGCTACCGAAAGACCTTTACCAGAAAGACAGCCATCGACTACAATCTCGAATCTTATGAAACAATTCATGGAGGAATTATTTTTGATACAAGAACTCATCGAAGGGTTATTTCGCAAATAGAATCCATTGTACGAGTGAGGGGAATTCCTGATGTGTTATTGTTAGATGAATGGCATGGCATTCTTCGTCAAATAATTTCATCGTGTCGTGGAAAACAAATTTGGGAAACACTGGTATGGTTGATTTCATCAGCAAAACGGGTTATTGTACTTGATGCAGATGCCAACAATGATGATCTAGAATTATTCAGGAAGTATTTAAACCGTCCGGACATGAAATTCATCATCAATGAGTATCAACCCGATCATGGAAAGAGGTTTATTGTAGAACAGTCTCATCGCGACAACTACGTTAAATTGTTAGACGCGCTGCAACAAGGAAATCGTGCAGTAGTCTTCACACAAAACAAACGACACGGGAATTATTCTGTAGAATCCCTTGCTAAACTATTACAGCATTTAGGATACCGAGTGAAGTATTATCACGCTGATACTGATTCGGCAGAAAAACAAAGAGATTTTGCTGATCCCGTTGAAGTGTTTGAACACACCGACGTAGTGATTTATAATTGCACCGTAGAAGCAGGAATATCAATCGTAGACGAACGATTCAAGTACATGACGGTATTTTCTGAACAATTAGGATCTGTAGAAGCCACTAAACAAGCAATTCATCGTTTCAGAAACATTACTGAAATCCATTATTCGTCTACTAAACGATCTTCCACAACATTGCCACTCACACGTGATGACATTATTTCTGCCATTGAATCACATGAAAGAAATTTATCCTCTACGGAATTGTTATTTAGGACTCCAAATCTCAATGATGTGAATTCCAGTTACGGATACGCATTTATCAGTGCCATTATTGACGAAAATAATTCGAAGTGTTATTTTACGGGACGACTTGTTACAATGATGAAAAGAACCGGATATGAAGTCACGTGGGAATTACCAGACGAATATTCGTTGTGGTGTGAAAAAAATAAAACCAACAAAATCGATACCGCGGCAATGAATAATAATCCCGTCGTAGATGATTTTTTGAAATCTTCTATCGGGGAAAGAATTGCTGCTGCAAGTGATAAAATCACCAGTGATAAAATCACCAGTGAACAACAAAAATATCATCGATACGATCCTGAGAATCCAAAGGATTTTCAACAACGATTAGAACCCTACGCGAAGAAATTGATGTATCTCAATCATGTATTTCAAACTGATGTGGGAAAATTGGACACAAACACGATTGAACACCTCGACAAAAACGTATCACGGTTACAACTATACCAGCGAGTCCTTGTTGATAAATTTAATCATGGAAACGCGGTAACAACTACACCATGCCGATCTGATAAAATCAATCCACGACAACAACTCGAAATTATCAGAAGTGTCCTTGAAGTATTAAAACTCCCTGATGTGGTTCCGGATGATTTATCGGTGAAAAGTGTTCCTGTGAACCGCACTGAATTAATTAAGAATATCAATCACATGTTAAAAAACCCGGACCAACTCGATAAATATCAAGCGTTATTAAAACACTTCAATGAGATATTTCCGGATGTGAAATTCTTTAGAAAGGCGACACTATCAGTGAAAAATATCATCGAAAAAATTAAATTGATTTACAAAGGATTCGGTGGGAGATTACAATCAGATGATAAAAGAAACGCGAAACGATCTAATCTCACATTGTTTTATCCTGAATGGCCCAAATCGGACTTTATAGATGACTTGACATGGATTAATGAAACCGTTGATGATGTAGGGTTTGCTGGAAAAGACATCACTGCGACGGATACACACACTACAATGTTACGATTCCATGTTTGGACCGTTAATGGTTGGTTTATTCGATATGATATGTCGGATTGATCAAGGGAAAAGTGAGGGAAGTGTGGTATTAATTATTTTTTATACAATTTCCACACTTTCCACAAACCTGATAGGATGAAATAACGCTTCCATGACCGTATTAAAAATCATATTGACTTACAATGACAAAACAACTGAGAGATTGAGATAATCCATCTGGTGGATTGTGTCAAGTATGCTATTGACCTGTTGATAATTATAAATACCATGATTCTTTTTTATATCAAATTGATACATGTATGCGCACTCGCGAGATTCGGCGTTGTGTAATTACTGGATGGTTCTCTCGATACGATGGCTCAGACTGAGTTGATCCATAGATGACTGAAGTGCCAGTAGTAATTAAAAATAATTATTTTATTAGTAATTCCGGCACTTTCCCCATCAATGATAGAAGTATTTATCCGACGAGATTACACTTCAATGACCGTATCAAAAAATCGTATTGACTTACAATGACAAAACAACTGAGAGATTGAGATAGTCTATGCTAATCCATCTGGTGGACAATTGTACAACCTGTTATCCTGTGGCGACAAGTATGCTATTGACCTGTTGATAATTATAAATACCGTGATTCTTTTTTATACAACTCGCGAGATTCGGCGTTGTGAATACTCTCAGCAATTGACGCTCTGAGCTTTCGTTGATAAATATCATCATGGATATAGGCCGATTTTGGTCTGAAAAACGGTGGATTTAGCCGTTCTATTGTAACACACTTTTTTTTTTGTTGTTGTTGTTGTTGTTGTTGTTAAAAAATATTTTTTAATTGTATAAAACATGCCTCATCGTAGGATACTAACCCGCGATGACATTAATACGATTAAGCAATTGCAAAACCGTGTTGGAATAGCAGAAATTGCTGATCAGTATAAAATCAGTTATCAGCGGATTTATAGAATTTGGAAATCGGATGAAATTGGAATCGGAAATGTTAGCGCTGATGATGCTAATGATGTACCCGTTGAGCGGCTTATTGATGCTGAAGTTGAGAATGAAATGAATCAAATGTTAGATGGAAAAGTGCATGTTGCCAGTGACTCTGTCACTGATAAAATCATTGATAAAGAAATGATCTGTCAATTGCAGTCTCAAGTGACCAACCTAACCAATCAGAATAAATTGCTGCAAGGAAAAGTAACAGCGTTACGACAACAACGACAACAACAACAACAACAACAACAATCTATCAAGGATTCGTTAAATGATCTACAATACCAATTAGATACCACACAGCAACACCGTAGCGATGCAGTTCGAGATCGCAGTAAACTTATGACTGAGTTCAATGATGTGCGACGTGAATTAGAATCTATTCACATTAAATACGCAGAGCTCGCAAGTAAATACAATCAACTTCTACAACAAAATGAGGCTGTAGCACAAGAAAATGAATCACAACTAAAAAAGAAAAAACACCGACAAAAACGTAACCGGCGCAAAGATAACACATGGAGGTTATTTTTACCCGAAGAAGATCGTGAGTTAATAAAAGAAATCAATGAAGTACTTGATGATGACTAATCTCAGTTGACACGCGTAAATGAAATTCCACCATCGATAAATTCAACGTTGTATTTATTTCCGGTACTCTCTAGAATATCAACGAGTAACTGATAGTCTTGCAACCGACTCTGTTGTTTATACTGATGATATTTTTCACTGAGACGAACACGTGCTGTAGAATCTCGATTTACTCGTGTTGCTATCGGATGCACAATTCCATCGGGAGCTCTATAGGATACTTTGCGACGTCCATTATTGTTTATACGCTCTGAAAATTTCCCACTGGGGTATTTTTGCCGCATTTGATCGATTGTTTCTGTCGCAGACATATATTAAAGCTGTTATTTAATTAATCTTTAAAATGATAACAGAAATCAATAGGGTTGTGTGATCGTACCGAGTTGGATAATTCTCAAAAATCCGTTATATTTCTACGACAAAATGATTATGACCCGCACTATTTACTTCCGTTATGTTACGAGACAATCGAAAATCTGTAATCCGGTGGTGTTAGATGATATTTGACAGCATCGTATAAGCCCCCATTGATCAATGACATATCATAGATGATTTTTGATACGGTCATGGAAGCGTTATTTCATCCTATCAGGTTTGTGGAAAGTGTGGAAATTGTATATAAAATAATTAATACCACACTTTCCACACTTTTCCCTTGATCAATCCGACATATCATATCGAATAAACCAACCATTAACGGTCCAAACATGGAATCGTAACATTGTAGTGTGTGTATCCGTCGCAGTGATGTCTTTTCCAGCAAACCCTACATCATCAACGGTTTCATTAATCCATGTCAAGTCATCTATAAAGTCCGATTTGGGCCATTCAGGATTAAACAATGTGAGATTAGATCGTTTCGCGTTTCTTTTATCATCTGATTGTAATCTCCCACCGAATCCTTTGTAAATCAATTTAATTTTTTCGATGATATTTTTCACTGATAGTGTCATCTTTCTAAAGAATTTCACATCCGGAAATATCTCATTGAAGTGTTTTAATAACGCTTGATATTTATCGAGTTGGTCCGGGTTTTTTAACATGTGATTGATATTCTTAATTAATTCAGTGCGATTCACAGGAACACTTTTCACCGATAAATCATCCGGAACCACATCAGGGAGTTTTAATACTTCAAGGACACTTCTGATAATTTTGAGTTGTTGTCGTGGATTGATTTTATCAGATCGGCATGGTGTAGTTGTTACCGCGTTTCCATGATTAAATTTATCAACAAGGACTCGCTGGTATCGTTGTAACCGTGATACGTTTTTGTCGAGGTGTTCAATCGTGTTTGTGTCCAATTTTCCCACATCAGTTTGAAATACATGATTGAGATACATCAATTTCTTCGCGTAGGGTTCTAATCGTTGTTGAAAATCCTTTGGATTCTCAGGATCATATCGATGATATTTTTGTTGTTCACTGGTGATTTTATCACTGGTGATTTTATCACTTGCAGCAGCAATTCTTTCTCCGATAGAAGATTTCAAAAAATCATCTACGACGGGATTATTGTTCATTGCCGCGGTATCGATTTTGTTGGTTTTATTTTTTTCACACCACAACGAATATTCGTCTGGTAATTCCCACGTGACTTCATATCCGGTTCTTTTCATCATTGTAACAAGTCGTCCCGTAAAATAACACTTCGAATTATTTTCGTCAATAATGGCACTGATAAATGCGTATCCGTAACTGGAATTCACATCATTGAGATTTGGAGTCCTAAATAACAATTCCGTAGAGGATAAATTTCTTTCATGTGATTCAATGGCAGAAATAATGTCATCACGTGTGAGTGGCAATGTTGTGGAAGATCGTTTAGTAGACGAATAATGGATTTCAGTAATGTTTCTGAAACGATGAATTGCTTGTTTAGTGGCTTCTACAGATCCTAATTGTTCAGAAAATACCGTCATGTACTTGAATCGTTCGTCTACGATTGATATTCCTGCTTCTACGGTGCAATTATAAATCACTACGTCGGTGTGTTCAAACGCTTCAACGGGATCAGCAAAATCTCTTTGTTTTTCTGCCGAATCAGTATCAGCGTGATAATACTTCACTCGGTATCCTAAATGCTGTAATAGTTTAGCAAGGGATTCTACAGAATAATTCCCGTGTCGTTTGTTTTGTGTGAAGACTACTGCACGATTTCCTTGTTGCAGCGCGTCTAACAATTTAACGTAGTTGTCGCGATGAGACTGTTCTACAATAAACCTCTTTCCATGATCGGGTTGATACTCATTGATGATGAATTTCATGTCCGGACGGTTTAAATACTTCCTGAATAATTCTAGATCATCATTGTTGGCATCTGCATCAAGTACAATAACCCGTTTTGCTGATGAAATCAACCATACCAGTGTTTCCCAAATTTGTTTTCCACGACACGATGAAATTATTTGACGAAGAATGCCATGCCATTCATCTAACAATAACACATCAGGAATTCCCCTCACTCGTACAATGGATTCTATTTGCGAAATAACCCTTCGATGAGTTCTTGTATCAAAAATAATTCCTCCATGAATTGTTTCATAAGATTCGAGATTGTAGTCGATGGCTGTCTTTCTGGTAAAGGTCTTTCGGTAGCTGATACACAGAGTTGATTTGTCAGCGGGTATTGATTTCCATGCAGCCTCCGATTTACCCATTCCACAAGGAGAACCATCCATATAGTCGTCGTTAAGGATGATTCTACATCCTTGGCCATTTTCATGAACAGGGGGCTCACAGTAAGTATAATCCGGAACCCTCGTGGGGAATTCACCGCTATGATCTCCTCGACGATAATTATATGATTTTAGGTATTTTTCGTAGCGTGTTTTACTATCATTGGGAATGCTATCATTGTTAATGACATCAATCGTAATTTTATTTTTTGTGGTACGGAAACAACCTATCACAAATCGATCTGAATACACACACACAAATGCATCGATGGCTTTTCCCTCAATGAATCCACCAATCTCGTTATATCCATGTCGTCGTTGACAAATATTGCAATACGATCCAGCAACTCTTCCCAGTGAAATCATATTGCTGGTTTGATTTGTAATTCCAGTGATTTGATCTGGTTGACCAGTTAACGCGATAGATATTTGATTGAAATCTTCGTTGGTCAAATCGTCACCAGTAACACCGAGAATAAAGTCATTGGTTTCATTGTCAGTGCGTTTTTCATAACAAGGCTGTATAGCAACAGGGCAGGACAATAATGAACTAGTAAATCCAACAGGATAAATTAATCGTTTATCAATGCTGTTTGTTTTTGCTGATCTTGTCCCGGGTAATTTGATGCTATGAAGTCCAACCTGTGTATCAACATTCCATGTTGGTCTGTCTGTGGCGATTTTTTTTAATAATTCCCGATGAGTATCAAAATCGATAGGAATCGTTTTCAATAAAATGTGATAACCACCACTGGTTTCAAAAATCAAAACATCATTGACAGAGTCAACTAAGTCATTGAAATACAATAACAACTCCTCCAATGATGGATTTTTAGAATCAATGTCGATTGTGGGATATCTTAATCGCTCCCGGGGAATAATTTCATTCACCGCAGAACATCCTTGAAATTCTGTGATGTCCGGATCATCTACAAAAACGTAAAATTGTCCCCGTTGTTGAATAATCACACCATGGCGTAGAAAACTATCTTCAGTGAGTAATTCCATCGCGGATTTTTTACTAGAAACATTCCATGACGGCGTTAAATGCCTTTTGTAGTATTCTTGAAGATCGTGATACGTTTCCGGACATTGAAAAAATTCATTATCGTTATCAGAGTAATCACTAATCATTATACTATTATACTTTTTAATGTTTAATTGAATACCTATTAACAATTAATAATAATGGTGAATCCAGTATTTGCTGTTAATAAATGCTCGTGGTTGTTTTTAGGATCTACACGACGATGTGGAAAAAGTTCATACGGGGAATTCTGTGGGGTACATAATTATACTGCAAAACAAGGTTGTCCCGAGGGGCCAAAACCCTGTCTTGGTTGTGGAAAAGGCGTCAGAGGGAAATATCACATTTGTATAGCGTGTGGTTGTCCACAATATCGTTCCGCAATAGAATACCTCAAACGAAAAAATAGACCAATACCGACCCCAGAAGAGTTTTTAAAGACTTTCCGTGAAAAACAGATAAAGTCAGAAAATAATAAAAAAGAGCCGAGCGACTAAAACAAGAGAACCAGCAGCGCTACCAAACTCTATAATCGGGCCATCTGGATCCGGTAAAACGCAATTGTTACTCAATTTAATAATGAGATGGATGAAGTGGGATAAGTTGTATTTAATTGCCCCAGCGCAAAGCGCCACGTAGATGATCAACGATGTTATGAAGTGCTAAAAGATTTTAACGACAGCGCGGTAGAAAAATCCGGCGAGGGTATTATTGAGTTTATAACCGATATCGATGAAGCACCGAGCATTGATGATATTGATGGAGATATTAACAATTTAGTCGTATACGACGATATAATGTTAGATAAACAAAAAAATCCTGCTAGGATCTTTTCCAGAGGCAGGCATAAAAACACTGACGTGATATATGTCACTCAACGCTACACTCAGGTTCCAAAAGTCATCAGAGATAACTGCAATATTCTTGCTGTATTCAACGGAGTTGATACTCATACTCTTAGAAATATATGGCAGACATGGTGTTCTGATATGGACTTCAATCAATTTAAAAACTTCTTTAGTCATGCTCAGTCAACCCCGTACGGATTCGCAACAATAAATTTGCATGATCCTCGGACACGATATCGTATCGGACTGGATCAAATATTCGGTTAAAATCATTTATTATTTTTTGTTAACCTGTAGCAGCAGAGAGGGTGGATGACAACAAGTTGCGACCAAAATTGATTAAAAAATCGTAAAAGTCTCCGTTTTCATTTTTTAAGTTAAAATGAGATTTCGTAGGAAGGCTCGTTAAGATTTCAATCAATTTTTTGTCTGAAAACGTTGTAGGGTTTGCCCCTGAGACATTTTTTTTGGTTAAAATGAGATCGTAGGAAGGCTCGTTTTAAGGATTCAATCAAAATTTTGTCTAAAAACGTTGTAGGGTTCACCCTCTCTGCTGCTACATCTGTATTTTTTACCATTGATAAGGACAGGAACATTTGCTCCATTATATATAAACATATTTTGCTCAATTAAGTATTTGCCTTGATCTTTAATTTGAAATCTAATCAGATAATCTTCCGGGGTTTTTATCATTCTGTTGCTGTCATTATTCTTTAAATCATAATATCGTTTCAGATCTCTGTATGTTTTACCACCACATTGCACGCACGGTATCGGTCCTAGAGTTCCAACCCGGACACGTTGCGAGTGGATTCCGCATAATTCGTTTACCCAAGATCTGTTCCAAGGAGTAACAGAGCCGATCATCAACCACTTGCAGAGATTCATTGTTTTAATCATTAAATTTAAATACTTGTTTATATATATATATATATATATATATATATATATATATATATATATATATATATATATATAATATTTTAAATTTAAATACTTGTTTTAATTATAATGATGAGGGAAGTTGAGAGATAATCCATGATCGAGCTTTCTAAATTTAAAAAAAATGAATCTTGAACCTTGATCAATAAAATGCATGACACCAAAAATGAATTTCAGATAAATGAAGCATCTCATGTGTGGTCGAAGTTTAAGATTATACATGACAGTAAAAATATAGATGCTACCATGAACGACAAACGAGATGATTAACATCCTTGACGATAGAAAATATATTTTAAAAATCAAATGTATCGTACAGATAATTGGACTATTCGTGATAAACAAGATCCTGTCCTTCATAAAAAAAAATTGCCATACTGAGTAAAGGTTCCAAACCAGGGATGTTGACCGGTATTGATAAACTATGTTACGAAAGATCGTATACTGTAACAGTGGTTATTTATGGGATATATCCGCTTGAGAAATCCAACATTGATAATCTAAAGCCGATGAAATTCTCTAAAATAAATTGTTTGGCCGAACGAATAACAGAACATTTCTCAGTCTCGACTCGTGGGAAGGGGTTAACGGATAACCGACGTAATATAATAAATTCGTGGGCAGAACTAGTCAAAGATACCGGAGCATCTATCAAAGATGTTGCTAAACTAGGAAAGAAATTAAAATTTCTTATAACAGTAAAAACGATAACAGGACAGATCTTATACGAATCAAAATATAAATCAAAGTGAGCTTCAATCGAAATTGTTGATCATAATGCGCATACGTGTACTAATGCAGTAACAGTATTTCCACTCACGAGGACGGTCAAATTCTATACCGGTGATATGTTTGACTTTATTAACGAAATAAGTAACAACGATCCTGTATCCGTGTGGTTGTTTTGAAAATGAATCCGATGAGTTTGTGAGACCAAATAGTGATAGTTATCGAACAAAATCCCTTCACGAAGAAAAGAGAAAATATACCCCTGGCAAAAAATTACTCTGTGAAAGTTTTACTGTTCCATCAGTTGCAGATCATTTTGCTAGAGAGAGAAATTCATGGAAACCAACTCGGTTTGATTTTGTTGATGATATAATATTAAGTTGTGTTGATTATGGTCACGGTCGACTGTGGTACCGTGAATACTCGCGTAAAGATGTTATCTCGGTTGAACTATTTCAGAATTTTGATATGATCGTTTTGACACCTACACACAGACTTGCGCGAGAAATGACCCAACGAGGAACAGTCATGTACTTATCACAGCTTTTTCCGATGCAGCGGAGACGCATGGACTCCTGATCGAATGGGAGATAAATATATTCCGAAGATCATCATTTGGGATGAAATATATACAGTATCGCTAGATAATCTAAAAATATTTATCGACTGGTTGTTGACGAAAAACACTGGTGTGATAATGTGTTGTGATCATGGCTAACCACCACCTTTTGTTGGACCGTCTCCACATGAATAGCTATAGAGATCGGTTGACTATTACAAAGAAAAAACTGACGATCATAGAGCACTTGATTTAGCATTGAGGGAGTTTAAAAAATTAATCAGATTACAACCGAATAAATTCAATGTGAGGTAATGCGTAATTTATTTTCAGAAACCTCTTTGAACGACTTTTGGGATACTTGGAGACCAAATGATCTGATAGTTGCATGTAGAAAGATAGTTTCTGCTACATAAAGAAAAATTCGGAGAGTTGCCGTTATGTTATCGTCCAGCAGATACGCGACGACATAATATTCTCGTTGATATACCAGGAGAGACGGAGAAAAAAATCTCGTGTTGAATGATATTGTTTTAGTTGATGTCAATGTTGTTGATAGCGCTTTATCGGATTGGACGGTAGGTCACGCAATGACAATACATTAATCTCAAGGATTAACTATTTCTGATACAGTTATCTGGATTGTGGATACTCATATCGAGTGGTCGAATTTAGTTTATCTTGCGGTGTCTTGGGTCAGGAAAATATCTCAGCTACGTAGGATTGTCGTGGATGCGTCAGAAACCCCTGGCAATGTTGACAATAATATAGTAAGAAAAAAATTAGATAGCTATAAACAATGTGATAAAAAAAAAAAATAAACACGACTTCGATCTTGACGTGCAATTTGTCATAACATTTAAACAAAAACAGGATAATCACTGTGTAAGCTGTAATTGTATAATGCTGTTGCAATACTCGAGTAAAAATCCAAGACATCTTACCGTAGTTAGAAAAGATAACCGTCTTGGTCATACACGTGATAAGGTGATGTTAACTTGTCTTGAACGTATTCGGCGTAGAGGTGTTAATTAAGTGAATGTGGTGGTAATTGTGTATCCTCGGGAATTAGCTGTACTTGTTCACGTTTGAATCCTAGTTGAGGGGCAGTTGAATCTAATCTGTAGATTGCAGGTCTATCTGTAGATCGTACCACGCTGGATATCTTGTGCGTTGTAATACTCCATGTAGGATCTGTCGCTCTTTTTTTCCTCCTTCAATTTCACCGGGTTCGTATAAAATTCTGACGATGACATTACCTAATAGTGGCTGCGGTGAAACATTATGCTATATTGGTATATATTTCCTTGTAATCGCATTAATATGTTTCATAGCATTTGTTCGAGTAACCTCATTGTTTAATGCAGCTATTACACTTGGTAATCTTGCAACGCATTCACGAGATCTTGTATCCTGAATGAATTCCTTCGCGTATTGATATCCAAATAATCGTTCAGCAAGTGTTCTACGATCGCTTGATCACGATGAATTTCATTATGTCCTCGTCTTATTTAACATTACGTCGCTTCATTAATGATGATACTGCACCAAGAAATTCTTTGCCATGATTGACTTCTAATAGTTGTGACTATCGCAAGGGTCCTAGTCGATAAATCCGTTCGAGGGCAGATGCAACTTAGGTAGCTGTTTTAGTTGATAATTGTTCTGCTTCTTTATATCTACTTGCAACATTAACAACGGTTAATGCGTATTTAAATGTTACTCTACGTATACGATCATGAGGTAAAAAATAAATATCAGCCTGATGAACTTCATTAGGAATATTGACATCAAAATGTGCATACTCGATTCGTTTAGGCGGTGGTAGATAAATATGCCATATTGCTTGTCGTGCTAACCACACTGCAGCGGTAGAACGTGCGACATTTGCTGCATTAGCGAGTTTATAGATTGCTGCACTACCTTTCCAGTATCCTCTTGGGATATAATAAATTGATTCCATTATTATTATTTACCCAGCACCTATTGCTAATTTGGTTTTCATCGCAGATTTTATTAACCAATTTGCCAATCCTTCCTTGAGATTTGTTTTTATAGAATTCAATACATGAATCAATTTCACATCTGCGATATGTCGTTGTTCTAGATCTTTACTTTTATAAGCAACATCATGAACGAAATACGCTTTATCGATTGCATTTACCGGATATTCACCGGATTTTGGTTGATCTTGTTCAACAGGTCTGATATTAAGTCGAGTGCCAGGATTGCAGTAATTATATCCTGGAAGATGTTTTTCTCCGGGATATTTAGCCCACAATTATGACATTAATGTTGCAATATCACCACCAGTTTTTTGTTGTTGAGCTTTTGGTAAACATGAGGATTTCTTTCTGCCACATACAGAACATTTTCCACTTATGCTATTTTTTTACCTAATGTTGTAACCGTAGATAAATCAGTTGTTGGAGTTTTAACTTTACAGAGTAAACAATATAAATCCATAATATATTTATACCATTGATTAATTGATTTTTCAGCGACACAAAAACGAGAACAGGTAAAACATCATCCAGCGTTACCAAATTCGATCAGAATGATACTAATAGGCCCGTCTGATCTGGAAAAACACAATTTCTACTTAAATTGATAATGAGATGCTTGAAATGGAATGAATTGTACTTAGTAGCACCATCCGTATATGGTCAGAGAAGCTACGAAGTACATAAGGAATTTAATGAAAACTCAAGATTGCTGAGCGGTGATGATATTATTGATTTTATAACCGACATTGACGAAGCACCATCTGTCGATGATCTTGATGGATTAATTAATAATTTAGTTGTGTATGATGACGTAATTCTAGATAAACAATCAAATCCGGCAAGAATATTTTCTCGAGGAAGACATAAAAATAATGATGTTATTTATGTAGCTGAGCGGTATACACAAATTCCAAAAGTAATCAGAAATAATTGTAATATTTTAGCTGTATTTAATGGAACTGATACACACGCGCTAAGAAATATTCATCAGACCTAGTGTAGCTGAGATATGGATATAAATATATTCAAAAATTTCGTTTCACGTGCGCAAACAACACCGTACGGTTTTATAACAATAAATCTGCATGATCCCAGGAAAGGATATCATGTAGGTATCTATAAAATATTTGGCTAATATGTGGCAGCAGAGAGGGTGCCACCTCGCGTCAGATTGACAAAATAACGATATCCTCTAGCTAAGTTAAATAGATACTATTTGATATATGAAAAATTGTACATGGCTGTGTCAATGAAGCAGAGATAAATGTAATAATAATGTCGTGAAGAATACTGCAAGAAACATAAATATATCCTATCAAAGAAACCACATGCTGGTCCTCGACATTGCAATGTTGGCTTTCGAGGACAATTATCGGATTTGTAATGAATGTGGTGGAGGTAAATTCAAAACTATGATGGCGTATTACTGTCGTAGGATCGAAGAAGGGGTATTGATACCTAGAAAAAAACCTCCAACCGAGGAAGAATATTACTCAAAGTTAAAAAAAAGTCTCAGATTGATCGTTTGTCTGAATTATAAATTTTGCTTGATTTATATACAAGATTTGTTTTATCCACAGAATGACAATTTAACACAAGGGGAGAGCAGCAGAAAGGGCATGACTACAACATTTGTTTGGGACAATCTAGGTGTAGTCATTGATTGACTTCTATGTTAGTCACCATTAGTCGACTTAGTAATAAAAAGGGTGACGTTTCAATTTAGTCTGTTCACTCTCACTCCTGCTACTTGCGAAACTCTTACTCGGAGAAGACAAGTTAAACCTAGACAAAACCATACAAATATATCGTGCATTTGAGCAGTCAAATAAACATATAAAATAATTGAGGGAAGCCATCCCTAGGAAACGGTAAATAAAATAAGTCCAAAAACATGAAAGCACAAACGCGATGCCAGATGAAAAGAGATACTAATAATCAGCCTGGGATTGGCAACCTACAAAATAAACTGTTCTCACCAGTTCAGGGTAAAGATAGCATTGCAATGTAACTTCTGCGGACGCAAATACTAGTTTAAGAAGGAAAGTTGTCCAGCATGGGACCAGATATGTAACGTTTGCAAATGAAGGAATCATTTCAAGATAAAATGCAGGAAAATCCATTTAGTTAGTGCTAGTACAACGCACGAAGAACAAACAGATGATGATGAAAATTGGCCTAATACCATACAAACAAGTCAGAAAAGTAGAATTTCAACATTAATGAATGTCAACAATTGTGAAATGCGTTTAAAGTTAGATAGCGGTGCCGACATCAACACTATCTGCAAGATGTTTGTAAAGAACAAGTCAGGCCAACAACACTAGCCTTAAAAATGTGGAATAAGTCACATATGAAACCACTTAGAGAAGCTGATCGAAAAATTATGAACCCGATCAATCGGGAAGAAACTACTGATACTCTGTTAGGTGTACAAAATGGTTACATGAATCTCCTAGAATCAAAAGCTATTCAGCAAATGGGATTGTGTACGGTTAACAATGACATATGTATTGCTATGGTCGACACTACGAAACTCGGTGATCTAGGGGAAGCATCTCTTACAGTCGACAACGAAACTTTCAACGAATACATTGCCGTGCAGAAAGTTTCCACTCTCACTTTGAGAAGATGTGAAGAGAGAAACAGATAAACTTGTCGAAAGATAAGTTCTAATACCTGTTACCGGACCGACTAAGTGGGTTAGTCAGAAGGCTCTTGTACGAAAGCAGAAAGACAATTTGCGTATTTGCATAGATCCACAGCCATAAAATACTGTGCTCATGAGAAAGCACTCCACGCGTCCGACACTTAAGGACTTGTTACGAAAACTTGCTAATAGCAAACGTCTTCAGTAAACTTGATGTTCGTGAGGCATACTGTTATGTGATACTTGATCAGAAATCAAGTGAACTACAATGATTACACCTTTCGGCTGTTGCAGATGGGTGAGGTTGCCATTTTGACTAATGGTCTCGAGCGAAATATTTCAAAGAAACCTTTCTGCAGCACTGATTTGAATGGTGTTTTCACTATATCAGATAATATAATTGTTGCTATATGTGGAAGCTCTGAACAAGAAGCGAAACTAGACAACGAGACAAAATTGCAAAACTTGTACAAACGATGCATCGATCTGAATATCATGTTAAATGATGACAAGAAAGAAGTAGGAGTGAATGAAATCATTTTTCATGGTCAAACAATAACTAGTGAAGGAGTCAAAGCAGACAATACAAAGGTCAAAGCAATACAATAAATGCCCACACCAACTGATATGTCTGATGGTAAGGCTATGTGGCATGGTGCAGTACATGGCGAAATTACTTCCAGACGTTGCAAATGAACTGGAAGCAATTCGTCAACTCACGCGTAAAGATTCTGTCTGAAATTGGTCTGAAGAACGCGTGGCTGTGATCCAGATATTTAAAAAAGACTGATCGATGCACCAGTTTGGCATATTTTTACGTTAACAAAAAAGTCGTAGTACAAGTAGAAAGTAGCAAGAATGGACTGGGTGCTATTTTACTTCAGGATGGTAGACCAGTTGAATTTGGGTCGAGGGCACTGCAACCGTCCGAAAGAAAGTGGACACTAATTGAATAAGAAAGCTGTTTCGATGCTTTATGGTTTAGAACGTGTTGACCAATATACATATGGAAGAAATGTTATAATACAAAATGATCACAATCCGTTAGCTGCGATACTAAAGAAACCTTTGAGCAAAGCCTCAAAACGATTATAATTATCATGATGAAACTGTTTCGATATCGAATCGAATTTAGATTTGTAAAAGAAATAAATTGTATTATCGCTGATACCTGAAGCCGAACCTATCTAGAAACTCCCGACATAGAAACTGAACGAGCAAGACTGCAAGAAGTCAAGAAACCAACTTTGGAAGACGCTGATAAGCAATTACGTATGGAACTCATTATTGACAGATGGTCGTAAGGTAGATACAAAGTGTCATACTCAGCGTTATCATATTTTGATATGCTGCATGTCCTTAGCGTTCAGGATGGAATAATTGTCAAAGGAGAGGCAATTGTAATTCTAAAATCATTGAGAAAGAATATGAAAAATCGTCTTCACAGTGCTAATTCAGGCTAAGATAGTATGATGAGGCGAGCTAGAGGAAAGATATTTTGGCCTGGAATGGCAGGAGAAATTAAACAAATGGTTGAAACATGTGAAGCATGTGAGGAATGCACACCTAGAAACCAAAGAGAGCTGCTTTTACAGCACAGTGATTGAGACAGACCTTTGAATAAGGTAGACATGGATCTGTTTGAAATCAAGGGTAGATAGTATTTTGTTGTGATGGACTATTTTTGACATTTCATAGAAGTGGACTACTTAAGTATGCAAATTATAGTCACGTTGTAACCGTACTGAAGAAATAATTCTCAAGATTTGGAATTCCGACCACAATCATATTAGATAATGAATTCATGTCTACAGGAAAGGAGTTCGCACACTTCATTCGCAGATGTGAAATTATCCACAGAACGTCAACCATAATCATCAGCAAGTAAACGGAAAGACTGAATCTGCTGTTAACATCATTAAGAATATGTTGAAGAAGACACTCATAGATGGTATAGATCAATATGAAGCCTTGTTAGAACTTAGAAACACTCCGCGTCAGTATACTGAATTAGTCCGACTCAAATGTTTTTTGGAAGAAACACCCGATCAATGATACCATCAACAATTGATCTGAATCAGGAACCAATGATTAAATACCAAAAAGCGTGAAAACACTCGATAAAGAAATGGTATGATAAGAGAGCTCGAACCTACCACCACTGAGTATCGGAGAGTCCGTACACTTTAAATAAAATAAAGGAAAGCATGTAAACTTGATAAAATCAAGGAAAGAATCAGTGAACGCTCGTACATCGTGGAAAGTCAGATTGAATTAACGTATAGACGGAATCGTGTGCACATACGACCCACAAAGATAAAATTATGAATCCGGGAGACTTCACCTTTACATAAACCCTAGAACACGTATGTACCGACAAATAACCACAAGGATCAAACAACTGCAGCACCAAGTAAATCAAATATTTCCGGAATGTCACCTTCAGATAATGTTGAAGATGACGTATAGCCTCATTCAGATATAACTACAACGACTGCACCAAGGATAAGACCCAAGAGAAACATCACGGAGCCTGCTTAACTGAAAGACTTTGTGCGCTACAAGTGAATTATTAACTCTTAACATATAGACCCTAGTCAGTTACTTTTACATTGGTTTGGTTAGTGAATGCGAACTGATAATCTGGCAATAGATTAAGATAGCAAATATTGAAAATTTAGCTTTCAATAAATACTATATGACTAGCATCTCCAAATTATTCCTATTAATCATTTAATAAAGTAAAGATAACTAGTTCTTTAAAGAAAAAGAGATGTTGAATAAAATGAATGTAGCATAATTTAAAACAGAGCATAGTAGATTCATTCAGTTTCTCTTCTCAGTGTAGTCACATGACTAATGTCTGTTACTATACTAGTCTATGATGGAATCTGTAGTACGTACATAATGACCTAATAGAAGTTGTATTGCTGTGAGAACAACGTCTGTTTTATTTGCCTGTTAAGCAGCTGACTGTGTGGATAATATATCAACATAGTGAACTCGTTCACACCGTTAACTTAAATCATCTCTACTTAAAAAGATCTAACAAGTCTGTTTCGATATTCACAAACACATGAAAGGAATCAAACGCTAAAGCCTATGTTACACGAGCATAGATTGTTTTTTAGAATCAAAGTAGTTCATAATACAAGTTAATATTATTTGTCAAACTTTAAGGAATAATATTGTATTAGTTCTACCTTTTCTCGTGAAGATATATCAAATCGACATTAAGTTTTGAATTTACAAGTAATGTTTGAGCTATAAGAAATGTATGTGTGCTATGAATTCAGGTCGATTCATTATGGCCTTTAAGAAACAAAAACGATTGTTATTATGATTTGCCCATACTATCGTCAATTAGTTTACATATTTATTTCACTATATGATTTATTTAATTCTTGGATTACGACAATTTATCTTGGTCATAACTTTCTAACTTCTTACCTAAAACACATTGACTGATAGATGTGGATCCGGGTCCTAGTGTGATTCTACCATATTCACATGAATTGCATGATGTCTGGCCCTCACGATCTTGATATTTTCCAGTTTCACATTTCGTACATGATGTTGCTCCTGATGAGTTGCTGTAAGTTCCAGGTAAGCAATCGACACAAGAAGAAGTATTTCCAGCATATGTCTTGTACCTCCCTGGTTCGCACTGGAAACACCATATCAACCAACTGTTATAGAAATATCCAGGAGGACACACTATTAAAAACAAATAGAGAGAAATAATTTTAGTTCAAAAGACTGATAATATGAATTGGCTTTTTTGGTTCTATCTTAAACTTATCGTTCAGTTAAATTGTTTTATCATTGCCATACGCTTATGAGTATCAGCCCGCTATTGCAGTGAGTCAGCACGAATTTGTTTTTAGATCAAATTGAATAATCTATTTATTATAAGTTTAAATTGAATAATAATCTTTATATAATATAAATTAAAAGTGCTGTTATAACCAAAATGCTCGTTTTCAATTTTAAAAAAAAAATACTTATACTGCCACTGAGGTGAAGAATTGCTTAAGTACCAGATATTGGAGTCCAAAGAGTGAAGCTCCTAAAATAAAACAAATCTGCTGTGTTACATTGCAAGGTCTTAAATTATGTAACAAAAAAGAAGCAAAGCTAACACGTTCTGTGAAATCAAGAAACACTTTTTCTCTAACTTACAAAGTGAACATTTAAGAAACGATTTTTGAATTAAATCCAAAATAATCCTAAATATCCCAACACATTGAAAAGATATAGAATATTCCGAATGAATTCAAGTAGTCTTTACATACCAATAGTCTTGACTATCCTCATGTACCAAAATAATGCAAAGCAGAACGTTTTTCAATACGTTCACAATAATAACAAAGAAGTGTTTTTTCCCTCCAAATTCAGTGAACTTTTTCAATTCCAGTGATTTAAATATGCAATTTCTCTTAAATTATTTATCCACACAGCTGTAAATTATTCCACAGACTGAATTTAAAATAGGGATGGATAAATAATTTATTATGAAACCCCTACTTTTAGATGTTTCAACTTACCCAAGTGGTAACAATGTACTAGAAAGTTTGGCCTTAAATTATCACTATATATCTAATTGTTTTATATTTATATAAGTTGTAAACATCCACAACCTTCAATAGGAGTAAAGGAATTATCGACATAATAAAGATATGCGTAACAACTGTTTTCGTGTTGCTTTATATACATGTTCTTTAATGAATCTCCAATGAATTAATCTTCAGAAAGTGGATGCTACATAAATACAAAATTAGAAAATCAGAATAGTTTAAGGTGCTTGTTCAAGTTTTATCTGTATGGTTATTAGTACCAAGACCTTGTCGCGATGCCATACGTGGACTGTGGAATCAATAGGCTTTACTCTTTTATGGATGCACCCCTACATACCTCCCATCTGATCCTCGGAGAAAGTGAAGGTTAGTTCAAACGTTTTGTTTGGAGGTAATGTTTTCTGTATCGTCATAAATAAGAAAGATTGGAGATACCTGTTATGTTAGACCGTGGAATGTTACGAAGCTTATTTCACATTCATATAACCAAATCTATCAAACACGGTCGGGTCATTTGAAAGTGCAAACGGGAATAGGCTATAAATATATATCATTGCATTTTTTACTTAAACCGAAAAGGTTTACATCTTACTAGGGTTACTCGATAACCTTTGCACATTCACCCCATTGATTTATATCGTCCTTGTACCTCACAGTGAAGGATAAAGTCATTTGAAAATAAAAACAGTACTTTTATCAGTCAAGACAGAAGGCGAGATTGATAATGACTTGGAATTCATTATTTGTTTTATTTATCTGAAAGTTCACTCAAAATGTCTACGTTTATCATCGTCACATTTATGTTTTACAACACATTCACTCAGATTTTGTATTTCTCTACTCTTGATATTATTAATTTCTCTTAGTTCGTAAATATTTTGATGATGTCTTTCAATACCAAATGTTACTTCTGTATTACACGGTATATTTGTTGTTAGCCTTGTTCCACTTGTCAAAAGGTTGGTATACATTTGTGGGGAGACACATTTGAAGATATCCATTTGGCCCACTAAAACATATCTTTAAAAGTTCCTAAATCTGACACAATTTGCAAAAACATTAATATATTTCTTTGTCATAAAAGTGATTATTCAAGTTTTTTTTTTATTGACAATCCACAAACATTAATGGTAGTGATTTACATTTTTAATACTAAGACTTGATCACATAGTTCAAGGACAATGAACTGCATAATTATTTCAGAACTGCATTTTTATATATTTGATTTTGAGTTATTGCAAGATGCTATGATATTGGTACTAAATTTAGTTTTTATATATATATATATATATATATATATATATATATATATATATATATAAATATATATATATATATATATATATATATATATATATATATATATATATATAGATATATATAGATATAAATATATATATATATATATATATATATATATATATATATATATATATATATATATATATATATATATATATATGTAAATGGTGAATTGCCTTTACAACACTGCGAAGCAAAGATGCATTATCAGCTATAGGTTTTTATTCAGTACATGGCACATTTTCATGATGGGAAGCATTAAGCTCTAATTATAAAAAATCATGTAATATCTGAATTAATTTTACGGTGATATCCAACTGTAGGTGCTATTTTAGTTCATCTGAATACCATTAGGAGAAACCGTATTTTCATTATAGTTTCAACAACATAAGACTCGGATTGTCTTCTAACCGTAGCTATTTTTATACAATCTTGGTGTCTCCTATTTCACCTTGCAAGGTCAACGGTCATGAAATAATTCAAATTTTAAATTGACAGTGTATTAAAGATTATGAACACTGATCTTTGCCAGAGGTGGGCACCCAGTAAAGGTAGACTGGCTGCTTTATATTAGATACATATTTCCAAAGATATAAGCATTAGTTTGACATGTTTCCTTAAGAACAGAACAATACGGAAATTGAAAAAGAATAATTAATAGTGTAAGTGATAGCAAAACGGAAAATGGGGTTATATAAACAAATTTTAATGTTTTTTAATACAGCCAACATGTAGTTTCTTGCCCATTTTGAAGTTAATGTTCATTCCATAAAAACCCGAAAAAGGCCAAGACTCCAGTATTTGATGGGGATTCTGGTCCAGTGTGTGTGTGTGTGTGTGTGTGTGTGTGTATGTGTGTGTGTGTGTGTGTGTGTGTTTGAGAGAGAGAGAGAGAGAAAGAGAGAGAGAGAAAGTGTTTGTGTTGATGTTTGTTTGGTTGTTGTTGTTTTTTTTACATCGCACGAACTGTCTGCGGTCTAATGTGTTTATGTCCAATTGTCAGCGTTGGGCATGGCCAGATGAGTGGGATCACCATACTATGACGTGATGCAGCTATGATGGGAATTCAGAACGAACATTTTGAAGAGATCGTTGACGATTTTAAATTTCAATTTTCTTTTGTTTTCCATAATTTTCAGCAGTGCATAGATACACATTGTGGTAATCTCCAGATACACATTGTGGTAATCCCCAGAGTCTGGAAGTCAAACGTTTGTTATACTCAACTCAACCCGGGCGTGCAGAAGTACTAGAGCGGATCTAGCCGGTAATGTTCCTGGAAGGTTTCCCTGACATTTTGAAACATTGCCACAAGTAACAGCACGTTCGTTTTCAGATACACATTGTGGTAATCCCCAGAGTCTGGAAGTCAAACGTTTGTTATACCGCGAGGACGTTGGAATAGAAATTGCATCGGTTCCCTATCATTGAACGATGTACTCGTAAGGATCCATCCCATTTAGTTTAAGCAAAACTTCTTGTTTTGTTTAGGCCTTGTCGAAATTATAACTTGTGGCCAGTTGGTCGATATGTATTATTAGGGATACATTTGATTTTGATTCTGGCAAATTTTAAGAGTTTGGTGACTTGCAGATCGTTGAACGCCGCGACGATAAAGTGTGTATCGCACCATTGTGGATTATGTTCAATCAGTGGAATGAAATCTAGACTCTTGATATGACAGTGGTCAATGACTTTCTTATCGTATGATAAGGAACTGCCGATATGTCTTCCCGAAGTTGTTTTATCGTCAGTGGAATCATCGGTGCAGAATATTTCGGAGGTCGCTGATGTAATGGTAATCCGCCTCGAGCTGCTCCTATAACCAGACGACGCAGTCAGGACTGCGATGATATGGATAACACAATGACAAGCGTTCACCGGGATCACAGCAGATCTTGTATTCGATCGCGCAATATAATATACGTTCAGGTTGCCTGTCGTGGATCCTCCAGTATGTCCCAGAGCATAATTGATCAGCTGCATATATCTCATTGCGTTATCCTGCTATGGCCATTTCAAGATTATTCTCCAACATGGTCTGCGACGACATAAGTGATAGAATGGATAGCGTAAGAAGCATAAAAAACAGACATCCTACCGTGGAGATGTTACCGGCCTTCTCTCCTCCAGGTGTCGACAGCCTGGACATGTGCGACCACCGTGCAATGTTTTCGTCCAGGGATGGATTTAATGGCTCATGTGGAGATCCACCTGCTTGGAATTTCAGACTCAATTTAATATTTTGTCGAGTTCCTCTTGCGATGTTCAACTGAAGATGCTCGAAAGCACGTGTAGGTCATAATTAATATAAACAGTGAACCTTCTAGCACGATTGTTTTCCTGCTTAATTGCCATTATATGATTGTGGGTCGGATCGGTTGAAGACAGACTAACATGCTGATAAACAACGTGCGCAATTACGGTAGTGTGAATACTTATACACTTAATCTGCATTAAATAAAAAAGGATGCCAGAGTTAGAATGGTCTCTGTCAAGCATCATCATCGATTCATTCCTTATCATTGCGGGTCCGGATAAGATCCAGGCGGTGGAAGAACTAGTTTCGGACTTGCACAAATATATCGTGTTTGGCGATCGACCCCGAGAACATATCTAAGATCAACGAGTATGTTTCGTTGTCGCGAAGCAACTACTGCAACAATACGTATTGGATACAATCGTATTACGACATGCACATGTACATACACGGTATGTTTTGTCGCGTGCGAGGACTTCATAGGCATCATCGCTAAAGAATTAAAATTTTCTACGCCACTGTAACGTCTGAAAGGTGTAAAAGCGATTTAATGACGTTTCATCGCGATGCTGCAGGATATGTTCCTGAACGTTAACGAAAACTATTTGACGAATTTATGTTCCTGCCCTTTTCTCGTCTTTGTCGGTATAACACCATGCTATTTGAGAAAATCACCATTACACTATAGAGCGACGACGTCCTCAAAACATTTGGCTAGTAAAAGGCTGCGTTATGTCTGCACGTCATCGAAGATAAAGTGGGCAAGTAGGCATTTGATCGCGATATAGCAATGAACGGTTCAAACCCATCACAAAGATTATTGCAAAATAAAAAGAAACAACATCTAGGAAGCCATGATTGCAAACATGCAGGCCGAGCTCCATGAAAAACTGAAGAATCTCGAAGATGAGGTGATGCAAACGTTTGGCAGGTGATGGTAGCGATGGCTAAAATAGATCGACTGCAAGTATAGAAGATCATCTGAGTAGGATCGGAAAGAGATTCAAACACCTTTTGGCAAAGTGTAAAACAGAAACATTAGCCGAGGATAAAGAGCTGTTGGTGAACACCCTGTGTTGTCTTTACAAAACGATTGATGACAACCCTGGGGTTGGTAATTATAAATACGATGTTAGTCAGCTGCTTAATCAAGTGAAAGACATTGTGTGCGCTGGGTATCTCCTCCACAGTCCATGGAAAAGGCAAAGTCAAAAGGAGCTGATGGCCGTAAGAAGTCAGATGGGAGAGGAGAGGGGAGGATAAGAGATGGACTCACAAACTTGAGAAAACGGTTTGAGGAAGAGTGAGGGTGATGGAGAAGACAAAAGCAAGAGAGGAGATAAAAGAGGCTAATGAACAAAATAAGCAGCTAGGGGGATGAAATAATGAAACTTGATTCGGATATAAAATCGGAACTATATTTTAGATCACCAAGAACAGTATTACAATACTGAACAAGATTTTGAGTATGAGACCAAGCGTGAACAGAAACACGATGGCGAGAGGAGAGAAAGCAATGAAAAATATAATCACATTGAGAAAAAATCTGAATTTTCTTTCGCCGCCTACAACAGGATTCGGTGTTTCATGAAATATCGTTCACGGCGGAAGTATTTGAGACAAATCTTCGATTCACGGTTGTTCTGGGACGCACTACTACCGAAATCCGGCCGATATCGTTATTCGGTTGAATTTCCCGGTGGCATCAAAGCAAGCGGGTAACGTCAATGTGGAAATTGATAACGAAATGGGGAAATTTCAAATCACTTGCTGTCACATGAATTTCTCACGAATGATCAGTACAAGATTTTGTACTGGGATCTGATTAGTTAACGGTGTTGATGTGCTGACTTTGTGGGTCACCCTAAAACAAGAAGATGTCTCTCGACGATTCATTGTTGTTGCTTGATTCCTGTACGATAAGTTTTACTTTGTGGTACAATCCGCCGTTAGAATGAGAGCAGCTGGCGCCGATCGAGATTGCACTAATTACCCCATAGATCTGGAACAGCTTTTGTACCGTCACCGCCAACACTAATCAGTTCTTGTACTAGGTAATCTCGGTGTCACCGCGCTTGCCAATCGCGAGCTCGCTAGGCGGTTACAATATCATCGATATTGCCAACGAAATGTTACAGCAAACGGACACATCTTAGCGAGCATAATAATCAAACCCAATAATTCCACGCTGTGCATCAAAATCAGCCTCTCGGGAGGCAGTCATTTAGTATTTTGACAGCTCAACTTGATCGCAGCCATCTTGAGTTTCAGTATTAGCACGGTATTTATTATCAGGTAATGGTTTGCACGAGGGAGATTTCACCGTGAACATTACCGACCTGGACAGTTTCACATCAACCACTCCATCGCCAGATATTACTTTTCCAATTCGGTTTGGCCAACAATATCATGTATTCCAGGTCGATGAATTTACGTCCTTGATCACTGATGCAGATTTTGCCTAATCCTTTTATTTTTTATTCTGTCGTGAACACGTAAGCGATCCCAGAATTCACCGTGTGGCTCAATGGTCAGTCGTGGAACGTCGTCGATAACAACAGCGAGAAAATCACGTATGCACTTGAGATACATTGTCTTCAGAGAAGTAAGTCTCATAGCGGTTGTCGTTGTCAATGTCTCAGAGCAACTCTGAGAAACAATGCGTTGTCGGCAGCATACCTTTGCGTTGAGTAAATCCGTGCGTAAGCCAGAATGTAGACAGAAGGGAATTGTGTTTGTTAAGCTGGCAGAGTAGTGATGGATTAAAGCATAAAAGATGAGACGATCAGGTGCGCAACGATGTAGAATCGTGGGTGAAATTGTGCCCACATTATTGATTTAGATTCTATCGGTACTCCTTTTACCATGAAAGCGGCAGAAGCTACGAGGCTGGAGTCGTCTCAGTGGTAGAAACTGCCATGGAGCAGTAAATTGCCAGAAATAGCACTTGGCTGGAAACGTCTTTGACCGTGTCGCGAGCAGCACCCATACGCAGGCTATTCCGGGAGACATTGTCTCAGACGACGAAGTTGTCAATGGAGACGTTGATGCTACAATCCCTGCATGTCCGAGAAAATGCGAGAAAAATGTCTCTAAGTGCTCAGTCCGAGCAGATTCTGTGTGACCTAGACAGGAAATGTCCAATGTTTACAAGATAGGAGCTGGTCACGTCATGCTTGGGTACGGCATGAAATGATTGTATTGACCACAGGGTGATGCTAATCAAATCCTAACTTGTCTCTCGTTCAAGGTGGCATGAATTCCAGTTTGTTTACTGAACGACAACGCAAGTGTAATATTGTCACCGCCACTAGAAAGTACGTGGATTCCGTGCAGAAATACCAGAAGGTAGACACGGAACACAAGTATCGCTGGAGGATTTCTGTATCTCATTTTTCATTTTGATGTGTCCAAGCCGTCTGTACGTATAAATGATTCCCAAGATTAAGTGGACCACTAGCTATACTATTGAGAAATATCATTGTTACGTTCTGGTAACGTGAGACCGATTCATGGCTCTGGATGTGCTCAAAAGAAAGACGAACATAGTTATGTAACAGAGGAGTTTTTCCAGACCACGATTATTCTCACAGCGAAGACCATCAGTGCTGGGGCTGATTAAAGGATCTAAAACATTTATATCATCATCATCATCAGTCTCTTGACCTAGTGTGGTCACTGAGGCACTGTGCTGCTGAACATCTGACCGGTTCCCTCCACTTGACTCGATCATATGCCAATGCCTGTGTCTGTGCAAAACTTTCCCTGGTCCATTCTGTGATGTTGTCACTCCACTTTTTTCTCTGTCTACCTCTCCTTCTACCAGCTTGGACACTACCCTGCAGTACTGTTGTGGATAGACTGTTGGCTCTAGTGACATAGCCATACCATTTCAGCTTTCTCTTTTTGACAATGGTGAGGAGGTCTTCATAATGGCCTACTTTGTGCCTGATGGTGTTGCGCACTTCTTCATTTATGATGTGGTACATGTAAGAGATGCCAAGTATGGTTCTGTAGCATCTCATTTCAAGTGCCTGAATTCTTCGTTATAATTCTGCTGTCAGGGTCCAGGCCTCACATGAATACAGAAAGATTGAGATGACTAGTGCTCTTAATAGTCTGATTTTAGTTTTCAGACAGATGTCCTTGTCTCTCCATATGGGTCTTAGCTTTGACATAGCTGCCGTTGTTTGTGCTGCTCTTGACAAAATTTCTGCTCTTGATACCTCTTCCGTGATTATGCAACCAAGATATTTGAATTGGTTCACCGTTTCCAGTTCCTGTCCTCTGACTTTAATCTTGGTTGAGATTTGTTTGCCACTGTTTGTCATCAGCTTTGTCTTCTCGGCACCTATCTCCATTTCAAATCTGGATGATGTTTTATCCAGGTTCTTCACTAAGGTGGCAAGCTCATCTTCTCTGCCTGCCAGCCCATCAATGTCGTCTGCAAAGCGGAGGTTGGTGATGTTACGCCCTCCAATGCTGACTGTCCCACAGTGGTTTTCCAGGGCTTCGCTCATGATGCGCTCTAAGTAGATATTGAAAAGCGTGGGTGACAGGAGACAGCCTTGCCGTACTCCAACTGTAGTCTTGAACCAGTCCCCCACAGAACCTTGAGCAATTACTGCACTGGTAGCCTTGCCGTACAGCTGCTTCATGGTGTTGGTCAACTTTTGACACGTGTTGTACTTCTTCATTGTGGCCCACAATGCCTCATGCCACACTCTATCAAAAGCCTTCAAATCTATGAACACATGACAGATGTCTTGTTGATGTTGTAATTTTCACACAGAACCCTAAGATTGAAAATTTGTTCTGTTGTGCTTCTTCCACTACGGAACCCTGCCTGTTCTTCAACGATTATTTCTTCTGCTTGTGGGTTCAGTCTGTTCAAGATGATCTTCAGCATCACCTTACTAGCATGGCTGATCAAACTGATAGTTCTGTAATTTTGGCACAGCTGGAGATTGCCTTTCTTGGGAGTGTTATAATTAGTGACTGGGTCCACTGTGTTGGCCATTCGCCTGTCTGCCAGATCTTGTTGCAGATTTCTGTTAGTAGTTCTATCACTGATTCCCCACCATTCTTGATAAGTTCAGCTGGGATGTTGTCTGCTCCAGCTGCCTTTCCATTCTTCAGTGCTCTTATTGCTGACTCCACCTTTTCTTTGAGAATAGGGAAATCATCATTATTTGTGGAGTTTGGAACTTTGAGGTCTTTCAAAATTTGGAATGCCTTTTTGCTGTTATTCTTTATCAGACTGTTCTCTATTTCTGTGCACTGTTGCCCAATCTAATCTTCTTTTGCTTTCTTCAATTTTTTTTCTGACATTCTCGTTTATTTCTCAATATTTCACTACCCCTTTTCTGTGTCTGGTGTTTTTTAGGTCTCTTCGGGCATCACACAGATTCAGAATCTCTTCTGTAACCCAGGGTTTTTCTTTGGGCGATGGAGGCCTATGATGTCCTTGGCAACTGTTGTCATGACTGTGTTGAAGTGTCTGTCATGACTTTAACATCAACATCCATCACAAGGAGTGGAGCAAATTTTCCTCCAATTGTGGCTTGGAATAACTTGCAGATGTTAGCCTCCTTCAGTTGTTCAAGGTTGAATTTGAGCCTGATTTTCTTTGGCTTGTTAATTTTCTTCAACCTCACTCGAACGTTTATAATGACGAGGTCATGATCACTCCCAAGATCCGCACCTGGAATCGGTACCTGTTTTGAACTAGTATGTAGTCGATCTGGTTATGATGGGTTCCATTTGGTGCATGCCATGTCCAGCATCGGGAAGCTTTATTTTGACCCAGGGTGTTGGCTCATACTAAGTTGTTGTAGCTTGCGAACTCGAGCAGACGTCTCCCTCTTTCATTGGTAAGTTCGTTGCAAGAAGGTCCACAATGATCATCCCAGTCAATTAGAGCTTCCTTGCCAACTTTGATATTCCAGTCTCCTTGGATAATAAGGATGTCTTTTTTTACTTACCATGCTTATTATACCTTGGCGTTTGTTGTAGAACTCCTCTATTTCTTCATCATAATGATCAGTAGTTGGAGCATAGACTTGGATAATTGTGATGTTAAAGGGGGTTGCTTTCAGACGAATGGAGATGATTCTGCTAGATATGGGGCGACATTCAAGAACAGATCCCTTGATGGCTTTGTTTACAAGGAAGCCTACTCCATTTATGGACTTGTCCAACTCTCCACTATAGTATAATATATGCCCATCTTCAGTTTGGTGTTCTCCTAGGGCTTTCCATCTTACTTCACAGAGTCCCGGTATGTGCCATGTGTAGTGTTTCATCTCATGTGTCAACTCTTGGAGTCTTCCAGTTTGCGCCAGAGTTCTAATGTTCCAGGTGGGGATGGCAACGTTGTTTCTCGCTCTGATTTTATGCAAAGTACCAGTAGCACACTTAACACCTCCGTCCTGGTGGAAAACGACAGGCGCGGTCCTTGTTGACCCGGGAGACGACCGATCCGGTATGATATCTTCAGATTTCTCCAGCATTATCAGTGTGTCTTGGGCAAAAGTCATCTGAGGAGCCCATCCCTCTCCAGACCAAGGAGTTGTCAGAAGGGGATGTAGTACATCGTCCAACTGCCTTAGGGTCTCCACTCCTGATTTTCTTTTAGGGTTTACTCCCTTAGCCTTTGGCTAACCAAAGCCAACCTGCAAGGCAGCAGAAACCTCGTGTATGGGCGGGTTCGTCCATTTCCCGAACAGATAGAGCATCTGCCACTGCCCAGCATATAGCATGCCCTAATCAAATCGTGGTCAGCGACAAAGTCGTCAGCGACTAAAAGCTATAATCACCCGCAGCATCAAACTACATGTTTTTGCTACACGAAAACACATTTAAAATGTGTCTAAATCTCCCATATTAGAAAAAAATAGTGATATAGAGTGCGTTTGATAAAAAGTATATCACACTAATGAGAAGAATTGAGATAGAAATATCAAGTAGGGATACAATGATATGTGGAAATGACACTCATGGCTCAATGTGGTTGTCTTGGTGTCCCATTTTCAATATAACAATTATCCAGAGATGACTTGAAAAACGGAAGGTGCGATTACCTTATAGAAGAGTTTATTTCTGTCACAGCTACATCTACATTACGTGCATATATATAAATGGAAAACGTATTGGATATTGTTTAAATTAATCATAACAATCATGTTGCAATGAATATAACCCGTGCCAGTGTACGTATTTAACAGTGACACTGATAAACAACGGAATAGCTGCATGGAGCAAAATCGTGCAAGATAGACACTGCGCAAAAAGGATTCAATGTCAATTAAATTTTATTCACAACTCGACACATTTTTGTGCTCGAAATAATGCATATCAGATTCACGATCATAACAGAAGAGGTATTAGCAGTCATATTTGTTTGAATATAGAATTAATATCATGGGACAGTTTAGAACAGCTAACAGAGAGTTTATCTTTTATTACAAAATTGACTTTTGATTGGATCCTCCGAGCTGTTATTTCAAAATGTCTATGGGTAAATAATGTTTGCTTTTCTCCCTTATTCATCGTCACGATTGGCGCTATCATCAAAAAAAACCAAAGTATTTGTTTCGTTCTACAAAATGATTAGCAAACACTTAAAAACCACTTATCATCTACGCCTAACGCAATCAGCTTTTGATCCAAGGATAAGCAGTTTATGTTGTAGGTTGTACAAAATTGGTCAAATAAAGATGGCGTATTCGTACAATTTTCCTACTGAGTTTCCGTCTCATTCAATGCAATTTATAATGTTTCTACAACTGTTCACCCAGCCGATCAACATGCTTTGATCTTCGTTTAGGTACATTAAACAATATTTCAAATTATTGGAGTTTAGATTGTTGCTCACATAAGGTTCTGAAACAAAATAAAGATATATTTTGAGAATTTGGAAGTTACATTCTCTTGATTCCAAAGACAATACCTTGTTGACCATTAACATACCATCCGTTGCATTATTTGCTTTGTAAATCAAGCCATATGCAATGATTATACGCATACAAATAGCTCACATTTAATTTGTGTTATCTTTTGTAGCATTTAACAATAACGTTAAAGCAAATAGGAAACGGTGGGAGAAAAATAATTTGACATTGGTTGCCTAACACATGCCATTAAAAGTTGAATGCATGCAATGAATAAGTTCCGTGCTAATTGGCAAACTGAATGAAATATGTACAATGCAACCATAAACAATACAATTTGACATCAAAACAATTATATAAGCCGTGTTGAAAGGTTATTTATTATGCGAATTACCCCTTTTTTTCAATCTTAATATGGGTAACGAAGATTAACCAGATTTAGGATATGAAAAGACATGGCCAGCCACGTGACGAAGCCATGCAATAACTACAATCTAATATTATTTAAAATCCGGGGTAAAGAAACCGATTCTCGAGAAATGGATTAATGATATTAAAAAATGGACCAAAGCGCGGAAAGGTTGTTTCTAACTATAATAATAATAATCTCCGGAATACTGCTTGATACTAACATGTTTTATGAACCATTCTTTTTGCGATGTTTGTGATGAATAATTCCAACAGCTAAATAAAACAGTAAAACACTTATATCTGATGGTATAAACCTTTTTGTACATAATATAAATTTGTTACCAGCGATGAAACGTCATACTGAAGTTGTATGGCACATAATCAGAAACGATATAAAAATAATAATAATAATAATGATGACTTTGTATAGCGCCAAATCTTTAGAAGCTCTACGTGCTTTAAAAAATCTATAATGATGCGAAAAACAAAAAATAAAAACCATATAGTTGGAAAATATAAAACCTGCTGAAAACATTTAAGGTACAAACCATTTTTAGTTCTCTAATCTTGTTCTTGCAGTTGAAAAAGGTGAGTTTTAAGAGCACTCTATAAAAAGGTTTATTTTGTATTTGTGTCTAATTTCAATGGGCAATTCGTTCCACATCGCCGGGCAATGGTATGCAGAAGAACGTTGTCCATATGACTTCGTTTTCATTATGGGAACAAAGAGTATACGATTGTCAGAAGAGGAGCGTAAGTATCTTGCTGGTGTATACACATGGGTGAGGCCCAATAGGTATGTTGCACTGGAGTATGTCATTGAAACATAGCACAAAGAACAAATTTGGTGTTTGATTCTATATTGAATGGATAACCAGTGTAGGGTACAGAGCAGTGGGAATGTGTGCTCTGATCGAGGTACCCTAATGATGACCTGAGCAGCTGTGTTTTGAACGTTTTGAAGTTTCTGGAGGAGATATTGTGACGAACTTGACAGAATTGAGTTACGGTAGTCCAGTCTTGAACGTACTAATGAACACACAAGTGTTTCAGTGACACCAACCGAAAGATATTTTGAAAATGAAGCTAATGCGCGTCTCAGCTGGTGTTGCTGATATTTATTGTTTGATGTAAAGGATGTGAATGAGAAAATCTTTGTTTTGTGATTAGTATGGCCTGGGTTTTATCATCATTAATCTGCAGCGTGTTACATGTCATCCATGATTTCACATCAGAAATGCACTTCTTTACTCCATGGATGGTAGCATCAACTTCAGTTCGATGGCTAGACTTGTATATTTGAGTGCCATCACCGTACACTTGGTGAGACAATGGGTGATATGACGCCAGAGAGCAGCTGAGTGTATAGAATCAAGTGAACAGGTCGAAGAACAGACCCCTGTGGAACACCACAACATATATCAATTGCGCTGAGTGTATACCATTTGCAGATACAATTTGTGTCCTGTTCACTGAGTAGAAATTGAACCACTGTAAGTCTTTATTGTAAATGACAAATACATGCTGGGGACGGTGAAGTAATATGTCATGGTATATTGTGTCAAATGCTGCAGACAAATCAAAGAGGGTGAAGTCTGTAATTTGTCCACTATCAAAAAATAGAGTGAATGTCATTAAATAATTTTAAAGGTGTAGTTTCATTACTGTGACAAGGCTGATATGCAGACTGTACATTAATAAAAGGACTGTTTGAATTCAAATGAGATACAAGCTATGTTAAAACAATCTTTTCTAAGATTGTTTTCATGAACGGGAGTTTAGAAACTGGGCGGTAGTTTTTTAAATCGTTATGCTCAAGCATTGGTTCCTTCAGCAGAGGCTTTACGATTGAAGCTTTTAAAAGTGATGAAAATTACCCCGTTGAGAAAGAGATATTAATAACATCAGTGAAGGCAAAATGGGTTCTAAGCACTCACGCAGCAGTGATATTGCATAAGAAGCAAGTTAACATGATTTTGGTGCACGCTTCATCACGATTGTCCGTACAAAATCTATAGAGACAGGTTCAAATACTCCTAATGATTGTCGCTGAAATTCTGTATCACATATGTATGGTAAACGACGAGTCATTTGAAATTGTGTTGTCAAGCAAATCTGTAATGGTTTGTACTTTGTCATGGAAGAAATTTGCAAATAGGTCCTGAAGGTCAACTTGAGAGAAAATAGTTTGAAGTAGTGTACATTTGGTCCTTAACATTAGTTTGTTAGTTATCTCGAAAATCTCTTTGCAGCTGGAACTCTTCGTGATCTTAGTACTATAGTGGGATCATTTTGCTAAATGAACTATGTTTTTGACGTTCTTCTTAGCGGCTTCATAGCTTTGTTCATGAGTAGTGAGTCTGGTGGAAAACCAAAACCTCTCTGCTTTAAGTCGACGTATTTTAGCATTTCGAAGCTGGTTCCTAACACTGCTATTCCATGGAGAACATTTGTTTTATTCATACTCTGTATTTGGTGGTGGGGGCATGGTTTTCAAGTAATGAACGCAGGCAGTTATTGAGTTGTTCTGCTGTAGGATGTAAGTAAATTGTTAGGTTTTCTTGGTTGTCATGCATTAATTTGGTTCTATTTATCATACGGAGGTTTATCTTACTAGCAAATAAAGGTGGAGTGTTTGTGACTGATACGTCGAGATGGCATATTATGCAGAGGTGATCTAATACAAGTTCGTGTGATACAAGGGTGGATAATATTATCATCAGGTCTATTAAGAAGCCAGTCGGAAATGTGACCAACTTTATGGAAGAGTTGGTTTATTGACTGTTTAAAGTTGAAAACATCAATGGAATATGGGAGTTTTGACTTGTATGGGTTTCCAGGACAGTCAAAGTGAAAGTTAAGATCTCCAAGAATAATTAGGTTGCCACCTATCGAATTTCCATACTTCAGACGATTCGGAAACTGCTTGAAAAAAAGAGATTCAGTCAGCTTGTTGTTTCTACTAGGTGGATGGCGGTAGAAACAGAAAAATGGACTGACCAACTTTATGGGTAGGTTGGTTCAATGACTGTTTAAAGTTGAAACCATCAATGGAATCTATGGGTTTTGACTTATATGGGTTTCTAGGAAAGTCAAATGAAAGCTAAATTCTCCAAGAATAATTAGGTTGCCATCAATTGCATTTCCATACTCCAGAAGATTTGGAAACTGCTCCAGAAGGAGAGATTCAGTTCGCTAGTTTTTTTCTACTAGGAGGAGGGCGGTAGAGACAGAAAAAAATGTACTGACCTTTGTTTCAGTGTTAGTGTTGTTTGGACTATTTCAAACGATGTGTGGATGAAATGAAAGGTTGTGTTGTACTTAATACATTTTATCATGGAATTCTTTGTGATGACAGCAATTCCACTTCCAAGAGAGTTGCAAGGGAACGACTGTATGGAGTAAGCGGTGGGTGTTAAATTCGCGCACTTGGGCTAATCTCCTGTTGCTTTTAGCCAGTTTCTGTCAGGACGAAGCCGTCGATATTCTAGTCACTGATAAAATTAACTTATTTCTGTAAACTTTTCCGGTGATCCTACTGATTGGGCGTTGAATAAAACGCAATACGTAGTGGTATCTCTGGAAGGTTGACGATATAAGATGAATTTGCACCAGGTTATCAAAATTAACAGCCGAATTTTTAATTTGTTTAATATGTAAGTGCAAAAAAGATTCAAGGGTGGATTGCAGAATAGTATTATCATGTCTACGAAGAAACCAGTCTAACATGTGACTGTAAGAGAGAAAACTAGTATGAGTAACACGAACAAGAGAAATCCGTATAGTTAAATGGGTTGTTAATATGAAAGGC
Source organism: Unio pictorum (assembly GCA_030141615.1). Classification (NCBI taxonomy): domain Eukaryota; kingdom Metazoa; phylum Mollusca; class Bivalvia; order Unionida; family Unionidae; genus Unio; species Unio pictorum. Next base: position 43,732,744 of record JARLTB010000021.1, read on the forward strand.
CTAGATTGTTTTAATTTTCAAATTTTTTATATTGTCTTCATAGTATTAGATGTGTTAAGACTCAACTGACAAAAAGTGCACTCGAGAATATTTTTAACTGGAATTCATTCTGTTCTACGCCGGCTAGCTTTGAAACAACGTTTCGTTTTAAGTAAATGTAAATGATGAATGTAGTCCCAGTTCGTTTAGTCTTGAGCACAATGTAGTATAAGAGCCAAGGTGAGGTAATTTAATGCAATGAATGAGGGTCAATCATAGCTTAAGCGTGTTGACTGACGATCACATGATGACGAACTATTCAAAAACAAAAGACGCCTTAACAGTGAAACAACATAGGTCAGAAAACTTGTAATTGTTCTCCTTTTCAAAACAAAGAGATGAAGAAACACATACGAACTGAACAGCCAATACATGATGAACCACAATAATGCAAACGAAGATAGACAAAAAGCACATATATCATGAAAAATAGCACAACAACGGATGAGCTGCGTCACGCCAGTTAAGCGATAGCGAATTGTCCGTAACTTCCTCCAGTTGCAGTTCATATGTATGAAATGACAGACGCAATATTTGATTTTAGTTCCGTTTACCGGTCCGTGACGTTTTGGCGCCGCTAGTTTGGCGCCGGCCGGTTTCCCGTGACCGTTTTGGCGCTTGGACGTTTTGGCGTGGGCCGTTTTGGCGTCGGCCGTTTCGGCACTAACAGGAGGAATAACATCAAAAGATTACACATTATCCTTAAGATAATTAGAGGCCATGTCGGCATTTACAAAAAAACAATATAATCAGGAAAAGTTCTTAGCCTAATAGTAGACGATACATTCATATCGATTCATATTCAGCTGTTTGTTATGAACGTTTTTTGACTTTTTCGGACTAGAGTCGACCAGCTAACCTATACATTTCATCTCTTGGATCATTGCATTCTTCCACTAAAATAATTTATCTTCATACAGAACATGTTCTCTTACCGCATTCATTGGCAGAGGTGGATCCATTTTGATTAGTGGTTTTACCATTTACACAAACCTTGCACCGCGATTGTCCCCAATTATCCTGATATTTTCCAGCTTCACATTCCGTACATGATATCGCTCCATATGAGGAGCTGTAAGTTCCAGGGTTGCACTTATTGCAATCAGTATTTCCAGCAAATGTTTTGTACATCCCTGGTGCGCACAGGGAACACTGATTCCCTTCATAGTACTGTCCAGGAGCACAGACTGTAACATATAAAACTAATATTAGCAACACGAACAAAAAAAACGATATAGTTCAATGGGTTGTTAATATGAAAGGTCTACATGGCATTAATTTTCAAATTTTCATGTTGTCTTTATGGTATTAGACGTTTTAAGACTCAATTGTCAGAGAGTGCACGTGAATATTTTTTAATCCATTAGGATAACCTATTTATTATATACGCTAGATAAATGAAATCTACATTAAAATACATTGCTATAGTTTAAATTCCCATTTTCGTCCAGAAATAAAATAATAATAATTTAATCACAATCGTCAATGAACTGAATATTTGTTTAAAGTACAAGACGATTTGTTGCGTCCACATGCAAAAATGGATAGAACTTTATATTAGAGACTTCGTTAAGGATTGGCATGGGTATAAAGGATGAAAAGGATTTTGATCTTTTGGATTTTGTTAGAACAGATTTAAAGGATTTAAGTCTACATGAATATTGTTGACTAGAATATCAACACTGATAAATAAGGTATCTAACTATCTCATATACACATAGAGCAGACCTGACATTAACATGATCCTAGTTACTCCTTCCTGTGATAGCAATATTTGTTATTCTAGTAAGGTCTTTAGATCATGTTGCTATATGATATTCAGACACTGTAATATATTACGTATTAGACTAATACCGTCGAAACTGCTTACTGATATCTCCCTTATCCTAAATTCCTCCGACGCAAATATTCATCCTTACACCGTTAAATACTTCAAGCGACACAAATCATGTTATATTTAACGGTTGACATAGTGCTATCAACATATATTATATTATTTTAAGTCAGGTACAGATTCCTTTTCCTAAATGTCAGTGGTTTTAATCAGGTAAAACTTAGTTATATCCTAGTTAAGAAACTAATGATGGTTTATATTCCTCACGGTTCACTTCGATATAATAATTCCACTGTCATAAAGTTGTTAATTAGGTTGGCAAAATGACACCAAGATATAATATACTTTGATAACTGCATTACGTTCCGTGTAGGTTGCGTTTGCTAAAAAACTCATTATGCGATGGCTTTAATGCATTATGGAAATTTGTCAAATCCTGAGTGCAAAAAAGGAATTCTTTACAAATGGAACACAAATCAGAGGATAACACAAGGTATAATGTGATGCCATCACACTGAAAAACATCTGAATTAACATAAATATTATGGTTCTTTTTTATTGTGCTGCGATATGTTAAAAATTGTTTTATAGTAGTATCTCGTCAACGTGCTAGTGTAGTAGTGAGAGGAGACGATGCAGAAGAGTTTAGATGACTGATGACCCATAACATGCTTACGGCTGTGAAAGAGCACGAGTTGTGAGATGAGGCTATATATAGTTACTAGGCTTAAGCTTTTGAAAAACTTCCTGTTAGAGATCAAAGCCTGAAATCTAAAAGAAGCTTAAGATTTTGATATTCTGTATTCGTATGTTTTCACATGACATATATAAATCTATCCACGTGAAAATAATAGATTTCCCATTATGACATTGGGCCTGCAGTATGTGCGCCAATAATTTATACCCACAGCAAAACAAACGAGCACTTTGTGAACTGAAACGATAATGGAAACTGCATCAGTTTCAGGCACGGAAATTATTATCTTGAAAACAACGATAATCCAACTGTGATGCACCGCTGAATCGGATTTGCTTTGGAATCATATAGGGTAAAGTAGTCTACAAAATGCCAAAGAATGTCATTTATTGCGACATATTAGGTATTCCCAATCATTTCAGTCACTTCACTGATTGATGTTCACATGATCAGAATACGCAAACCGATGAATGTGAGGTGAAATTACGAATCGATGGCCGCGGTAGTAAGATAAATGACAACGGTCAATGCTTCCTCTATAGACCCACGTTATAGAACAGACCATTCACTTTCTGTTTAAAAAAAAGAAAAACAGAGAACATTTTGGAAACTTATCAATTACCTTTAGAAAGATTTAGAATTCATAACGCTTGCTAAGGACTCAGTTCAAGATTGCCAGAACAAATGAATGCTTCCAACAGCATATTATAACTTGGAAACAGCTCCAATTTCTGCGATTAGATTCTCAGTTATTAAATTATATTTTGAAATACTTTCGTTAGAAATAAGAGGGAAAACTGTTTATTATGCTTCGTTCCTGGTTAAATGTTAGTCAGTATTTTGTTAGAGCAATCAATTTTGCCTATAATAAGGGTGAACTATCATCAGCTTCGAAAGAAGATCCTATAATATGTTTACCTAATAGAGATAAGCCAAAACAATTTTTACGATACTGTAGACCAATTTACAAATCATCATGGATTATAAATAGACTTAAACCTAAACTGCTATTAACTGTAATGATCAGACTACTCAAACTGATTAACATGAGGTGAATTTACGAAGCGATGGCCGCTGTGGTATGCTAAATGACAACGGCCAATGTTTTCTCTATAGAACCACGTTATAGAACATACCATTCTCTAAGTCTCTTTCGTTTTAAAAAAATAGAAAAATAGAGAACAGTTTGGAAACTTATCAATTATCTTTAGAAAGATTTAGAAAAATTCATAACGCATGCTAATGACTAAGTTCAATAGTGACAAAACAGATGAATGTTTCCAACAGCAAATTATAACATGGAACCAGCTCCAATTTCTGCTATTAGATTCTCAATTATTAATTTATATTTTGAAATACTTTCGTTAGAAATAAGAGGGAAAACTATTTATTATGCTTCGTTCTGGAAAAGACAACAAGCGCAACAGGAAGAGCAATTTACAAATGAGATTTCTCTTTTAGAAGACGAATGCAATACAAAAGTTCCAGTTTGTGGAAATTCGTACCCACATATTGGAAGGGGTAAGAGTAAGGTTCGGGGGGAAATGAATTGAAGATGGGGAAATGATTTCAAAATACTTAGGTAATTTGGTAAATATAATATATGTACTTAAGATAATGTCATAGTTAGCTAAACAAGATTGAACATTTATACAAAATTAGCTAGAAATGTTGACAGCAACTATTTAGTATTAAAAAAAATATTTCTTATCACAATGTAGACGCGTTTGATCTTTAAGCATCAAAGAATTTTATAGATATTCCTAAATTAGTTTGTACACAAAGAAAATCAGTGATTGGCTCAATGACACTAAAAGAAACAACATCAAGTATGAAAAAACATGCTTAACAATGAAACATTAAAAATTCCCAGATCAGATGAATTTATAGTCGAGTTATTTAAAGTATTTTTGGTTAAATGTTAGTCAGTATTTGTAAGAGCAATGAATTTTGCTTATAATATTGGTGAAATATCATCAGCTCAGAAAGAAAATCCTATAATATGTTTACCTAATGGAGATAAATGTTTACGATACTTGAGACCAATTTACTTAATGTACGAAATAAACTCGCATCACCACGCATTGTAAATAGACTTAAACCTAAACTGCCATTAATTTTAAGTGGTGATCAAACGGGCTTTATAAAGGGCAGATACATAAATGTATATATCCGTCCTCTCTAATGTTTTATGGTTTGCTCGTAAGGATTTAACCTACCTGGATTTCTTCTTTGAACTGAGTTTCAAAAAGAATTTTATTTCGTGGCGTGGCTTTTTATTGATAGCGTTCTATATTGTTGTAAAGTTTAGCAAGGGTGTTCACGGCTGGATCTATCTTTTATCAGCAAATATCAAATCTTGTGTAACTGTAAATGGACAATGTTCACCGTGGTTTGAAATCAGGGGATGATGTAGACAAGGTGACCCCCTATCCTCATATATTGTGCGTTTACGTGCAGAGATATTAGCCCGTTTGCTTCGGAAAAGTCGACATATCAAAGGAATTAAAAATGAAAGAAACATATAGTTTCACAGAATGCAGATGATCTAGGATGACTCCGAGAAATATTTTAATTCAGCCTTAGATAATATCGAACAGTATTCTCAATTTCCAAGGCTCATTATAAATATAGAAAAACTAAATGTGTATGATACGAATTAAAACTAGACGTTCTAACAGGTATTGCCGAGGATATCATTTAGATTGGAATATATCTTATTATATGCATCTAGGTTTTACATTCTTAGTTGAATCAAATTATTTGGAAAAGCTTAATTATGACAGGAAAATTAGCGGCGTTAAATGTTTATTTTTATAGTGATAAAAAAGATCGCCTATCCCGTGTGGGAAAATTATAGTTGTGCAAAGATTGGCGCTATCAAACATTATTCACATATTTCTAAGTTTATCAAATCCACCTCTAGGCAAGCTTCAAGAGCTTGATGATATATATATATATATATATATATATATATATATATATATATATATATATATATATATATATATATATATATATATAGAGAGAGAGAGAGAGAGAGAGAGAGAGAGAGAGAGAGAGAGAGAGGGGGGGTAATAGATGTACACAAATAGCGATGCAAGTTAGCCAACATTTTTCAAGTAGAAAAGAATTCAGATGTATTGATATATATATATATTGCAATTATAGATTAATAATAAAATAACTCAAAGAGTTTTGTTTAAAAACCATTTAAAGTAGTACAAGTTTTTCAATAGTAATCGTCAAGAATTCAATGCAGTGTTCTGTGACAATGAAACATATTTCAAGAGCGTTGGCAGAAACATACAAAATATTTGGTAGACTGAGCAGAGGATATATATTAAGGTCCAACAAAAAAAGAGATAAAAATTTAGATATAGAGTCTTTGTTTCACAGATGTCCTGTAACGAAACGGGACATTACGAATTTTGGAAAAGTGTAAGTATTCCTGGAAGTGATATAGAGTGCCATTGATCGAAACTACATCACACCAATGAAAACAACTGAGATAGAACTGGAAATTAGAAATACAATGAAATGTAGAAATGACACTCATATTTCAATGTGGTTGTCCTGATATTCCACCTTCGGTGAATTTCTGATCCGGATACGACTACAAAGATCGACGGAACGTTTACCTTGGAATTGAAATCTATGGATAAATAATATTTGCTTTCGTTCCTTTACTCATCGTCATGATTGCCACAGTGATCAATAATAAACGAAGTATATGTTTCTTGATATTCAATGACCAGTAGATCTACCAACTTAACCAGATTATAACGAAAATTTTAAATAACCAGATTTTTTTGATCCACGAATAACCAAATTATGTTGTATGCTGTACGTTGGACAGAAAAAGTTCTCGTATTGAGTCTCCATCTCATGCAATGCAATGTTTCTACTACTACTAAATCAGCAGAGCATCATGCTTTGATGCTATGCTAGTTCATGTGATGACACCCAAATATACAAATCTAACCATGCAATTGAAGTTGATGCTACCATCCAAGGAGTAGAGTGGTGCATTCCAGATGTGAAATCATGGATGACATGTATCATGCTGCAGATGAATGATGATATATCTGAGGCCATTCAGAGCACAACGCAAAGACTTTCTCAGTCACATCCTTTCCCTCAAACAATAAATATCAGCAACACCAACAATCAATTCACACAGTTAGTACGAAACCTAGGTATTACTATGGACAGTACTCTCACACTGCACGTTTGCAAGGCAGCCTATCTTCAGCTGAGACGCATTAGCTCCATTCGCAAATATCTTTCAGTTGATGCCACTAAAACGTTTGTGTGTTAATTTATACTTTCAAGACTGGACTATTGTAACTGATTTCTGTCTGGTTCATCTCAATATCTGCTCCCGAAACTTCAAAAAGTTTAAAACGCAGCTACTCGGATCATCCTTAGAGTACCACTATCAGAGCAGACCTCCTCCGCTGCTCTGTACTTTACAATGGATATCCATTCGATCCAGACTCAAACACAAACTTTGTTCTGTGAGCTACATTTAACTGCATTTAACTGACGGACTCCAGTCCAACATACCTATTTGGACTCACCCTTGTGTATACAGCAGCAATATACTTACGTACCTCTTCTGACAATCTTATACTCATTATTCCTACTATGAAAACGAGGTTATATGGACAACGTTCTTTTGCATAAAAGGGTGGAATGAATTTCCCATTGAACTTAGACACAAAAACACATTGATACCTTTCAAGAGTGCTCTTAAAACCAAACCTTTTCGAGTGCAAGAACAAAGTGAAAGACCGAATAATGTTTCCTACCTTAAATATTTTCAGCATCTTTTACGCTTTCTAATTTCATGTGATTTTATGTTTTGTAGTCATATCATTACAAAGCCCTCAATATTATTATAATCTAGACTGCTTTGTGATAATCCTTAACACTAACATGTTCTTTGAAGGTTTCAATTTATGATGTTTGTGATTTATAATTCCACCAGCGCAATATACCAGAAAATTAATTTCTACCGCAAAGTATAATCCTTTTAGTACATAATATCATAAGTTTGGTTAGCCACAATGAAACTTCATACTGAATTTGTATGGTACTTAATAAGAAGTTTGAAGTAAAGATCGTTTAGACGTTGATCAATTCATTTCATATTAATCTTATTTCCTTTCTGATCCTGTTAAACAACAAAACATGCTTTTGTTGGCGAAGTACGAGAATAATAAGATAGAGAAGGTCGCATTGCTAAATCTTGAATATCAAGGGTCCATCATATTTGCAGCATTGACATAAACGTCATAGCCCTTGTTCATTATTTTCTTATGACTCTTTGAAAGGGGCTACACAATCAGGGAATTTAGTTAAATTGAGACATTAAGAAGAATAGAGTGTCGCCGCAGCACCGCACAATACATAATTCCGTTCCAAGCAAACGGGGAGGTATAGACTATAGAATAGAGCGTAACAAACTATATAAATGAAAAGTATTTTTCTTAGAGAAAGATTTACCTGACGATACGGTATCAATAACCATCGCAGAATATACCATTATAAGGTAGATGAACAACATCGTTGAATCGTGCATTTGATACCTTCACACCGCACAAAATTAGGTCTACAGCACGGAAGTTTTATTTCTCTTTGCTAAGAGTATAATGCACTTGTTAATAAATGTAGTAAATTTTGTACCGTATATTTCATATCAGTCACATGTATCAACGCTGGTGGTATTAAATCATGAACTTACGTCTAAAGTCCGATGTAACACATACATCCTATGACACCATTTACTGGGAATAAATTAAAATAAATTACATTAAATAAAATAATATACGTAAATTATGACCAGACAAGATGAACATTAATAGTCAGCAGGAACACATCGAAAAACGTATTCCGATTGTATTTGTAATCTTTATCGTTGACCGGTAGCAGTGATGTATCTACATTGTTTTCTTTTAAATATTTCTCTTTCCATCCTACCTAAAACATGATGACGGAAGAGCAACAAACAGACGGAACCCATTTACCATGCCCTGGCGAAAAGCGGAAAAAAAACGCATTAATACGGCTATATTTAATCCTAGAGGTGTCATTTTTGTCTCTGTATCCTTAACACGTAGTTTGCTCTGCTACCAGATTGTCATGTCTATGAACCTTAGTTTTGCTCGCATGTTCATTGCATCTCATCAATGCTCAGTTTTATGTCACTAATGTCCAACGTATTCAATTTTCATGTCTTAGATGCCAGATTAAATGTGTTTTGAAAGAATTTGAGATATGACTTTCAGGAATAAAACTCTCATTTCCAAGCTGGGTCAATGAAGCATGAATACAAAAACAAACGGCCTATGTTAAGATCGTAAGTAGTTGTTTGTTTGGAACTGCATTTTAACACATTAATGGTTATAACATGCTGCGAAATTGGGTGCTAAGTTTCGTTCACCAGGACAAATGGAAGCAACCCAAACTGACTTTTTTAGACTCGTATCGACTATTCAGTTATTCCTACTGAGTACAGTGGCTTCCTATTTAGTTGCATTAAAATCTCACACAAGTAGAAGACATTACTGACCGTCTCAAAATAAAAAAATATCAGATTAGTGAAGGAACAACATAAACTAGTTCTTGGAGTATATTAGTTCTAATCCAATGTGGGACGTCTGTTTACTTTTGCTGCCAAGAACTGTTCAGTAATATCTTAAAGCTAATAAGATAAAAGCTAACACTATAATGATGATTGAATTTCATACACAAAAAGGAAATATAAACTATACATATTTTGATGCCCTGATAAACACGTCTAGGGTGCATGTACAACTTTATACCTTGTGCAACGAATTAAGTAAGGGGATAACCCAATATACCATGCATAATACAAATCTCTTCAATAGTAAAAATAACATTATTATTATTATTGTAGTAATAGTTGTAGTAGTAATAGTAGTAGTAGTATTTTGTGGTTGTGCAAAAACACGTAAGCAAAAATGTTTTCGCATAAAGCTCTGTTAACGATTAAAAATAAAATCAAAATGGTCAATGCAAATAATAATATAATTGTTGTTGTTAAACTAACTAATAATTTCTCAAAAAGACAGCTAATAATACATGATGTATTTTACATCATTTACGTTTTGATTTTTACAATCCATAATATTGTTTGGATTAACATGAATAGTAATTTAGTATAAAAGTAAACAAAAATGAAATAATAAGACAATGCCGATTTGTTTAATTATGTCTTATGTTGTTTTGACTATGGTTGATATTTACATAACGTACAAGAGCGTCAGACAAAATAAAACGGTCACTGGACGACATTTTTCTTTCCATGTCTCGCTTTTTGTGCACAGTTAAAGTGGCCTCTATCCTGCACACGAAATGAAGATCTGTCAATAATTGTAATAACGTTTGAGGGCTATATAAGAAAGATGCATTTGAATGTTTTCATTACTAATAGTGACCTTGAGGTTAGCAATAAACAAAGGACCATTTATCTTATAAACAAAGAATGAAAAGATGAGCTGAAAGCAATATGACTGACAACTAGAAAGTTTCATAAGATGGTTTCCTGATGCATACCAGTACAAGTCACTTTTTTATTTATAGATTAAGCATTTCACAATGCAGCAAATGCAGCAAAAACACGTGGACGGGAAATCAATCAAGGTCATTTGATTGTAAACCCCAATCGATTTATGCTTGATTTCGTTTTGTTTCAGAGCTTGTTCTGTAATCTGTTTTAAATTAAAGGGAACGTGATTATTGCTGAATCAAGTCTGAAAGGAAAGTAATATAACGAGATGCGTAAACTATGAAAGCCAAAGAAAACTCAACTCATATCCTGCTGTTCTGCAAAATAATAAAAACACAATCATCATGAGCTCATTAGCACATGAACTTTATGAAGCATCTAGCACATACGCAGTATATTGGAAGACAAATGAAAACCTTGTTATATTATATTCCTCGATCCTCAAAATGAAATGTTCGTTCCTGTAAATGGGTGTCAAAGGCTTGTACAAATAATACAGACTTCTATAATTTCAGAATAGATGAAACAACAACTACTGTTGCAGTGATTATTATAATTGTCCACCCATAGAAGCCAAATTTTACTAGGTGAAAGTAACGTATTATGAGGATCATTGGGGTTACTCTCAATAAGACCACTGTTAGAAGCATATTTCATGTATCAGTAATTACCATGATGAGCCATTAGAGATGAGGCCTTACGTGAAATGTACCTTTCTCACTCGTCTCATTTACACACACACACACACACACACACGCGCGCGCGCGCGCGCGCGCGAACAGTACAAAGGGCCCCGAGTGACCGAATGGTCTAAAGCGCTCTCCGCTACGGATCACTGCCATCTCACCTCTGTCTGCGTGGGTTCGAGTCTAAGATTCGGCTAATGTAGTTATGTGAGAAAACTTGCCAGTAGCTTTTTGTGGGTCGGTGGTTCTTTCCGGAGGTTTTCCAGGGTTCTTCCTCCATCAATAATACTGGCCGCCATGTATAGCCTATCATGCGCTAAAATGGTGTTAAACCCTACAACAACAACAACAACAACTACGTACAGTACACTCTTAACTTGTAAAGGGTAACCTGTCACAGTAAATAAATCAATTGCATGAAAAACTATATTTAGTCTTGCTTCCACCATCTGTTTTTCAGAATAGAAAATTGCTTCTGTGCAGGCGTTGTTATGTATATTGTCATGTATATCAATATTATATGTGTTAATTTGTATGATTATAGATAGAAAGGGTCATGTTTAAACACATTACATAGATTGGAGTAAACATGTCATTGTAGCCTTTGAACTTTGGAAGGGTCAGAATAAATAGTCTTGATGAATTTCATGGGATTTGAGTTCAGATTATGGTTTCTCCATGTAAAACAAGGTAAACAAATGTAACATAATGTTCGATTCGCTGGCAGTTAAAATGATCTTGAATTAAGTAGTTGACCCTCATTCAAGTTACTTCTTAATTTTCGTTTTATACAAGTGATGTTAGTCATTACTATATTCTGCATCAGTCTTAGTAGAATCTGATTTGGTTGTGTTCAGCTGTGTGGATTTCATTTATTTCAATTATTCATTGGAAGTACACGGTGCTCATAAGCGTCACGGCTAAATATGCTGTGAATGTATTTAAAGACATTTGGGGTTATATAGTTGCGATGCATCAAGACTGTTAGAATAACAAACCATTCTAGATGATTACTGGCATATCAGCTCAAACGATTGTACTTCGAAAAACATATAATGAAGAAAAATGAGAGAGAGAGAGAGAGAGAGAGAGAGAGAGAGAGAGAGAGAGAGAGAGAGAGAGAGAGAGAGAGAGATATTTCACTATTTATAACCACGACATTTCTTAAACTTTGAAAGGCAAACCTTTAGTATTCACAGAAATACGTCCTCAAAATAATTGTTTTTATGTATGCACACGCGAGGAAACCGAAATTGCTTACATCAACCGCACAATCTCAGGATGTAGTTTCTCTTTCGTGTATATTAATAGATAACACCACAGGCCGGCCAATTAATCTAATCTATATACTATGTTTGAATATGATCTAATCAAGAACACGGTTGACACCAGTAATTGCTATCTGAATGTTCGAAATAAAGTAATCTATTAATTACATTGAATAGAACACCGGATAAGTTTCATTTAAATATATCATTACGGCAATCATGTTTGATTTAGCTTGAAGTCAATGAGGAAGTTTATGTCTGCTACTGAAATACAAGCTACTTGATTAAGTAACTACATCAAGGCATTGTGTATAAATAGTTACGCATGTAGTCAGTGCCCTTATCTGCATATTGAGACATATTATTCAGCAGAGCTTAGAGTTTTTGAATCACATAAAGTAGAACAGCTTATCAGGCATCCATTTATCACCAGTCACCCGCCACCTAACTCGCATGCAAGACGTATGAAGAGACCTAGCACATGTAAAGAACTAATGTCGGTTGCTTGATGCATGTAGGGGGACATTTCTGGGCCGTTTGATAACCAATTAAGGTGTTGGGTAGATGTGATTGTAGTTGCGACAGCGTAGGTAAATTATTATATAAATTAGGAAGAGATATTTGATGTTCAAATATATAAGAATATAAATCAAACAAAATTAACAAACATACCGAATACAAAACACAAAACCTCCTTGTATATATCTACATATCTGAACAAGCTGTGTACGTACGGACAATTATATAACTTTGATACTTACTGACTGCCAGAGAAGCAACTTTGTAAACCACGAGAGAGAGAGAGAGAGAGAGAGAGAGAGAGAGAGAGAGAGAGAGAGAGAGAGAGAGAGAGAGAGAGAATCAATAAGTAAATGGTGATGTAACTTTAGCTTCCCGCCAGTGCATGAAACGTTTCCACAACAAGATGAGCACATAATGGTCCATTCAAACGAGTTTGCAGGTCCACCTCTTTAAGCGCTACTTTAAATAATTAACAACTTTACTGATGGTACAAGTCCATACGAATCAAAATACAAACAATTTCGAGACGTCACCACGTATGCAACCCAATGAGTGCCAGGTCTTTATGTCATATGCAAGTCGATGAAACATGTTTCACGTGTTTGTGCTATCATCGATGCAAGCTGATTTTGCATAACGTCACCATGAACAAGCTTGGCTGATTTAGTCATTGCAAGTATATCAAAACTGGTGAAATGACGGGTTAACTGCGTGGCATTCGTCGTGCTGTTTGGGGAAATAGAAGACCTCTTCCCGTTGGTATTCGACGGATCGTTATTGGCAATCAAATGCATATTCATTATATGTTTGTTGACACTGCGCTATCTGAAATCCAACCACCTTTTTCAGCATCATCCCTGGTGTAGTTATGACGGCCCACGACGTCTTACCTTTGGATCCACTGAATTCGCTGGTGCCAGCAACGCCAGAGGCACTGCAAGCAATAGAAATATTCCATCGGTCTTTTGCATTTATGCACCTCAGATGTAGCTCAATTATCTAAAAACATAATACCCTGATAGGATATATATATATATGTATGTATGTATGTATGTATGTATGTATGTATGTATGTATGTATGTATGTATGTATGTATGTATGTATGTATGTATGTATGTATGTATGTATGTAAACTATGTATGTATGTATGTATGTATGTATGTATGTATGTTTCATTTTATTCCTTAACTTGTCTCCATTTTCTACGGAAAAACGTCAAATTCCTATGTTATTTCCCTAATCGGTAAGAACGTCAGATCTCATCGCTGTATTCATTACGTGGTAAATTCTGGGTATTGCAGTTCGAAAAGAAAATCGTCTTCGCTTTCATTAAGAGTTTAGCCATGGTCGTTCAGTTATCTGTTTGATTGAAAGGTGTAGGTTTTATAATGTTTGTTATGATTTTTATGTAGAAAAAACTATGTGACGAAAGTCACATTTATAGGATGGTACAAGTCTGACACACTCATTGGGTATCTCTAGGCCATAGTGTATGTACTACTATTTTTGTTTTATTAAAAGTATATTTCGTCTTTTTCTTTACAGACGAAACGACGATTCCTGTAAAGGCTTATACAGAATGCTTTGAAAACTACTTAAATTTTGAATTTGAAGACTTTTTTTTACAACTTCTGTCAATTTTAGGACGTCTGTCATAAATGCATTATCTAAGTCCGTATTGAAAACACCTTTGAGTGAGATTTTATTAAATATATATTTATGCGACTAGAACACTGTACATAATGAGACGCACTGAATATTATTGTCCACTTATTTTCTACAGCTTGTGACGACGAATCGCCGGAGGTCTTACATTTATATATTTCTTTGACTTCGAACGCTTGATAGAAGATGCGCGACTTTCTATTACCTATAGAGGTAAGCAGCAGAGAGAGTGAATCTGACAGCCAAGGCCTCCTCCAAAAACCGAAAAAAATAATGACACGAACTCTAAGCCAAAGCTTCTAACTAACCGAGATTCTCTTGGGGGTTAGTTAATTCTGTTACTTTTTTTTTCTGGTCATTTTTTAAAAAAAAATATTACGGGCTTGATCATGTATTCTTTGATGCCTATTCGTTGCCACATCCTCTCTGCTGCTTCGAATTAAATAATTTACAATAACAATAATGGTAGGAGAATCATTAACAACTAGATTATCTCCAGAGCAACTAGCAGCGATTAAGAAATTTCTACCCGTCCGTGATTTTGTCAGATAAAAATTACAACAGCGACAGGAATCTTTAGTTGATATTGTAACAGGTGCTGAACAATTATTCAGACCTGTTACTACAACCACTAAAGACGTTATATATTGAAGAAAAGAAGGAGAAGAAGAGGTAAAAGAGGGTGTTCTTCCTGAACTTCAAAAACTAGCAAAAGAAGCTAAACTAACATCAAAACTTTTACAAAATCTTCTTGGTCCGGCAAGATTTCAATCTGGTCCGAAAAAAAAAACTGATGAAGAAACAGTCGAAGAAATACGTAATACATTTACTGAAGATACATTAACAACAATATATAAAAGTAATCCAGGCGATTTAATCGATTTTGTTGCTACGAGTTGCGAAGATAAAAAAGTAGTTGAAACCGGGGAATAAAACATATATTAAAAATATGTAACACTGGGATGATATACTTTATAAAATTAAAACTAAAACAAACCGAGTTGATACAAAAAGTATATAGGATATCTATGTGCGGTAGATACAGTATATGATCAATATGAAGAACTAAAAGAGCAAGCAATAGAAACACTACAAAAGCGAAAAGAAGAACAAAATCGGCAAAAAATGGAAGAACAAAAACAGCGAAAAGAAGAACTAAAACAGCGAAAACAACAAAGGAAGAGACAAAAATCTTCGAAATATGAGCCATCCCCACCTCAAGAAGGAAGAATAACAGATGATGTTTTAGAACGATTGGGGCTGGGACCTGAAGAAGAATCTGATGATGTGCAAGGCGCAACTGGTTATACTAGTGGTAAAAGATTATCTCTGAGTGGAATTTCAAGTGGAACTCACAGTAGTGGTCTTGTTACCTGTCCTAATAATATTCTCTCTGACATAGCACGATAAGAAATTTTCATAGGGGGTAAACGAGCTAGAAATAACAGTAGTATATGGGGATACCGTGGCGTCAAGGGAAAATCCAGTCAAAAACGGCTTGGGATACTATGGCGTCAAGATTTATAGCGTCAAGGGAAATCCCAGTCAAAAACAGCTTGGGATACTATGGCGTCAAAACAGCTTGGGATACTATAGCGTCAAGGGGAATTGAACATAGTGGGTCTATATAGCGTCAAGGGAAATATAACATGGGGAATATGATGGGTATAGGGGCCTGTAGAGGGACAAGGGAAAAAAAGGGTGGCAATGAAAGCTACTATCTTTTCGAGACTTATGAGTGGCTCTGAAAAGAGCCTTTGGATACTTCTTCTTCTTTTATTTTCTGCCATTGTTCCACCACCTTTTGATTTTACCAATGATTCCCGTTTTCTTCTTCTTTTCTTCTTCGGGAATCCAGTCAGGATGTCCCATAGCTCTAAACTTTTCCTGAACTCTCATCCATCTTAGATTGAGTAGATCAAAGTCCTCTTTCGTCTTTTTGTTCTTTTTTTCCTTTCTCTCCTTAGACCAGTTTTCTTTAATCTGGATCACCTGTTCTTCCATCACCATTCTCATCATTGCTTCTGCTTTCTTTAGCCTGTCTAGACCCCACTTCACATATTCCCACTCTATCAGATGTAATGTTTCTTCTAGAAAACACCTGACTTTGATGACATGATCAAGTGCTTGCTTCAAGTCCCCTATTCTTATATATTTTCTTTTAATACGTCTTCTTAATTTCTGGTCTTCCTCCTCTATCATACCTTCTAATAAATCTCTTGCTAATTTCAGTTGGCTTACAAAGCCATGGTTACTCTGAAATTCTTCCTCAAGTCTTTCCACTTGATATTCTGCATCAAGGATCCCAAACCAGCTGTCTCGGAGTTGGATAAACAATTCAAAATTCATCTTGATGTGTTCAACATTGAATGGCTCCAAGGACCGACGATTGCGTATATATATCTTAAGCACGGACGTGAAAGTAAACACCCCCCTACATTCACTTTTCATATTATATACTATCCACAAACCCTATTATTTACTATCCCAAATCACACCCTATACTATCCACACACACGGGGAAGCAGCCAAAACACACCCTACTATATACTATCCAAAATCACACCCTATACTAACCACACACACGGGGAAGCAGCCAAAACACACCCTATTATTTACTATCCAAAATCACACCCTATACTAACCACACACACGAGGAAGCAGCCAAAACACACCCTATCATTTACTATCCAAAATCACACCCTATACTAACCACACACACGGGGAAGCAGCCAAAACACACCCTATTATTTACTATCCAAAATCACACCCTATACTAACCACACACACGAGGAAGCAGCCAAAACACACCCTATCATTTACTATCCAAAATCACACCCTATACTAACCACACACACACACACACACACACACACACACACACACACACACACACACACACACACGGGGAAGCAGTCAAAACACACCCTATTATATACTATCCAAAATTACACCCTATACCATCTAAACAGAGTCAGTGTTTATAATCACACTACTCCTCTCTCACACCCATTGGCAATTGACATAGTATTTCTTTTCTTGTTATTTGGGTAGCCCTGAGAAGGACTGTTTTTTAAACTTCAAATTGCACCTGGCTAATGCTGGCATCTCCCAGGTCTAGCCCCACACACACATCTCCTACTCCAATCATTCTCCCAATTCACTCTTGTGATTGGGAGTGCAGAGGGAGAATGAGTGGCTTCACTATCCCAATCTTCTGTTTGAGGGATAGTGAAAGTCTCTTCATTTCTGCCTCTATTCCGCAACCGTGGATAAGGCTGTGGTTGTTGCGGCTGAGGCAGTGGGGGCTGTACCTGTAGTGGACGAACTGGTTCTGGTGAAGGTGTCCTCACCATGGGCTTGACTTCACTAGTCTGTCTCATCATGCGGTGAGGCAAGATGGGACTTTTCTTCTCCTCCTCTTCTTTCTTTTTTCTTTCCTCCTCTTTTTTTTCAATCCTTGTCTGTTCTACTATGGCCTCCATTGCCAGTTCGTCCAGGAGACGCCTAGCATTCTCCAGATGCATTTGAAGCTCTCTTAACTTTTGAACTCTATTCATCCTTGGTGTTGATGCGCCAACGATGGGTAGCCAGACTGACGAGTGCTTCTTTATATATAATTCAAGCGCGGACGTGATGGAAAACACCCCCCTAGATCCAAAAAACTTACATTATCCCTATCATTACCAAAACACGCGGACGTGATGGAAAACACCCCTCACTTTTATACTTGACTCATATTAACTATACATTGAACAAGTTATTTTGAAAAAATACGTTGTGCTTATAGACGCACTTCAAAACAAAAGTAAAAAGAGACAGTAATTATAGACTCACTTCTAATTTTTTTCTAACTTCCTCACATACCATAAGCAAATTGAATGATTAATTCTTTTCGAGCATATTGGGTAGCCCTGAAAAGGGCTGTTTTTTTGTGTTTGTGTGTACGAGGAAGGATGACAATCTTTTATCGTCTAAGATTGCGTCCTCGTTTGGCTACACGATAGGGTCTGCTTCTTCGGAAAGAGAAAGAGAATTCTTTCGTGTCCACACGACAGTCGACAAAACTTCTGTCTGGTTCCTGCTGCTGTTGCTGCTGTTGTTCTCTCTGTTCTCTCTGCTGCTTTTGAAGTCGATACTTCTCAGTCCATTCTTCTTTCTCTTTTTGAATTTCCTCTCTGAAGAGTTCTTCTATGAGGTCTTCCGTTACTTGTAGCATTCTTACATTCTCAATCTCTTCAGGTTTTGGCATCAGATTGTGTCTGATACGATGCAGAGTGACATAAGCTTCGTTCAGCTTAGCTAGTCTTGAGCACATCTTCGTAGTAGGATGAGTCAAACAATGGATGGCCAGACTGGAGACTACCCCTGCTTTATATGGTTCAAGCGCGGACGTGATGGAAAACACCCCTCTGCGGTTTAGGGTTTTGAAACGTTGGGATAGTTTGATGTGAGGGATAGAAAGAAAAGTCAAAGAACATTTATATGAATACAAATGTAAAACAAATGACAGACTATTTGGTTTCAAAACACAACATTTTTATTCAAATAACAAAACAACTCACAAAACACAATTTTTTCAAATAACAAACATTTTTTTCTTCCATAACAGTAATACATTATCTTTGACATGGTTGACAACGTTGTGAATTAAATTGAGATTTCCACTGTTGGAAGTCATTGGGCAATTGATGTACACTACGTTTCCTAGCTAAAGACAACAGATAGCCATAATGGTCACAAAACCATCGATCTACTTTGTCATCGTTTCGAGACGAATGACGATCAAAATAAGTCACTAAATGTTCTAAAGAATATCCAAGACTGCGATGATGCAGATAATAGATACAATATTGTCCACACACCATAGAATCTGTGCTTTGTAATTTCACATTATTGAATCGTGTCGTCTGGGCATTTCTTCTCATAAAGTCAATGATATCATCTTCGAAAGGAGGCAATCCATACGAATCAAAATACTCCGCACAACCCTTTTGAGGAAAGTAGACTGCTACCCAGTGAGTTCCTGGAAGATGACTGTCATCTGTGTTGATGACATAAGCTTGATTCTCTTGAGGTTTGCGATGAGGTAGTTCATCTTTAGCACACACCACAGGATTCCAAGAAGCAGTGTACGAACTACGGTTCAAAAGATAATAAAGTTCCCAAGTATCCATTTTTTGTTGTGTAGCCTTGTTTTTTTTTTCTCTCCTTTCTTCACAGGTGATGATAAGTCATCAATTCAATCCAAACTTTTTGTTTGAAACGGTCTGACAAGTAACTGATGGTTTGTTTCGTCTCTTTACTTTTGGCCAAGAGAGCTTCGATGCGATCGATTTCTCGAGCAAACAATGGAGGAGAGGAATGATCACGTAAGCCTTTATACCACTGAAGTAACACGGCTTCTTCGGAGATGAGACTCCAAGCTTCGTTCAGATAATTGTCCAATTTTTCTTCTTGACTCATCATCATACATTTATCGTGTTGAATTTGACTGGGATGATCGATTTGACATCCATAACAATCTTTTTTAATCAGGTCCCTCATTGTATCTTCCAAGTGTTGTGCAAAACAAGCCACTAATTGTTGTTCCTGTTCTGGCCATCTGGATTGTATGATCACTACCTCTTCTTTTTGGTCTTGGGGATCTGCTTTTTCTGTAACCTCCCATTCCATGGATTCTCCACTATTCAAAGAAGGACAAGGGTCTTCCATAATGTCTAATAGTCTAGAATGACTTCTCTCAAACTGTTGATTTCTCTGGTATTATCGAATTCAGCATACAGAATGATATTCACCGTTTCGGGAAGAGGTGCTGCAAACTGAAGTTCCACACGCAGTTGCCCAGATTTTATAGGGTGGAAATGTCCCTCGTCGCTGCCTTGGTCTGGAGTGAAATCAAAAGCCCACAACGTGTAACCTCTTGCATAGTCGTCGTAGGAAATACCGTGACTGGTGTTGGTTCCTAACTGTCCTGTGGCTTCGTACAGCGACAAGTACGACCTCAAGTAATTTTTCTGTTCACCAAAGTCGGGTTCGAAGGGTCTGGTACACAAAGTTTTGCCATCGCGACTGACTTCGATTTTGGATACTCTGCAGTGCTTAAACTGGAAAGGATTTTCATCGTGGGCACCATTGAGGGCTGCATTGCTGACGATACCAATGAATAAACGTTTGGGTAACTGTCCTTGGAACAAATGATCTTCAATCTTATATCGGAGTCCAGCGGCAATGGTGAACGTTTTGACTTCCACGCGTCGTATCGGATACTTGGCTGTCGTTCTGCTCAAAGTGTGACTGATATCATTTCCCACTTTAGGTAACACTTCCACGCGACGTACGTATAACCTGGCTTCTTGGATAATGGTTTTGTATTCGTTGGCATGAGCCATCAAATGGAAAGCAGTACTACTTCGATTCAGTCTCAAGCGAATATCTACTCCGTTCAGCAAATACTTCTCTTGAAACCACATGTCCAAATGCAAACGATCCAACAGTTCTAAACTACGTCCTTGCAAAATTTTCTTTCGACGCTCGTTAAAACCTTCATTGTGAGGATCGGCAGGAGCGTTGCCATCAGCAGCTGCTGCTACAGGTAAGGCTGTGTCGTTAAACTTATCTGCGGTGTCAGGTTTCCATACCACGCAAGCATCTAGATGAGTGTTCTTGGCTTCTTTTCCGTACGTCAAGAGATTTTCGAGGTACGCTCGGTAAGGGTAAGTATCCATGCTACTGCTGATCAGTTTGTTATTCATGTACAAATCCACATCGCTGAACAAGGAATGCATGAAATTGTTGACAGGAGCTACTCTATCATTGGCTCCTGGATTGGTGTTGTCCGTTTTGGTTACTTTCACTTTCAAATACAAGTAACTGTTGTTGAGATCGATGTAATCTTCGGGTTGTCCTTTGATTTCAAACTCGATGGGAGCTGAATCCGTCAAAGAGGAGACGGGATGAAATTCGACCCATTGAGCTTCTTGCATGGTCATCATCGTGGGTGGCATGGCAAAGAGATCCAGTTCCGACTTGGAACAGGCACAAGATTCTTGGTGCATCATTTTTTCTTTAGGTTTTTTTCTTCACTTTTAATAATCAAAAATGTCTAAGTCTCGAGCGGTTCTTTTTTTCTTTGTCTTTCTCACTTTAGAGGTACGGAGACTTTTGAAAGGGTATCTTCGTCGACGCTTTCTACCTTGTCCTTGCTGTGTCGTCAGGGAAGCAGGAATGTTAGACTCGGTGCCGTTCAGAGCATTTATAGGACTTTCTCGTCGACCCAAAATCTCTTTACCCGTTTGAAGCAAGGTATTTTTGCCTGCTCTCAAAAAAGCTTCTTTAGGGTTTTGTTTGTCAATGAGAACATTGTAAAGAAAATCTTTGCCGTGAGTCAATGCGGCATCTTTTAAGGTGTGCAATCCTCGTGTCACCATCGGTTTTAAAACAGGGACCACGGAACGAAAGGCTGATTTAAACATATCTCCTAAACCATGTCCTCGTTGTCGAGTGACTCCTTGGTACACAGGATACATCACTTTTTCAGTTGTTGGAGAATCGTTTTTGAAAATGGAGTTTCACTGTGACTTTCCCTTTGGTAAATGGAATATTTTGACCTAGTTCTCCTTTTATAGTAATGTTGACACTGTCGAAATACGACTTACTGACGGGTAAATAATGAGGATGTACAAATTCGCGGTGAACGTGATAGGTATTTCCACCTTCCTCGTCAGCGGTAGTAGTATCTACTTTGAAAGGAATGACACGTAGTAACGGTACAGAGGTGTGTCCTACCACGTTGTACTCCACCACATCGGAGTACACAAACATCAAATTGAGTCCTTGGTTCATTTCTACAGGGGATCGAAAATATTTGGTAAAATCCAAGTTACTGGATATGCCTGGTATTTCTTTTTTGTTCGGGAGCATCTTGAGGTCTCCACCTAAGATATCAAACAATTCAGGACAAAAGGTAATGGCTATTATTTTCTTCTCTGAAAATTTGATCATGAAGCGGCGAGCCACTTTAATGTACTCAAAGGTAACACTTTCTCTGATTTTGTCCAGGGGTTTACCAAACACAACATTGAACTTGCTTGCAATCGTAGTCACTAAATGTTGACCGCTAAAATAGTAGCCTGCAGGAATGGTCAACACATGAGTGGACAGTTGTTTAGTTGGGGGTCCATCTGATTTCTTGTTGTCAATGCCAGTGATACCTCGTTCATCTAAGGCTTGTTGCAATTGCTTGTCGTACACTTCAACTGTGAAAAAGTTTTGATTTTCGACGATGTTTTTGATTTGTGTCGGGTGTATTATTTCCACTAAAGCTGCTTCCCAGTGATCATCTTGATCCAAATGCATGGCTTGAGGTAATTTAGACGTGTAACAACACAATGTGTTGTTAGGAAACACCTCCATGGAACTGTCACTGGGTAACGTTAAGTAAAATTGGTTAATAGTGTTGTTCATATTTCCAATGTTCTTCTGTCCGAGGAGTCACTCGAGGTTAAAGGAGTGTCTAAAAGAGGATTGTGATTGGAAGGGTGACTGTCAGGAGAAGGACTAACGTTGGCCGCAAGACTCCCAATATTGTTACTGTTGTTCCCGTTGTAAGAGTATTTCAGGGAAGGATTGGGAAGAAGATACCCGATGCAACTGCTGAGTAAAATGGTCCACAATTGTTTGTCTCCTTGTTGCAAACTCAAATTAGCAATGGCTGCACCAATGACACAATACACCACAAAGATTTGACAGAAAAAAACGATTTGCGTTTTAGGGACACGTTCTCCACACCACACCCACAAGGGTTGCTTTTGTAAATCTTGCAGAGATGACGTGGGTGAAGGAGTAGTCACTGTGGTCGCTGAAGCTGTATTGAAGGGCATGATGGTCACTTCTTTTTATAGTCGATGACTTGCGAAGCGTCAATCCAAGAATCAAAACTAGGAGGATATCCTTTCCAACGTACTTTGACTTCTTTGACACGACGTTTTCCTACTTTACGGGTTCTTCGTTCGAGAATGCTTTCAATGTCGTACACGTCGTCTTCTTTTTTGGTAACACGTTGTAACTCAGGCAAGTAAAATGTTCCTTTTAATACTTCTCCGTTCATGTCTTCCAATTTATAGACGGTAGGATGACGATCGCGCACTCGTTCAGTCACACGAAACAATTCGGTGGTCCAGTTGGGTAAGTAACCTTTGTCGAAAGTGCGTTTGGTTTTGCCAATGCGTACCCAATCTCCCGGGGTTAACACTTCTCTACCTTTCTTGGGGACAGCCCTCGTCCGGGACGTGCCAAACAGACGCTCAAAAACAGTGACTTCGTTGTCGGGTGTCACCTCTTGTGGGGCACGTCCAATGCTTCTATGGTAAGATTGATTGTAGGCTTGGACTAAGTGTGGTAAGACGTCGATGTACTTGAGAGTGTGTTGATGTGTAAAATATTTCCACATGCGTTCTTTCAAGGTACGTTGAAAACGTTCCACGATACTGGCTTTGGTTTCAGGATTTTCGGTGGTGAAAAAATGAATGTCACGTTTTTTTAATTCTCGTTGGAAAGCTTGGTTCAGAAATTCGGTGCCTTTGTCGGTTTGCCATCGAAGAGGGTGACGACCACTTTGTTTCAACACCAGTTGCAAAGCTCGTACTAACTCTCCGCTCGATTTGGATGTCAATGGTACGACCCAGGCAAATTTAGAAAAGACGTCGATGACACAAAACAAATATTTGTAGCCACGATTGTAGGTGGCTAAATGAGAGACATCAGCTAAATCGGCTTGCCATTGATGATCGATGCCTTCCACTTGAGTGCGACTTCTGTGAAATTTTCGTCGAATGGGCTTGTGTAAAGTGTACGTCGCTTGTTCTTGTAACCATCGTTGTACTGCTGGTAAACGGAGCTTTTTCAGGCGAGTTTTGGCAGCACGATACAATTTCTGAATGCCTCCGTAACCTGCAGGGTGAGCTGGATCGTAGTAAATGCTGGCTAATACCTTCTCCATGGTTTGTTGTTAATAAGGGACCCACTCTTCGAGGATATTGCTTTGGGTGGGACGAAATGCGGGTTGTTTGGAAACGGTTTTACGTGTCCGATGTGCCACAGGAGTTGACGTCGAGGGTAATGGTGGTGGCGGAGGTAATGGGATAGCTTCTTTGGCCTTCTTTTCTTTTCTCACTTCTGGTTTCCTTTCTTTCTTTTTCACATCTGTCGAAGAAGGAGTAGCCATCATCTTTTTAACCCAAGTTTTGAGCTCTTCTCGTGGGGGAGTGGGAGAAGGGGTTAACAAGGAAGCGGCAATCTTACTCGAAATGGGAGTAGCAGTAGGTGTTTGAAAGAGATCATGGGGTTCTTCTTCCTTGGGTAATGGTGGGGTAACGTCTGTTTTAACTACTGTAGAGGGTGAGGGTGACGGGTTATTCATTAGAGCCTTAAAATCGGACAAAGTGGGTTGAGCTGTTTGTTCCACAGCTTTCTGATGAAAGAGTTGTAGCCGTTTCAAGAGTTGACCGTACTTTTGTGATTTTTCGGTTTCGGATAAATCGTGGCGATGGATCAAGGATTGCAATTCGTGTTGTAATTGCGACATCTCAGCCAAATTGGGATTGGGTGGTAAATGGGGGGATCGTTGTTCTTGCCAATGATGGTATTCCATCCATCGTTTGTAAGGAACCAAAGTTAGTTTTCGTCCTTCCATGGGCTTTCAAAGGTTATGTCTGAGATTGTGGTGCTCCATAAGGTCCTTTTATCTTCTACCCATCCCTTGAGTTAACCCTTGGGTCATCCCTTGTATCAAACCTGGTATTAAGCTTGTCAACATAGGAGCAAGAATGGGTAAAAATCCTCCGCGTTGCACCAACATCTTTTTCTTTTGACGGACGGATATTTTCTTTTGGACCATTTGACGAAGAACGTGTCGATGTTTGGCGAAGCATTTTTTCTGGTGTGGAGACAAAGGTATCGTGCCTTTCAAAACATTCAAACAACATTCACACACGGTATCGATGACATCTTTAGAGGCTGTTTTAATGATTTGTTTTCGCATGGGCGGAGAGGCTTTGGACAGAACGGACAACACGTCTCCGTGTTTGGCTAAACGAGGAGGTAGTCCTTTCCTTTTCTTTCCTTTGTGGGGTGAAGAAGAATGTTTTCTGCGAGGTGACATCTTTGCTTGTTCGTTCCAGAAATACACTGATGTCAAAGACTTGGTACACACCCTCTTTTATCTTCTTTTTTCTATTGGCTTCTCCAAAAGGTAACGACATGCTTCGCTAAATCCTCAAAAGCAGGGCTAAAGATACCAGTTCGGTTATTAGCTGCTTTGTCTAGTTTCTGCATACCTTTAATAAAACCAGTAAATATGCCTCCTCTTTGGTGACTTCTCTTTTTCTTTTGACGTTTGGGTATTTTCTTTTGTGTCCTTTGACGAAGAACGTGTCGATGTTTGGCTAAACGTCCTTTCCTTTTCTTTCCTTTGTGGAGTGTAGAAAAATGTTTTCTGCGAGGTGCCATCTTTGCTTGTTCGTTTCACAATACCACTAGTGTCAATGACTTGGTATACACTCTCTTTTATTTACTTTTTTTGGGAACTAGCGCTTTGTCAAAAAGGTAACAATGTGTTTCCCAAAATTGTCAAAGGATCCTCCTTTTTGGTGTCTCTTCTTTTTCTTTAAAGGTCTACGTCTTTGGAGGGAAGGACGTTGATGTTTGGTTTTAAAGCTTTTGGTGAGATGACGAGATTGTCTTGTTCCTTTTCCTTTTTGGACAGCAGAACGACGAGGGGAGTGGTGGTGGTGGTGTGCATGTTTTTGAGGAGGCATCCTTGAGTGTTCAGCATCAGCACAGAAAAAATACTGATTGACGTCGTGGTCTTCAAGTCATATTTTTATACTGGAATGCGACGCCACTGATTATCTTTGCGTCGTATCAACTTCATGGCAGGTAACACACGTCGTGAAGGAGTTCGCAATGGACTCAATCGGGACAGTTCTTGTTTGGACAAATCTAGTAAACTCTTTAACATGCCAGATCTTTCTTGGACTTTGACTTTCGGGGCAGGTACTTTGTGAGCAGCTGCTACTGCCGCTAAGGTGGATGAGGGTGTCTCCGGTGGAGGAGACGTTTTGGGAGACGCAGATTTCCAATGTTTCATCAAATTAGGAAAAACGGGTGCCAAATTGGGTTTGGCTGGCATCACCCGCAACGGAGAAGTGGCCACCCCTGAGGCTACTGGCAACGTAGTCCCCGCCAAACGTCCTTGTAGATCTTTTCTTACAGGTCGTGGTTGACGAAGGTAAGGTTGTGTCCTGGCCGAAGTGCCTCTTTTGCGGGTGACCGCTTTTTTCTGTGGACTTTTCTTTTTCTGTGCTTTGGTCTTGGTACCCTTGTTCTTTTTCTTAGGGGTTTGTTTGGCTTTTTTTGTTTTCTTCTTGGGGTGAACTTTGGGAGTATTGGGATCCCATTTTAAAAGGGAACGAATGATGACACCTCCTAGAGAACCACTACCTCCAGGTTTCAATATGATTTGCTTTTTGGTGTGAGTGTCAATGCGAGGATTGGCCAGTTGCGTCAAGGCTACTTTGTTTCTGTCAAAAAAGCGTTTGGTTTGATGTGGAATGTGAATGATGCCTTGCAGTATTTGACGTGCTGTCACCGTAAACCATCGTAAGACTTCTTTTAGACTGGCTTCTAAGACGTGAGCACGTCTTTGTGGATTTTTTTCGCGACTGATGCCGTACAAGGCACGAATCAATTTGATCGGAAGATGAGACTGAAGGGACGTCATGTTGACGATGTATGAGACCAGGTCAAAGTAACCCAAGGTTTTTATAGATTTTTTTAATGCTTCATAGTGTTATGTCGACGAGGAGGACGTGTACACGACAGGTCCTCCGTCTTGACACCAGTCGTGAAACAAATCGGTACGAAATCGCAAATAATCAGGGGTAGTGGGTTTTAAATCCACGAGTAAATAGGCGTGTGGCGTTTGAGTGGCATCATCGTACGCATGAGTTAGCCAAGGTGTTCCTAACTGTTTGGCTAAAACTTGCACTTGTGATTTATTTCGAGGACTTTTAAACAAGACCACGTAATGAGCATTGAGACTAATGGTACGATGGGCTTTACTTTGTTGAAATAAATTTTGTGTAATGTAAATGACACTGGCATTACGATGATGGCCTTTACGCGTAAACCATAGTTTAATTTCTTCTTCGTCTTCTCCTAACATGTCGTCAAAAATAACCCAATGAGTTTGACTAGGGTCAGACACGATCCCCTCGTCTTCTTTAGGAATGCCTGCTACAAACACAATGGAATCACCTTGACTTTCTTGCAAGAGGCTGTATGCCGATTGCCACTCTTTGTAACACCACACGATGCGTTGAGGTGGACGATCGATCAAATGATGTTTATGTTCGATCAAACGTTTGACAAATTCGGTTTTGCCTGAACCGCTCGGTCCAGCAATTAACATGTTAAAAGGATGACGAAGATACAAGGCTTTCCAACTAGCCTGATCTAAGTGTTCGTCAATGACTTTGAATGTGGAGGAGGAAGGAGTAGTAGAAAGAGTAGAGTGAGCCATAGTCGTGTAGTGGTATGACAGTATTGACACAAAAACAGACAAGACAAGAGGTTTTTATACTTTTTTCAAGACACGTTTATTTCAATGCATGTTTAAATTTGAACAACACGAAAACATAAAAGCCAAATGGATAAATACAGGGATAAAATACCTAGGCAAACGATCAAAGTGGCAAATAAACAAGTCCCTGTACAAAATGGTTTGGGTAACGAAGGTGTCCTAGAGGTAGTATGTAATGTTCTTATAGTCTCCTCTACAGGGGGTACAGTCACATAGGTGTCTTCTCGAAAGGGTCTTTGTGGGGGAATGTCCATGACAGTTCTGTCTTGAACAGAGGGATTGTCTTGGGTGATAGATTCTTTTTCTTCTTCTTCTGGTACTGTTACTAACACAGGATTAAAAGTGACTTTTTTCACACGACGATGAATTTTAGGAACACAACGCTTGGGCATAATGGGATGCTTCGTTTGTCCAAGCCTCAAAATCCCAACTTTTCCAGTCACGTACATCTGTCCAATGAGGGTGTAAATCACAAGCTACACACACATCTTCGTACACTGCTTCCGTACGTAAAAGTTGACGAATCTTTTTTTCTTGGAAAGGTCGAGACGTATCCAGATGAAAACGTAAGGCTTTGAACAGAATAAGTCTCTCGTGGACATTTAAAGGAGTCACCATACTGTCTTATTTTTTGATAGGTAGTGTTCGTAAAGTGTCCACAGGGAATTGGCAGGTAAACGAAATCCCAGAAAGCAAGTCACTAAAACACACACGACACGTCGACCCCAATTCATAGGGTATAGTTCTTGTAATAAGTGTTCGTAATCTTTCACCGTGTGAATCTTCTCATTGATATCCTTCCACGGTATCTGTTGGATCACCACTGATAAAGGTTGTGGCATGGTTGTTCTCTTTTATACTTCTTTAGGTCAAAGATCATCAGTGTAGATTCAACCCAGAATTAAACACAGAATTCAATTTGCTCAAAAAGCGAAAGTAATTAATATAACGTGTAATTTCGTCCCACTGCCATTCAGGGCAACGGTCAAGAAGCATCAAAGCATCTTCAGAGGTAAACGTAGTAAATTGGAAACAGAGCAAAAAAATACCCTTGATCCAGAGAAATCTAACACATTGGTTAATTTTTGTCACTTGCCTCTTGTGAATTTCACGACACAAAAGTTCTACAGTCACCCATTGAGATTTTTCTTTAGCAAGGCCTTGCCAAACGTCCTTGTAGATCTTCTCTTGCAATTCGTGTGGTAATCCTTGAATATTATGTTTTATATTATATACTGGTCTAGGTGTGTTACACGACATGGAGTAGTAGTGTCACTTCCAATCACTAGGTCCTACTAAAGGTAGGTATTGACAATTCGGAGACCATCGAGCATGTTCCAAGTAAGCGGAATCTTTCTGTTCCCACTCGTAAATGGATACACCACAACTGAAACACTTGACTTTATCCCCTTCGCCCAAGTAGAAAAATCCAGCTCTGGCTAATTCTTCAGGAGTTGGTCCAGGCAGATATTTTGGCCATTTATCTTTGAAGGTTTGGAATCGACTTTTAAAGTGGCAGTATTCAGGTAAACTCGTCGGGAACGAATATTCGACTCTCCTCACTTCTGTTCGATGTAGGTACGGTGAAATTCCTAGGAGTCCACGATAACGTGTCGCACCGCTTTCGCATCCCTCAGGTTTGACACGCACAGCATCACTTTCCAGGGTAGATATAGGGGTAGTAGTCATAGCAACGTTCCCACGATATCCAGCTGAATCGCTAATGTCACAGCGCCTGGCGTCACTACAATCGTACGGTTCACCATCGCCCTCTGTAACGCAATTACAGTGCAAACCGCAAGGACACTTACAGTTTCCTTCCGGACATCTTCCGTTGCAATGCATGGGTCTTATCCATCCAGTACTTTTCACACTCGGTAAAGGTACATTTGTTTTACAATCCCCAAATTTGAATGATGTCTGTTTAAATGGATTCATCTTCTTTCTCACTTGGCAGTGTTAGTCACAATGAACTATTGGTCTTGGACGATATCCCTTTTTATATGCTGCCCAATTTTGACGTGACCGTACGGTAGAGTGAAGTGATTGGGAAGTCGTACTCTTTTTTGGTACACGATTTGATAGACTTTTTCCAAAGGTCGGCTAACAATTTGGTGTGTGGGTAAACGGACAATCTTGTGCGGTTCGTGGGTAGTCACTTGAAACGTTTCATCCTGTCCCGACTGTAAGGCTTCTTGTAGTACGTTAAAGTTCACCACTTGACTGGTGCGATAATTAAGAGTCAATCCTTTCACTTTACATTCGGTGTGCATTTCTCCTTGTGGGTCTCGGTATTCGTAGCCGTAATTTTTAGGACCGCCACTTGCAAAACTTAGAATCTTGTCGTCGGGATGTTCATCGGTCCAGGCTCCTAAACGGTCTCCTTCGATGACAGGGTTACACTGGTTCGGTCGGTGAATGTAGATGCAACTGTCCGTGTCAAAATACAACACGCGATCTCCTAACAGTTCTAACACTTCGTACAATTTTAAGCGAGCGTGGGCTGTTACGTAAGCCGCAATGATAACATTTCCAAATTTGTCGGCTTCTACAAAGTCTAGTTCTTCTTCGTAATTGACTAAGATCAAGTCCTCACGAATGACGTCCACGTGTTTCATGACTTTGGTTGGGTCGTGAATCATCTGGAAGTAGCGAGACGGCTCGGACAAATACTCTGTCTTGGGTAAAGACGGGCGTTGTGCCATTTTACCCCACAAGCAATTGAGCATCACTTTGGCAAACGATCGCCTTCCTTCGTTTTTCTCGATGTGGTCTAAAGTGATACCTTCCTGCTCCCGATATTTTTCTTTGAATATCTTTTGGTCTTCGGGAGTGTGACACCAGGAAGGATAGCCACTAGCTTCTTGTTTTAGTTTTAAAAAGGCATCCACGTAGTCTGCAAAAATACCTTTCTGTCTCTCGTCGCCCTTGCGGTATTGTTGTGTTTTGGGAAAGTGGTAAATTTCGTACACTTCTAACAGTTGATATCCCAGGTCCAGAGCTTTAAACAATTCCACGCTCACCCACGTTCCTGTCAAGGTGCGTTCTTCCTGAGTGTGATGACAAGGTTGGCCTTGGTTGCACGTTTCGGCACATGTGCGACACAAAGGAAACATCAGTTTTCCTTGGCAATGGTGAGGTAAAACGGGATGGTACAAGTCTGTGGGTGGTAAGACTTTACACTTGATCAATCCTTCGTACTGTCGAATGTGGTCCAAGTCAATGTGTTCTGTCATCAATTCTGGATGCCCTACGGGAAAGTGACAATATTTGCACACGTAAGGATACAACGAACACACGTCCAAGTATTTGATTTCTTCTCCCTTCTCCTCATCCGCTTGGTACAGTAAACAGGTAGCATTCGTTCGTCCTCCGTACAAACTATCCCGAGGGTTTAATGGGTCCACCAACTTGTAACTTTCTACGATGCGTTTAAACTCGGGATCGGTTTTCAAACGCAGATCGTACTCGTGTTCCCACATTTCCACCACCTGGTATCCTTGCTGTTCTAACTTCAAACGTCGCTGACACGTGGTCTGGTACAAGTCTTCCATGGTTCGTTGTAAAAACTGATTTTTGGTGTCTCGTTGAGGGTAGCATAGGGGACATCCGTGAAATAAACATCCGTTAAACTCGTACACGATCTGAGGGTTTTCTAAGTCCCAACCATCCACCAAATACGTTCCAATGGTCTTTTCGCCTCCTCCGTTGCGAGCGTGTTGGATCCATTTGTCTTCCTTGTCGCACAAGTAATGGAGCCAGCGTAGGGCTTTGACCGAGTATTGACGTTTTACAAAGTTCGTCGTTTGAGGACTGATGACAGCTAGAGTATTTTCAGGCATAAAGCGTTTTCGGTACACTAAAGAACACGCTTTGGCGATGGTACAAGCTTCTTTCAAAGGATCGATCCCTCCGTACTCCATGAACAATTCTCGAAATTTTCCACAGCAGCGTCGTAAAATGTCCACGTCAGATCGACAGTACTTTAACATTTCTTCTTGAAAGTCAAAAGGGTCCGAGGCGTGAGTCTGGTACCAAGCGAAGAAAGCTTCTCGTTGTTCGGTACGCATGTTGTCGGGGTCGTAGTCGTCAGCCTCCGGCAAATGGGGCAGAACGGCATGTTGATTGGCTTCGGTATTGAAAAAGTGTGGAAAATAACCTTTAGCCAATTCTGTCATTCCAAACGTTTTAGGCATGCGACTCAATGGCATGGCCAAGTAACACATCGAATCTTTAAACTGCACTTGTCCTACTTGCATAGAAATGATTTTGGCTCCGTTTAAAGTCACTTGGGGTCGTTCGGTACTTTGTTCTGCATAGTATCTGAGCAGAAATTGCCCATCGTATCCCGAGAAATTGTGAGCCATGACTGTGGCATGGCAATGACAATTGCCGTAAAGTTCGATGTCTTCTGGACTCCACGTTTCGTCAATGGGGTTAAGGATCCATTGGGCAAACTTGGCTAACGTGTTTGACCCTCGAAAGATTTTTTCACGTCCTCCAGGAATCTTGCTGCAGTAAGGGCAATGACTAAAGATAGGTTCTTGGATGCACTGCTCGCACGCACGGTGAGCTACGCAGAAATTATGAATGTGAATACCAGTTTCTTGCATGCATTCGAAATCAAAAAAGATAAAATTCCCTTTCTTCTGGGTATCATCTGATCGGGGTTGATATTTTTGAATGAAGCATTCGTGTTCCAAGTCCACGATTTGGTGACAAATATGACATCGTTTCTTCCCTCGACAAACGTGAAACTTGGTACAATTGGTACGTATGCCTTGTCCACAAGTAGGGCACAATCTCAGCAGTTGACAAGCACTTTTCTACTGTGAACCTTGCATCTTCAAATGTTGTTGGTAACAGGTAAGACTGACAAAAGTGCGCTGACACACAGGGCAATGCACTCTTTCTTGTCCTTGGTCCAGACAAGGTTGTGAGGCTAAACATCCCTCACATTTTGATCCACAATGTTTGTGTTGTTCTCGATTGTTATAACCATAATCACATTTTTCACAGTAGTAACCGTATCCCTGGAATGCAGTGATACTGGTAATGGTATCAAAATGACCATTGTGATGATAGACATGAATGTATTTTCCGTCTTTGAAATCGTGGCCTCGAAACAAAAGTTGTCCACGCACTTCTTGAGGGTGTACTTTCAAAGTGTAATGTGGAGACAAGACGTCTTGTAATTGTTGCATTTCTGGAATGCCACAAGGAGTGTCTTTGGATATCCCCGCTTGCTGTAACAGGAGTTCTGCTTCACTTCGTTGTTTGGCTCGGTCCGATTGTTGAATAGTTTTCCAGGCTCTTTTCCATTCTACCGTGTCGTTCTTGTTGGCATACGTTCGTCCCACGACGTCAGCACGGGCTAAACACATCTGGTCTTGAGGATTGTTAATTTGGACGAGGCTTCGCTTCATGCTGCGAAGGCTGTCCACCAATAACACTTTTTTGCATCGTCCGGTCCCCTGGGGAGGAGACACGTGGGTCATGAACAGTGTGGCTTTTCCATCGTCAATGTGAAACTTGTCGTTGGATTGTTGCACATGTTGAATTTTGTCAATGACTTTGGAAGGTGTTAATTCTGATGGACTAGTAAATTCGATCCAAACGGGAGACTTTAAATTATCGTGATGAATAGAAAGTCTCAAGCGATCGTCTTCTTTGGCTTGACATTGCTGTTTCAGTGCAGTTAACACAGAATCCCACACCTCAGTAATGAACCCATCTGTATTCTCCAAAGGTACATTGGACTTGAAATCTTTAAACTTTACGGTATACGTGTAAGCCGTTGTTCTAAATTTTCGAGAGGAACGCTTTTCTGTCTCTCGAATGTGATAGTAATTTTCAGGGTTAACTAAGGGTGGTGTACTTTGCTTGGACGTTGATTGTCTGGGTGTAAATTCGGGCTCACTCATGTCATCTTCAAAATCACTGGCATGAATTTGAGCCAAGACTTCAGCTACCGTGCTAGGCGATACATTACGTTTCTGTCTCTTACTGTCTTTTCCTTTCTCCACAGCATGATGCGGTCTTTTCATCTTGTCTGCAAAAAGTCAAATGACTACCTTTTAAAGACCATAACCCCTATATAATCATGTCCGATCCGTGCATATATATATAAAGGCTAGTGTCTAACGATTCAGTATTCATTTCACTCTCACATTGACCAGAACGATGGAAGAACCTACACAAGTAGAACTTCTCATTAGAGCTTTACGCGGGGTCATACGAAAGTTTTCGTCAGACCAGCCGACGGCCTACTCTCCTTCCTATCGAGATAAAAGTCAAGATACTTGCTATATCTGTAAGAAGAAAGGACATTGGGCTACAGAATGTTCAGACCGTGACAAAAACAGAAAAGGGTACAATAGAGACAAAAGTCAAGATACCTGTTATTATTGTAAAGAGAAAGGACATTGGTCTCCAAACTGCCCTAAGAAACAACAGGAACAAGAGGAGGAGGGAGAAAGGAATTCTGAACAGGAGGAGGAGGAGGAAGAAGTACCCTCCCCCAAGGAAGAACCCCGACACGTTCACAAAGACAAGAAAAGAAGACGAAACGAAACTGACGAAGAAAAAGAAGAAAAAGCTGTGACAGTAAAGAAAATGAAAAAACAGAAAGAGTGAAACAGAAGAAAAACTATGAACTTTTTAAAGTGGTCTTGTGTTATGTTATGTTGTGATATTGAATTGTAACGTTTGTACTAGAATAAACTAAAGAGAAAAAAACGTAAGTGTCTCTTGGTTTTGATTTGATAGTATAAGAACCTACACTCACACATTCATTCACTCACACGTACATTATGGGTTTTTAAAAAAATAAAGGACTTTTGAGTTTTCATTGAAATAGGCAATTGACATAGTATTTCTTTTCGAAATAATTGGAGTGGTCCTGAAAAGGACCGTTAGTGTTTTGTGTGTTTAAAACAAAACAAACTCAGAAACGGGACGAAATCCTCTTGAGCTGTCTTAAGCCTTTGCCACGGCCAAGGCCTACTTCGGGACTGGTGGTTCCTGTCAATGATTTGGTAGAAATCACTAACGGTGGTAAAGTAGACGTAGTCACAGAGAGATCGGGTTGTTTCGCTCGAGAAGGTCTTTTTCTCTTCGGTCGTGATAAAGAAGTCTGATACATTTGTTTCAGACTCCTTAACTCAGCTAAAATATCTAAAAGTACCGTCGTGACCGTTTGATTTTCACTATTTTCTTTCTGTCCTTGGTCTTCATTCTTCTCCGTTGCTGCTGCTGCTGATGCTACTGTTTCTTCCTGGTGTTTTCTTCTAGCTGCTTCTTCTTCCTGCTGTTGCATAAGAAAAGCTTGTTCTTCTACTTTCTGTTGTTGTAAAAATCGCTCCAATGCTTCTTTTTATCTTTGTTTAAAATCATCGACGTGTCCATAAGAAGATACAGAAGGCAACGAAGGTTCCGGAATAAATTCTTGCGATGTTAAAAAATCCACAATATCCCAGTTAAAATCCACTTCTTCTGGATGTAGATTTGTCATGACTTTAGTAGTCACTGTTGGTCCATGACTTGCTGTCTCTACTCCTGGCTCACTCCAATTCATCGTCTTCTTACTGTCCGTCATGATTGACAACTCTCTTGAATCGATGGACTGCACACAGGCGCTAGTACCTCTATATAGAAAAGGTGACGTCACAGACTGCTCTCTTCCAATTGGATGGCTGTGACTGACTTTTGTAACGCACGTTTGGATTGGTCGATACACTCAATCCGTTTCGATCCGCTCTTCCCCTATAAATAACCGCAGTACACGGTATTCGCTTCACCTGTTCTCATCACAAGATGTGGACTAACGTTGAATCGTCAACCCTTGTGTCAAGTATGCTGTTTAGGACTGACATACCCATGTATGTCAGATCATCATGGAGTGTCATTCATAGGACGGAGACAGCCTATTGGAAGAGAAGAGTCTATGTGGAAAGACAAGGTTGCTTGAAGAGAGTTCTCTTCTATGGACCCACAGTAAGGAGAAGTTTAAGGAAGAGAAGAAGATCTGTGAGATGTCCTCTATGTTAACAAGACAACGTTAACAATACACATAACGGCCCTTTTCAGGGCCACTCATAAGTCTCGAAAAGATATTAGCTTTCTTTGCTGCCCTTTTTTTTCCCTTGTCCCTCTACAGTCCCCTATACCCATCATATTCCCCATGTTATATTTCCCTTGACGCTATATAGACCCACTATGTTCAATTCCCCTTGACGCTATAGTATCCCAAGCTGTTTTGACGCCATAGTATCCCAAGCTGTTTTTGACTGGGATTTCCCTTGACGCTATAAATCTTGACGCCATAGTATCCCAAGCCGTTTTTGACTGGATTTTCCCTTGACGCCACGGTATCCCCATATACTACTAATAACTCACTGTAAATAATTAATGAAGCATCTGATATCTGTAGACGACTATTTTAAGGTGGTGTCATGGATATCAGTGTTTATCGAGAGTTTATTGATGAACTAGTTGATGATTATTACAGTGATAATTGATTGATTGTCACCGCATTAGATAAATAAGAATTAGATAAGAAGATCATACACTACAACCACTGTAAGCCAGTTATGACTTACGTAGTAAATTCAAGATTGCCTGTTTATAAAGTATATTATCGAGATCGTCATGGTAATGTTATTCAAGAGTTATTTGCAAGGATGGCTCCAAAACAAAGCACCAATCGCAAAACAATTATCGATGAAAGCTATTGATGTTATACGTGATAAAGGTATTATTGCTGTTGATGATGTTGCCGGTAAAGCATTTTCTGCAGCTAAGGAAAGATTAACCGCTTTGATCCGACAAAGAAAATTACCGTCTACAGAAAAAATGCCCGCGAATTTTAGTAAAATGATAAACCAAGCGGCGGATCAAAAACTAGCAGCGCTTAAAAATTAAGGGTCTGATGCGCAGAAAAATATTACTGCAAATCTAATAGCGGGATGTGGCCTGACAAGGCGAGAGAGATCGCGATTTAGATCGAAAAATATATAATACAATGTTCAAATCTACAGCCGAAACATAATTTGATATAGATGCCCCAGTACTCAAAATTGATTATGTACACGATTATCAGTTTTTTTTCCTATAATGCAACACAACCGGATTGCCGATCAAGAATCGAACTTCAAGTTCAATTTACAAGCAAATATTTTCTACGCGCTGAAGCATTCATTGAAGTAGAAGGAAAACTCGTAACAGATATTGCAGCTGATAAACAATATGACGCAAATGAGCGAGTTGGCTTTGCTAATAATGGTATTATGGCATTGTTTAGTAGCGCTAAATATATGATTGATGGAAAAGAGATTGAATCTATTGAACATGATGTTCATGTTGCCACAACAATAGTTGGTTTAGCGAGATATTCTGATGATTATACAAGATCGGCTGGTCCATCTATGATGTTTGATATGGATATTACTGATAATGCTGATCATAATAAGTATATTAAATTACAGACATCAGTAGCTACTGCATCTGATCCACAACCAGTCGACGTTGAACATGAAGTTAGACCAACTTCTGTCTTTGATATTATAAAAGATGATAATCGTAATTACAACCCAGGAATTGCAACGCGTACAAATATGTTGAGAGGACCGATTAGATTATTTTTGTGTACGATTCCACTTTCTCATATTTTCGGATTTTGCAGGAATGTTAGAAAGGTTATCATCGGAGCGAAACACACAGTAGTCCTCGTGCTAAAAAGTAATGATAATGATGCATTCTGGCATGGTCCTGGTCTTGCTGATGGTCAAGTAATTCTAACAAAAATCTCATTGTGGATACCAGTAATGACTTCATTAATCGCCACAGAAGAAGAATTACTATCATTTATGGATACAGGTGGTAAATCATTGATATCATGGTTATCAGTTACAACGGATATTATGGAGAGTTCTGTTAATGATGTATTTACGTGGCATATGGCATAAAAACAGGGTGTTTCCGCGCCACGGCATATATTTGTTGCGTTCCAGGATAAAGCACGATTAGGTAAACAAACACGCAGCAATATGATATTTGATCAATTATGTGTTAGTGAAGTCTCATTAGGAATAAACGGCCAACAAAAGCCATCCGAGG
Source organism: Unio pictorum (assembly GCA_030141615.1). Lineage (NCBI taxonomy): Eukaryota > Metazoa > Mollusca > Bivalvia > Unionida > Unionidae > Unio > Unio pictorum. Next base: position 43,770,751 of record JARLTB010000021.1, read on the forward strand.
ATATTTTACTTAATTAAACCAAAACCAAATAACACGCGCGTATCATCGTATCATTTATGGGACGTGATACAAATGTAGATACTGGTCTGCAAATATCACAATACGATTTTAGCAACTTATATCCAATTTATTACTTTTCGGTGGAACATCTCGATTTATCTAGACAATCCATCGTTGATATACACTTTCGAGCTCGTGTAACACAACTTCCTGTTACTGCAGCAAATCCACCAATTGTTTAGGGTGATTAGAGAGCAATTGCCGTCGTTCGCAGTGACAAATCAATGCTACGCGAATGTGTTGTTGGACGAATGAGGTTAGTTGATGCACCAGTACAAAATATGTAGACAATTAGATCAATCTCATTTATTAATAAAATGTCATATAGTCACGTTAGTGTCACTCTGACTTCTGGTCAGATTAAAAAATTGCAATCGGATCCAGCTAAAAATGTGGAACTACGATATCGCTAAAACATGATCAGATCACTGGTGGTCAGAATAAACTATCACTGACAGCGCGTCAGATTAAGCATTTCGATGATGCTAAAAAAGAAGAAAGAGGTGTTCAGGTTACTCTCTCTGCGGCTGCGATCAAAGTCACAATTAGATCGGCTGGTATCTTTCCACTTCTAGCTGCGTTTTCCAGCATTGATTGCCGCCGTCGCTCCCACAGTTGCAAAAGCTGCCGCGTTAGGAGCAGTTGGAACAGCGGCAGGTATGGCCATAAAGAAAGCAACGGTAAAACTATAAAAAACAGAAGCGGTCCGTAAAAGGACTGGGTCTAAGACTACCAGGGTCTCCGTATTCTTGGTACAGCGGAAACGGCATGAGGTTGCCAGGGACGGTTCACTAAAACCACTGTAACATTTTGATTTACTTGATGCTGCTAAAAAAATAAGAATAAGAAACTTCAGAGGAGTTTTTATGCGAGATCAATTACCACAACAACCAAACAGCGCTGAAACCGGTATTATTAATCTCGAGTGAGGATTTGGTACTCGACGCTATCAACACAGACAATGACCGATCCACCAATATGCGGCCAGGAAGTAATTAATGTCCTTGATGCTATATGAAAATCAACAAAACCACCATATAAAACCGTACATGAATATACGAGTAATCGCTTTTTTAGGGAGATCTTAAAATATAATGATTGATATTTACGGGAGATATTTATATGTTTATACTCGCAGATCCTGACAAATACAGCGGGTATAATACATCGTAAGAAAATTACTTCAATCTCGGAAGCATTTCCTTTCAAACTGCGTATTTGATATTCCTTAGCGAACCGCAAAATGGTCATAACCCTGTATTGGGTGATTTAGGCACACAAAGAATTCCCATCCCATGGTGAGAGGTGAAAAGATTACACGCGTTGTATATTGAACATTTTGTGCATAGTTATGCGCGTATACTCCAGTTTCTGACACGAATAATATCTGAAACCCACCAACCATGCGTTGTATCTATTGATCCGTTATTTAGTTTCTTAGAAAAAGGAAGTAACTCTATCAGCGTTACACAAACACATCCGCGGTGGAGTTATCTCCCTTTTTGGGGAGATTTTTTTTTTTACTACTATATATATATATATATATATATATATATATATATATATATATATATATATATATATATATATGTATGTATGTATGTATGTGTAAAGCGGATATATTTCTAAAATGTGTTTGAAAAGGCTGATTTATATACATTTTTTGCGACATATCGAATCGAAGATGATACAATATCAAAATTCTTGCCGGCTTCACTCATTAGTTGAAATATTTCTCCTCATTCGTCTCAACATTTATTGATTTTATTGGTCTCGCAATTTCTTTTTTCATTCCTGAACAACCGCGTTTTGTATTTTCACTTTGTGTGATAGCTTAAAGGTTACATAAAGAATTATTTTTAAGATTTCCGTCAATTTGATCAATCACAAGTCCATCCGCGATCCATCCGTTGTAACATTCGTAGATGAACCTGTGACAAAGATATTTTTCTTCCCAGCATCAAACATTAAATAACCCTGATTATTGACAAACCCTACTGGTTTTTTTCAACCGGCAGTTTCTGACTACACCATCACGTTATGCTTCGTAGTTCTTGATCGTAGGATTTGGTTGAAATTCTTGGCTCATTTATATATAATATATTTTTCTGTTTAAATCATTATATTATTTATTGAGAATCTAGTAATATAATCCTCTGGAGTTCTTATGACTTTATCATTGACGCTGTTAACGTCATTATTTTTTTAATAATCATACCGTTTAACATCTCTGTATCGCTTACCACCATATTGGAGGCACAGTTGTGTTTTTCTCGTACTCCAACACCGATACGTATACAAGGTTTCGGATCTAAGCTTCCTCGTCGCACACTCTGTGAATGATATCCACAGAATTCGTTTCTGAAGGATTTGTTACAAGGGTTACGGATCCTATCATCAACCATTTGCACTGGTTAATTATAGATACTATCTTTTCTTTAAATACTTATTTTCGATTATAATATTGGGGAGTTCGAGAGATTATCCAAAATAAAGTTTTGAACACCTATAAATCTAATATCGATAGAACCCCTGTAGATACACCAAGGAAGGGTCTAGTGAGTGATAAAATCATAAAATGTATGATGCTATGAACGAATTTAAGTGCGATAGAGCATATCACTCCTGGTCATGATTTCGAATCGATGATGCTGTTGATACCACCATGAACGACAAAGGAGAAGCGAGTATAATAGCGCATCTTAAAAATCGAAACTATTTTTTCAAAGTGCAATATATCATACTAGCAGAAGCAGGAAACTGGTTTATTCGTGATAAATACGATTCTATCCTCAAACAAAAAACAACCGTCATTGTGAGTCAGGATTCCAAAACAGGGATATTGACTGGAATTGATAAACCGTATTATGAGCGAAATTATAATGTGACCGCGGTTGCTTATGGAATCTATCTGATAAATGAAAACTCAAGTGTTGAGAAACTGAAACCTTTGAAACTGTCCAGGATAAATTGTGTCGCCCAACGAGTAATAGAGCATTTTACAAATGCAATGAGTGGAAACGGTCTAAGACGTAGCGAGATAAACAAATGGGCGCTATCAGTCAAGGATGCTAGCGCTACAATAAAAATGTGTCTGAGTTAGAAACAGCATTAAGATTCCCAATAACGGTAGCGACGATAATTGGAGAGGTATTATACGAATCGAAATCTAAATCAAAAGGAGCTCCAATAAATAGCTTTGATCATAACGCGCACTCGTGGACTAACGCAGTAACAATATTTCCACGAGATCGAATTGTAAAATATTACCCGCCAGAGAGTTCTGGCAGTAACATGTTTGATTTTATTTACGAGTTAAGTAAAAACGATCCTGTATCAGTGTGGTTATTTCAGAGTTTCAAAGACGAAGAGTGTAAATTTGATTAGTTTGTAAGACCTAACGGTGAAATATACCGGACGGAATCTCTCCATAGTGAGATGAGAAAACTCGCTGTGAAATTTTCGAAGGATAATACCGATATTAACAAACGGTAAACAGTCCCGTCAGTTGCAGATCATTTCGCGAGGGAGAGAAATCTGTGGAAACCAACACAATTTGAATTTCTCTCAGATGTTCAAGCTAGTTGTGATGAACGCTATTAATGTTATTGGTGACAAAACTGATGGTGCTATTGGTAATATTGCTAGCAAGGCGTTATCTGTAGCTAACAAAAGACCAACACGATTAATGCGACGAAAACCACCGCCAGTAAAAGTGCAATCTACGGAAATTATGTCCGCGCGGAAATTATGCCCGCGAATGTCAGTAAAATAATAAACCTAGTCGCATTTAAACAAATCTAGCATCGTTGATGAAGCAATGATCTGAACAATTACAAAGAAACATTACTGCAAATTTAATAGCGGGAAGTGGTTTGAGATCGCGATTTAGATTTTAAAAACAGGATATAATAAATGTTCAGATCTTCACCCGACATAGCACTTGATATAGACGCACAGTTCAATGCAATACAACCAAAGCAGCGAGGGCGCATTGAACTTCAAGTTCAAGATACAAGTAGATATTTCTTACCGCTTTTGCGTTTATCGAAGTAGAGAGAGAACTTGTAACAAATGTTGATGCTAATACGCTATATGACGCAAATGTTCGAGTTGGTTTTGTTAACAACGGGATTATGGCGCTGTTTAGCAGCGCTACATATATGATTGATGGAAGAGAGATTGAATCTATTCATAAGGATGTTGATGTTGCCACAACAATATTGGGTTTAGCGAGATATTCTGATGATTATACAAGATCGAATGGTCCATCAATGATGCTTGCTAAGGATATTAATGATAGCGCTGAAAATGTTCAGTATATTATGAGACGACCAAGAAACAATGCTGGTGCTGTTGACGTTGAAGTCGAGGATATGATTATTACTGTTAATCTTAATTACAACCTAGGGTTTTCAACACATACAAATATGTTGGAAGAAGTGCATATATTATTTTCATGTGCTATTCCGTTGTCTCATATTTTTGGATTTTGCAGAAATGTACGAAAAGTAATCTTTGGAGCGAAACATACAGTAGTCCTGGTACGAAAGCGTGATGACAATGATGCAATCTAACATGTTGATGGTGTTGCTGATGGTAAAGTAAATATAACAAAACTCTCATTGTGGATGCCAGTAATGACTCCATCGATCTCTGCAGAGTAAAAAATACTATCATTTATATATTCTGGTGGTAAATCATTACTGTCATATCTAACAACAATGATGATTACTATGTAGAGTATTATTAACGGTATACTTACTTGGCATATGGCATCACAGCAGGGTATTTCTGCGCTTCGATATATATTTGTTCAGCTGAAAAAAATGCTAATCGGGTAGGTTCTCAAGAGTGCAGTCATATGATATTTGACCAACTGGTGTTTCTGAAGTCTCGTTAAGAGTAAACGGTCAACAAAAATCATCTGAGAATATTATACTTAATTACCATCAAAACCAAATATCACGCGCATATCATCGTTTATTGACAATTATAGGACGTGATCTGAATGTAGATAATGGTCTGCCAATATCGCAATTAGATTTTAAAAACTTATATCCGATTTATTACTTTTCGCTGGATCATCTCGACTTAACCAGACAGACTATTGTTGATATACACTTCCGAGTTCGTGTAACACAAGCTCCTGTTGCCATTACAGGTCCACAAACTATTTCCGGTTATTACAGAGCAATTGCCGTCATACACAGCGATAACACCATGTTTACATGAGGGTGTTGGTGGAATAATGCGAGTCATTGATGCACCAGTGGAAACTTATAACACAATTAGATCACTCGTATTATTATAAATGCCATATAATCACGTTACTGTTACTCTGACTCCTGGTCAGATTAAAAAAACTACTGTTAGATTCAGCAAAAAAGAGGGAACTACAATTTCGTTAAAACACAATCAGATCACACGTGGACAGAATAAACTATCACTGACAGCGCGTCAGATTAAGCATATCAAAAATGCCAAAAAATAAAATAAAACGCGTGTTCAACTTAGTCTCTCTGCAGGTGCGATCGAAGACACAATTAAATCAGGTGGTATATTTCCACTCCTCGCGGTTATACCAGCGTGGATTTACCCTGCTGCCCCTTCCTCCAGTCGCGAAAGCTGCGACGTTAAGAGCAGTTGGAACAGCGGTATGAGTGGCACTAAAGAAATCAACAGGACGAGGATACAAGAAATGGAAACAGCCTAAGGTTACCAGGGTCTCCGCATTCATGGCTAAGCTGAAGCAGCCTGAGATTATCAGGGATGATTTAATAACACCATTGTCAAATTTTGATTTAATCGATACTGCTAAAATATTAAGAATAAAAAACTTCAGATGTGTTTATATGCGAGATCAATGGCCAAAATACCCGAACAACATTGAAACCGGTATTATTAATCTCGACAACATCACGGGACATGGAACTCAATGGGTTGCATACGCGATTGATCCGCGTCGAATCGATTATTTCGATCCACATGGGTTAGCACCACCAAAGAAATTTATGTATTATATACACCAATTAAAAATTCCTCACAAAGTGAGGCTTTGATATTCAACGCTACGAAGACAGATAATGACCGACCCACTAATATCCGGCCAGCAAGTAATTAATGTACTTGAAGCTAAATGAGAATCATCCAAACCACCCCATAAAACGGTACACGAATACACACGTAATCACTATTTAGAGAGATCTTAAAATATAATGATTGACATTTATGGGAGATCTCTCTTGACAAACAAAACCACCGTCGAAATATCGGCAACCAGAGATATAATATTTTTTTTATCGAGGATGAAATATTCAAACTGTTAAATCTTGTAAATGTTGATCTAAACGAAATAGTTATATTTCCAGACAAACAGGGGAAATTAGGAATGGGTAATCTTTTATTGAATGATATCATCGGTAGATTTGATAGAGTTACCAAAAATTCTAACGCACGATTAAATCGGGGGTTCTTTTGTAAACTTTATTAGATTATATCAGTGTTCGAGTTCTTAAAACCAGTGATACAATGACAGGCGGACTCAGTATAAATTTGAATAAAATAACATCACTTGGTGAACCAACAACTTAACCGATGCGGTAACAAAAAACTACGCGGTAATCATAGACGGAAAACTATCAAAGCTGCGAACCGAGTATGATGCTCGTGTATCCGAGCCTTTTGCACATCTACGTAGAAATTTCAGAAAAAATGATGAAACAGTGGATAATTTCTTTGGAAAACCGCCAAATATCCCCATGAAACTTTCTGATATTAAAACAACTATCGACTCGATTAAACAACCGCAGGATAATATCATTAGCGATTTTCCTGTTATCACTGCAAGACTTGATAAAATTAAAATACCGCATAAAGTAAATATTAATATTGTGTACTCGATACAACATGGGTCATTCACCTGGACACCTCGAAATAACATTTTTTCAATTCTGCCGAGGTCCGGGGTATCTATAGATTAACCCTAATTTCGCCGTTACAGTTTATTATATCATCAAGTTATTCTACGGGAGTTTGTAGCGTGAATGCGTAAATAAAGGGTTCAACGAAACATTTAGTCTAACCCTTAATATTGGTAATTTAACATCGGTGTTATTTACATGGCATGGAGAATTTGTAAATAATGTAATGAATGTCCAGCAGTATAGATATGATCAAGTGCGTGAATTGCAAACAAAACTAAAAAATCTCATTGATGTGTATCAGGTAAAAAAAATTTAAAAAATATCATAGGCGTATTAATCGCGTTGATCTATTCGTTTATTCGGTTTCACCTGTTATTCCTGGAACGGGTATATTACTATCATTGGTAACAATGATTGCTCCTGTAGTTGTTACAAATTTGTGTTTCAGCAGCAACAAAAATTACATGGGTTGCTAATATAATTGGAAAAAAATTATCTACAAGTAGTCAGAATAAACTACTTGACTATACAATTAAATTACATATTGCTAATGCCGCATATTCCCAATTATCTTCATTGATATCATCCAGCCTCAACAATACAATAATATCCGATGGTGAGTTCTCGGCAATGATTAAGATCTAAATTAGAAAAACATAATAATAATATATTTGATGGAATCAAGGGAGCTACTGAAAAATATAGCCTTAAATACAACCATGCGAAAGACAAACATGATCTTAATAACCTCAATAACCCTGAATTCAGCGTGAACTTTCCAATGGCAATTCCGGTAAAGGAAAACGCGCTTGCAAAAATTACAAGTATATTACATCTGGCCCAACATCAAATGAAAATCATTTAATGGACAGCAGGCAAATAATTCTCTGGTGTTTGCAAATAAATATTATAAAGTTGAAAACCCCGAATGTAACGTATCTATTCCAAACGGTAATTATCAAATCCAACAATTCAATAATGAATTCCAGCGTAGAATAAACTCTATTACATTAAAATAATCAAAAATTGCTATAATAGTCCATGAACCAACATTATCAACCGCGATCGAGATAAACTCACCTGGTTATTTTGTAGATATTTATCAGTCATCGATCAGAAAAGTGCTAGGATGGCCTGATATTTCACCTTATCAAAGACCATATGAACCAAACATAAACGATTTTACCACAGATGTGAAAAATTTATAACACAACCAGAGTACAGAAAAACACTTTCTTATGATTATTTTTTTGATTGATTATCGTAATTCGTTAAGATTCTTTAAAGTAAATTATTCGAGTACGACACACCAAAAAGTCTGGTTCTCCGAGAGAAGTATTTTAAATTCCTGTCAGATACAGTCACTTCTAAACTCACTCGCATATTTGATAAATTAAGGAATTTATTTGTGAGTATTACACAGCATTATTCTGATGACCTAAAACAGCAGATTATCGAAACAATTCAGCATTTATATCACATCATAGATGACATCGAGTATATTAATCGAGAAATTCGTGACTTCGTAATTCATGAAGAGTATTATAAACGCTACGGTACCAGAGAATCCTCGTATTATGTATTTCTCAGTTGTTTTAAAATAACCGAACAACAGTTCCCGACATTTGTAATACCAGCACTAAACTTAAAAAAAGAAACACTCAGCGATCATATCAACGAGCACTTTACTAAATTACTCGCTGCATGGAGAAAGATAAACACCTCAGGATAATATTCTCAGATACAATAATGGCCTAGACGGAAGTGGGAGACACATATCACCTGAAATTGTAAGTATATCCTCGATGATCGCAGTAAATCTTATTTGTGATGTTATTGATGGAAAATCTCAAATAAATCTCGAAAAATCAAATCAGACCCATCAGGGATACATTTCATGCTCGTTTACACCAGTGGTTCCACCTTGATTTTTAATAGTGCAGGAACCGGTGACCTTCGAATATATGCAGTGGCAGAATCATTTATTAAAAAGAATACGTTTTAAACTCACTGACCAATCCGGTAACTTAATTGATCTCGATAGAAAGACTTTACAAATAAGTCTCTATGTAAAATCTAAAATGTGATTTCATGAGGGTAGCAAGCAAATATAGCATCAATTAAATATTTGAGTCGTATAATTGTTTTTTTATATGATGAAATTAAGGCACACGATTTTTGCTAGTAATTATATCCTGGAAGGCGTTTTTCTCCTGGGTATTTAGGCTACGGAGTCTGCGGCAGTTTTGTCAATTTAGCTGCAATATCACCTCCTCGTTATTTTTAAAATCATCACCTGATTTCATAGAAATTGATCTAAATTTCCTTGTACCACACTGCGAGCATTTGCCGGTGAGTGCTGGTCTGTTATTGCTTGTTGTAATTGTTGTTAAGTCGTTCACGAATTTAATGAAAATGCAAAGACAAAAATGAAGATGGTGATATTATTGAATTTATCACTGATATTAATGATGCTGATTCCATTGATGAATCTATTAAGAATTTAGTCGTATATGATGATATGATGCTGGACAAACAATAAAATCCAGCTAGAATATTTCCCCGAGGCAGACATAACAATACTGATGTGATTTTTGTAACCCAGCGGTATACACAAATTCCAGAAGTGATCAGGGATAATTGTAATATTCTTGTTGTGTTTAATGGAGTTGATATTCACACAATTAGAAATATTCATCAAACCTGGTGTAGCGGAGATATGGATTATCATCGTTTGAGAATTTTGTTTAGTCATGAAAAGTCAACCCCTCATGGATTTATAACGATAAATTAATTCGACCCTAGATCAAAATATCGTATCGGACTTGATAAAATATGCGGTTGAACAAATAATTTAATTCATAGCAGCAGAGAGCATACGACTTCGAATGTTTTTTTCAAAAAGTAAACAATCACATTCGTAATAATTAAAACAAATGACAAATAAAAAAACAAAAAGGAGACTTTCGGTTAGATAGAAGCTTTGGTTTTGTATTTTGACATTATTTTTATTTTTGTTTCGTAAATACGTTGTAGGGTTGCCCTCTCTGCTGCTAAACCTTACCAAGCCAGACAATGTCTGACAAGACCACACAAAGCCGGACAAGGCTTGACAATGCCCAACAAAGCCTGACAAAGCCGTGCAAGGTCATAATAAGAAAGGCATGCAAATATTGAACATTATATTGATGACAGTATTGTATTTTAATAAATTGTTCTTTCGACTGATTATGGAAAAAATCAATATTTTAATATATGTTATAATATGCAAAATACAACTGAGTTGAACTTCAATAGTTAATTGTTTATACACTTTTTTTCGTGGTTTAAAACTGTGCTTAACAAGACTTTGAACAATAATCTTTGTACGTTTTTATAATATTTTAGTTAGCGGCAAGGTAGGCATGCCATATTTTGTAGAACTTGAAATCAGTTATAAAGAAATGATGCTATACTTTCAGTTGTTTATTGTTTTCGTAATGTTGTGTTAATTAATATATGCTGAGAATCATTATGTATCGGTACGTTCTATTAAGACTGATGCATGTGTTTTTCATAATAATGGTAAATTGGCTTTAGTTTTCTCAATCTGTTAATAAAAACCAATATTGCTCTATCGGCTTTTTTTTTGGTTAAGCCAGGTTCCTATATTTGTTGACGTAAATCTTCAAACAGAAGTCAGTATGTTATGGTGAAATGATCTCTTGAACAACAAACGGATGAGAAAGAAACAAACAAACCAACATTTGTTATGTTAAGATGACAAACAACGCAAAGCATTTAATTAGCCAAAGACTCAGTCACGTTTGACGAACGTTACCAAATCTTCAACAGCTAAATTGGTTGAAAATAATCATGGAGATCTGTTGGACTATTACGAAAGATACGTTCAAGAGAAAATAGCAAAGCATGTTCTATCCGGTGATGACCAACTTTGGACTAATAATAATAATACGGAAAGCATGAACAACCGGTTAAAGGTCTTGCTCAAATGGCGACCTAGGAAAACGAACGAACTCATTGACAAATATATAAACTGAACAAGATCAAGCTCATCTACCTTCGCTGATCTCTCTAAGGGATATGTCAACTATATCCTCAGCACAAAAATCTCGCGTTTTAAAAAAAGTAAATTATCATGGAATTCCAAATCTCAGGAAGTAAAAGACGATATATTCATGACACTTTTGAAGAAATCAGACCTTAAATTAACAACAGCGGCCATGTACTCAGTACGCTGTGTTGAAAGCGCCAACATTAGCAACAAACCAAACCAAAAAACTAGGTGACGGGCGACAAGGACTCAGAGAAAGAATTAGAAAATGTTTGCTTTGTCTATTATCATTTTTTTATTATCTATTTAACTCAGCACAAAGGAACTAGTTAGAACATGTAACCAGTTTAGAATCTGTGATTAATCATTGTAGCTTTATTTAGCCGTTGCAAAATCCATGTTCTTCGAGATGCTGATTTATATGTATGGTACATTTTCTGATAACACTCATTTCGTCAGCATTTCGTACTATAGATGAAGACATTATAAACATGTCATTTCATAATTTAAAACAATTTGAATATGACATTAATGTGGAAATATATGTCAATCTGACTTGTTCTAAATGCGTTCTTTATTGTAATATACAATTTTTCCTTTACTCCCTTCTCCTTCCATCCTGACCTATTCCTGTGCCGCTTCTTATACTATTCTCTTCTCCTGCAACCCTTGAACTATTCTCGTAATCCCTCCGCCTCCCCATAAGAGTTTAGTACAGTCTCTACGTGCGCTCTGCAGGAGAGAGCGAGACATTTTAAATATTTCTTTTCTTTTTCTGAAGATAATAATTTTGTTATCCAATTAATAGCAATAATATCATAATCTGTTTTGGAGTAGCCATTTAATAAACATTTCGCTGTTTCCAGCTGTACTTATTATCGCGGTGTCTTTTTGGCTATGGGCAGCATCATGCGCAATAAGCTTCGTTCCCAAAACGTATCCGTCCTCCTAAACACAGCAAAGACGCGCAAAGACATATATGAATATCGTGACGTACGGAAAATATTAAATAATGCATTTTCTAAAACACCTTATTCTTATTATTGGTACAGTATTATAACATTCTAAAACTATTAATTACGGTCAGTGTAAATTTGTACAAATATCGTCAAAGAATGGAAGTTGAATTTTCTTATCTAATAATTTCACTCTTTCTCCTTTTGTTTGACAGTGAATCATCCTCGTGTCAGTATATAAAAACATTTAATTAGGTTACGTGCTTAGAGGAAACAAATGACAGGATCACGACGGGCAAATACATGGCAATTACGTACAATATTTCATGACATATATTTTTGATACAAAATGTATATCAATAATTATAACAGAACTAGGAAAAGTTTGCTTTGTCTATGATCACTGTTTTGTATAATCTATTTAAATCATTACTAAGATACAGACGTTTTTAAACTTACAAAGAACGTTTTACATACGATTTTCTTATTATTCCAATTCGAACTTTGCCGAAAAATTGTATTGGTTATGTAATTTGGCATAATTATGTTGAAAACTAATCCTACAGTTTGGTTGATTTATTTGTCAATATAATTTACAACATAAATACACTTGTCTAAAATAACGTTTATGACACTCTCAGGCTTTGTGAGGATTTGTTAGCCTTTGTATGACTTTGTGTGATTAGAATATATTTTTAAAAAAATTGCACTTTCTTTCGATAAGTTTAATGAACACTTTATACAGTAATAACCAGTTTACGTATGATTTTGTCATACAATATTATTACTTTCTCATTATTCGATTTAGAATTTGTACTCGTTTAATTCTCGTTCTTTTTATTATGCATCATTACATTGGAAACTAGTCTCTCGGCTTTGTTAATTTATACATCAATATTATGTACAATGTAAAAACACATTGTTTATTTGACTTTGTATGGCTGTGTCTGGCTCTGTGAGGCTTTTATGGTTTTCTCAGACTTTGTTTGGCTTTGTCAGGCTTTGTCGGGCTTAGCTGTTATTAGTAGGACCCGTTCTCAGATTCGTATTCATTTGGATATACGGTGCCATCCAAGCATGCTGGAGAAAAGCAGTCACTCGATGGATACAGCTGTAGGTTTTGTACATACAAAACATAGTTTTGTTTAGTCCTAAGCCTTGGCATTAGTTTGGTGCATTCAGTGTATTTCCAGATTTGTCAACAATCGAAAAATGATACTGACCAGTCGTTATGCGCCTGATGTAAATTCACATGGCATTCTAGATCATCAATGACGCATTCGTGTCTACATGTAATGTTGTAATCGTGTACGTGATTATGTATGTCCATATACGTAGAATCAATCCATTGAAATCAACGAACCGGCAATGGTTAACATATGGTTCAGGGACGTCATTTAATTTTATTTTGGTGTTGTCGGGTGGAGGCGGCAACTCTTCGCGTGCTTGGTAATGTTTGTATATAGGCAACAACAAATTTACAGGACTTTCAAATTCAGGGTGAGCAAATGCCCTCATTTCAAAGGTTATTCTAAAATGAATCAATTTATTAATGGGCATTCATTTAGCTCAGAGAATCCAATTAGCATATAGGCCCCGAGTTACGGATCACTGCCATCTCACCTCTGTCTGCGTGGGTTCGAGTCTATGATTCGGCTATTGTAGTTATGTGATAAAGCAATGACGCAAGTGGAGGTATTGGAAATTAGTTTTACATCTCCGCCATTTTGGAACTATCCCAGTTGTGGCAATAAAAGAGAGGTACCATTACGTCCAAGGATATCGTACAGCCCGCAACAAAATAATTGCGTGCTTTATAATCTGGTCCAGTTGTTACTAATGAACAGGAAAATACCAATAATGTGTGAGCCTCCTACGTAATTAAATCAAATCAATGAAGTCGTAAAATTTGTATGACTATCTTAACTTTCCAATATTTCTAGAAGAAAGTGTACATGTATTAAGTCCCAAGCAAGACTGAATACTAAGATGTCTATGCGACATAAATAAGTATAGTCACTATTTGGTAAAAACAGCTTGTTAATTTTGAACGGTGTGCAAACAAAATGATCAAGTCAGGTTTATTCGCACAACTGTGACGTTATCTGCAGAACGGCTTTATTGTGAAATATCCTGTGGCCTTCATTGATTGGTCAGTTTGTTCACACCAATGCCGTGCATAATAGTAATAAAGAAGGCGATCCATACTTGCATGAAGATGATGGATGATAGTAGTCTGGGATCTCACGACATAGAAAGTGTGATGCAATTGTTAGCGACTGTCAGCTACAATATTTAAACCGATATGTTATGCGAAATAATTAGACTCTGATCCAAAGATGCATTAGACCTCCCCAAACACAGCAATTAAATCTAAATTAAGTAGTGTCAACATTTTATCAAAGGTAAAATATATCACTTGGTAATACTTTAACCGCTGCTGCACTGTGAAGTGGTACAATTCTAACATGAGGAAAAATAATTGGAAGATGAAATAACCCCATGCTTTTGTATACAAATGTTTAACCACTGTTTTCCTAATTTCAGATAAGTTCCATTCGTCAACAGGTGTCATTAATATTCTTTCCATGGAATTGTCGTGGCGATTTGCAATCAATAGAAATTAACATTGCAGTATGAATAGCTAATAATGTGTTTATTGAGTTCGCATTCTTGGATTAGAAAACAGACTAGTTTGAAACGGAGGGTTTTGTAAAAGGACACGAATTAAAACTTTAATTAATTTTATTAAAATAAAATTATTTTCAGAAAATGCAGAATATGTTTATATATTTGTATAGATGTTACACAAGTAAAGCATGACTAATGATTAATAGTATTACCCTGGTATGTTTGAAATTACAAATAATGCATTAGATATCATTAATATGACGATAAAGAAAAGAAATATATTTATAATATGAATGCTTGATTATAATTGTACTTAAACGTAAAAACCATGTATTAGGTTATCTGTATTAAATGGAATTAGATCAAATAAAAATGTAGTAGAAACAAACCTATACAAAGTCACAACTTGTACAATGAAGCAGATACATGCTAAACATAAAATAAACATATTAAAATGTAGCCCACAAGCAAAGTTTAATAATACGTACATATACTGATCTAAACCTCTACAATCACTGACTTTTATGAAGCATTAGATAAAAATGTATTTGTGTTAAATGGAACAGTATTCTCTTTGTCCAAAAACACATCCACTCCTTCATATTTAAATTATCCATTGTGTTTCTTAATACTCATGGACCTTTCCAGCAACACGTACAAATAAAAATATAAAGTTGTTACGTATATGTGATATAAGTCATTTATATTTATTTTTATGTTTTGTTTGTTAGATTTAAATTTGGCATTTTAAGTTTTAAGATTCGTTCATTGAAGGGGTGGGGTGACCTGTACTTTTACAGACTAAACAACAGGTGTTCACCTCATTTCTGACCTGGTTTCAGAGTTGTAAACAAGCTTTTAAAATGATTGGTTGGTTCCAAGGACACAATGGAGTAAAGTATAAACATCTTTCTAATTTTTTAGTTGGGTCATACGCTGTTTACGTGATTTCTTGAACGTAAAAATTGTTCTGAGAGATTCTAGAAGGTCGTGATCCCTTTCTTGTTTACGTAAAAACAGGTATATAAACTATGTTTTGGAGCGAGTTATTCAGTAGAACTTTGGGCTTTTAGAATACTAAGTTGTGTGTGTCTTTTTGTGATTTTTTTTAATTACCGTGTACTGGAAATTGTGTCAATTCGTTTGTATCAAGAGGAATTATTTTGTTAGTTATCTGGAAAAGAATATATGCTCATAGATTGTCATTAACAAGAACTGACTTCGTCAAGAGACATCGTCTTCCATACTGGATACTTCGATGGAATGCGAACATATAATTATTTGGACATTTTTATTACCAGGACTTTTGCAATTTCTCTAGTGGATAATATTTTGAATTATTTTGGATTAATTTTGGAATTGATTCTTAAAACCGTAAGTTTATTTTCCTTTTCTGAAAAATATTTGTACTCAATAAATTGTTTATTAAGTTTTACAAGCTTGTTATTTTCACTCTTTCTATGTTACTGTTTATTCGAGCCTAAGCACGTAACAAAGTACATGACTGCATGTTTTGAGCACGTGTTTGTATTCAAGCAATGTCAGTTTCTTATAAAAATAAAATTCAACAGAAAAAAATAAACCGATCGTACTTTTCTATGAAGATTATACATTCATACTAAAAACATCATACAACCGCGCTTAATGAAATCAGTCACAAACAAAATGGGAATGGGTCAAGCGGCATTCATGGACACAAGCAACTAATTCAATCCCCTAATTAATATAATGATATATCCAACAGGAACTAGTAATAATATACTTAATGTCCAGAAGGTGACCAAAAGCAAAATTCATTAATGTGCGATCTGTCTTTTTATACTGAATAGTACCACTGCAGAAACAGAGAAAATTATTCCACAGAAAGCATAACAAAATATCTTAGAATTGTGAAGTGTCTCTTCTTCTGCTATTAATAATGCGTAATTATTTCAGACTCCATTTTAATTATTAAACTTATATAGGGAAATACTCTTTAAACTATCAAACGTCATTGAATAAGGCCCTTGTTTTTTTTGTTTATATATTTTATGTAATCTAACATAAAGATTTCCAAAGGTAGGCAATGAGGCCACGAAAGGACCTACATATGCTTTGAAATTACATTTCTATGCAATGGCTAAAGAGAAGAATTATTTGGTTACCACGACTGCCTATATATAGCACAAATTTACTTAATAATATTGTCTAGAATACAACCGTTTGGGGATTAAACTCACCTGTTTATTTATTTGGCATTGCAGAACATATTAAAAAGACATTGCATCAAACATGTATACCATGCAATATGCTGTTATGATGTTCATGTATATTAATATTCAAATATGTTTTATTTTCAATTACATATACATCGCTTTCAATGGTTTGCAGCCCTTCCAGATTTACTAGTGATGTATTCAAAATGTGTGGTTAATCTAATCATTTAAATTCGTCGAGATTTTCATCTTGTAAATATTTCAGGATGATATATGTATTAATTTTACAAAAAGTCATATGAGTTTCTTTATTTGATGTCCATCTCAGTATTTTCTAAATAAATAGTTTTTCAAATGTCTTTCAAGAAGATAATACAAAGAATACAAAGCATATGCCGAATAACAGTCATGTCAAGTGCACTGGATCCAGCAAGGAATTATGTGTGTCAGGGATTGATTGAGATAAATACAACCAACAGTGCAAACATGTAGTAACTAACTAGCCTTAGATACTAGATAATGACTTAAGTTGCAGATGAATACTTATATTATCGACTCGAATCAACATTTTATGATCATGTAAAAAGTTCGAATTTTACGATGGTCAAAGAATGGAAATGAAACTTCTTGTTATTTTATAAATGAGAGTTCAGACCAGCCGTGTCTGTACTGGGTTTATCCATTTGTGAAAATACATTTACATCGTAATGAGGGGAATGTGGATTCTTTTTATGGAAGATAATTATATCAACACAAATGAGCACTTAAATGATGCGTATTTTCTTGGTATATTATGATGACTCTAAGCTTCTCGCCTTCAGTTATATCTCTGTGAAATTTGAATACCTTCCAAAGTTGCTGAGATATTCAAGCACAACGTCATGGCAGCATTTGTATTGCTCCTGAAATAGAAAATTCACACCAATTACATGTATAACCTACATTATATGTTACTAGTGAGGTGAGTGACATACTTAAATTTTGTTTTCTGCATCAGCACGTCTTTCTAATTTAACAGATTAACATAAAGGTTATAAAATAACTGCTGTGACAATTGCAAAGATCTGCTGTAATACATAATTGTTAGTCAAAACAATTTGGATTTGTACAAATGACAAAAGTGTTAGGATACAAAAAAAATCTCCATTTTCTCGATGCAATTTGCTCCCGATAATCCAAAAGGTAATTAAAACTATATTATGTAAGGTGAAGGCTATACTGTAGCTCCTTTTCAAATACATAATTTGAATATACTACTCGTACAAAGTTTGGAATGATCTGCTGCCTCCTTGTCCTCATTTGCTTCACCGTCTGATAAATAGCCACGTCCCTCTCAACGTTCAGTCTCTCCAAAACAGTGGTCAGCACGCAATACAGGCCGCTCCTCTCAGCTCCATCCCTGATAGCATATTCATGAAAAGGGTACTTGTATATAGTGAGTTGCTCTGTTTAATTATTTTATTATATCCATGACTATCCTTTCACTAAATGTATCATATTATATTGAGGAGATCTTTTGGCTTTTAAAGCTTATATTCTTTTCATAATGTCACTCATTAGCAAAAATTTCATTTTTTTCTCTTTACAGCCGGGTATTATGCATTCTAAACTGTTCATTAGAATTTATCAAGAATTGTTCCCTTATCTTAACAATTTATGAAATATTTGATCATAGTAAATATCGTTAGTGCATTAATATCTCGCAAGGAAACATTTATTACTTTTTCAAAATCTGATTAAAGAATGCATGTACAAAAAAAATATATCTATCTTGGGATTCTTACATGCAGTGGATGACAACAGTTTTTATATCGGCCTGTCTCTGCCACTGTTCTACCGGGTCAATCAATTTCAGCATGGGGTTCATCTGCTTGGGGACCGTCTCAGATCCTGACCAGAAATTGCACTGGAACTGTCGAACCTCACGGGGATGCTGCAAATGCAATGAGGATTGCTCACTTTAATGATAATAGTTTTCAAGTATGTAAAATTATGTGAGTTATTTTCAATTTCCTTCCTTGTGTACAGAAGTGTCATAAGACACAAAACAAAACAAAAATAAAAACATAGACCTGAAGCAAACTGTCTACAAAACATCTAAGAAAAAACCCCCACGAGAAATGACATTTGTATGAAACGTCATCAATATGAAATGTTGGCAACTGATTAGGATGCAGGCTTGCTGCTCTTTGTTCAGTGACATATGCAAAACTCGACTGATTCCCATAGACATAAATGTTTTCCAGAAGTACCTCGTCATCTTTAGTCAGCCGAATTGTTCTCCATAGGTAATCTATATTATTTGTGTTCTCGTCAACATTTGTGATGTTGAAAACCATCTCCGTCATGGATGCTCCATTGCAAGGCCAATATACTCCAATCTGTTAAACAAATGAAGTTCAAGTTTAAAATTTTCAGCTCGTCCAGAAGCCTATATCGAATGCATTATAATATGGACGATTCTTTGAAGATTAGTTTCAGAGAATCTTGAGAAATTTTCTTTTCATACGAAAATGCAAATATTATATAAAATTGAAACAATATCTAAAATAATTGAAGAAAAATATTGCTGAAGTATTATTCATTTACATACAAGGATGACTGTGTATGTATTATATATAATTCTCATGAAGGAGAGAGAGAGAGAGAGAGAGAGAGAGAGAGAGAGAGAGAGAGAGAAATATATATATATATATATATATATATATATATATATATAGAGAGAGAGAGAGAGAGAGAGAGAGAGAGAGATGGGGGAGGGGGGGGGGCGAGAGTATATCCAACAGATAATTCAACTAACCAACAGCGAATAAATCCAATTCGTCAAATCAGCTCTCGCGTCATATGATATTATTCGAATGTTTATAATACATACTTGAGCGACAATCAGTTCTTCATTTTGAATATAATGTCAATACAGTAATATTTGATACCATGGGTGCTCACGCCATCAGTATTACTCGGAAGAACATTCAACATTACAATAGTTCTAACTACGAAGTCTTACACCAGTGTCCAGAAGTCTATCACTGAGTCTTCTATCGGCATCTGAGTTACAATTAATCCGTCTTTCTGTCGGTGGCTCTATAAGTAGTAATGATCAATTTCTTAATCTTTAAAAATAAATCCAACGTCAAAATTGTAAATTAAATATATTTCATAATATTGGCCAAACAATCACCAGATCAGAGATCCGACATGATCATCATATTTGCAAAGTTATTGTCAATGCTTCGTCATCTTAATTGCTTTGGAAAAAACTGTGTACCCAAACCCATACTCTTATAAGTTGCATGACCACATGGTCAGATATTTTACATTGACATTGTTATTTTTAAGTATAATAATATGACCCGAAAAACATGCTAAATGAAACAGGATATGGCGATATCATATTTTGTTCTTCCATAATATATTTCATGGAGTTGCAAGCCTCGACTTTGTGATATTTTGTTTCAACTGCTACAATGTTATTTTTAGTTGGCTCCTTGTTAGAGGCTTGGAGTTCACTAGAGTTTAATCAATGAAAGAAAGGTACAGCTTGCTTTCTTAAGAAGAATAAATACGTCTATGCAAAATTTTCTCATGTAACACTAAGTTTTTGTCATTGTATAGAATTACAATGTATAATGATTTTGCTTATAGTATATAATTACAATGGAACAAGGTGTAACCATTATTCACGCTTACTTGAAGTTTCACGGCATTAATGTAATCAGTCCTTCCTTCAACCAATGACAAGCAAGGCCAGTATTCATCAGCTGAAACGGAAACGGAAATTATTTGGAGCAATCTATATTTTATATATTGGGTATAAATGTTTTGAGTGTGCAGGCATGGCATGGGTAATCTGTTCGTACTTCTAAATGAATATGATCCCTATTTGGATGAGATGAAAACCGATTGAACTTCTAAGTATTATAAAATAATACTACCATGGACACATCTGACACTGTATAGCTGAGTTTGATAACTTGTTGTAAGTGGAAGTTTGTCAGTATCATAACGTAATTTCCTGGACGAATGTTGCTGTATCGGTTTTTGTGTTTGTTCATTTCAAGCCTGTAAGTACTCTGAGGGTTATTGGTGATTTTCTCGTTCTTTGACTCACTCTGGTCTTCTTCGTCATCTGTGTCATAGTCTCCTGGTGAATGATATACAGCTTTGTTGCTCTCGTTTTGGAGTTTCTGCAGAATAATAACAATAATATATAATACTGAAATGAAAACACATGTGAGTAAATACGGGTATTTAATATTACCCTGTTCAATTTAGTTTCCTCTTTCACTTTCGCTTATATATATATATATATATATATATATATATATATATATATATATATATATATGTATGTATGTATAATTTTATATATGCTAATATTCAAACCGTATGCTTATTCTTTTTTGTAAATGAAAAAACGACTGTCAATGAACAGCCATCTGAAAATATTTCATGCATAAAAAAGTTACAGCTCTTTTAAGGTAACATTAACAGTTGTAGAGTCCAGAATAAAGCGACTGATAGTCTCCATTCTGTTCTCAGAAGAACCATAGCTGGCCTTCAATTCCTTAAATTTGAGCTATTATGATTTCTCATATATATATATATATATATATATATATATATATATATATATATATATATATATATATAGAGAGAGAGAGAGAGAGAGAGAGAGAGAGAGAGAGAGAGAGAGAGAGAGAGAGAGAGAGAGATCACAAGCAGAAGAAATAACCGTTGAATATACAGGCAGGGTTTCCGGAGAGGAAGAAGAACACTAGAACATATATTCAATCTCAGAGTTCTGTGTCAAAAGTACTCGCAACAATCAACAAGACATCTATCAAGTGTTCATACATTTCATACATTGGACCACAATGAAGAAGTACAACATAGGTCAAACGTTGACCAATGCCATCAAGCAACTGTATGCCAAGGCTACCAGTGCGGCAATAGCTCAGGGTTCTGTTTGGGACTGGTTCAACACAACAGTTGGATTACGGCAAGGTTGTCTCTTGTCATCCACGCTTTTCAACATCTACTTAGAGCGCATCATGATCGAAGCATTGAAAAAACACTTTGGGGTATTAAGCATCGGAGGGCGTAACATCACCAACCCTCGCTTTGCAGACGACATTAACGGTCTGGCAGGCAGTGAAAACGAGCTTTCAACCATAGTGAAGAACCTGGATGAAACATCTTCTAAATGTGACTTGGAGATAAGCTCAAATAAAACAAAGCTGATGACAACTAGTGGCAAACAAATCTCAACCAAGATTACAGTCAGAGGACAGGAATTTGAAACAGTGTGCCAGTTCAAATATTTTGGTTACAAAATCATCGAAGAGGGATCAAGAGTAGAAAGTTTGTCACGAGCAACACAAACAACGGCATCTACGTCTAAGTTAAGACCCATATGGAGAGAAAAGAATATCTGTCTGAAAACTAAATCAGACTATTGAGAGCATTAGTCATCTCAGTCTTTTTACATTTATGTGAGGCCTGGTCCATGGCAGTAGAATTACAATGAAGAATCCAGGCACTTGAAAAGAGATGCAACATAATCATCCTTGGCATCTCTTAAATGACCAGATCACAAATAAAGAAGTGCGTAACACCATCAGGCAAAAAGTAGGCCATTATGAAGACCTCCTCACTACTTTGTATATTATTTGAATATTTTTCTCCTTGGTTTTGGACTAGTCACTGCAATAAAACCAAATAGAAAAAGAAACATATAAACTCATTTATCTTTTTCGTTGTTCCGTGTTTTCAAAAGAATCTTTTGATTATGGGCTTTTGATGCCAAGAGTTGAAGGAAAATCTTGATGCCCGACTACAATATTTATGCTTCCAAATAAATATAGGATGAGATGTATTTTGTCCCTTTATACCTGCTGAGAGAGAGAGAGAGAGAGAGAGAGAGAGAGAGAGAGAGAGAGAGAGAGAGAGAGAGTCTTTTTTGTATTACCTCAGTCTGAACAAAGTTGACTCATTGCCTCCTAAGTTGAGCAACACAAGGAAATATGTGGACGTACTGCTTATCTTTCCCCTGATCAGCCAAGTAGTCCAAGGCAATGTAGGTGCTGGTCCTACATTTATTATTATTATTATTATTATTAATATTATTATTATTATTTTATTATTATTATTATTAGTAGTAGTAGTAGTAGTAGTAGTAGTAGTAGTAGTAGTATTAACTGTAGTAATAATGCTAGTATTTTTATTATTATACTGGTACCGTCGCTGCATTGAGTTACAGCATTGACCATGTTTTTTAAGAAGAGACTAAAAGTTAGAGATCACTGTAAGAAATACTAGATTGTGTAACAACAGTCTTTGCGATTTAACTAAATACAAACTAACACATCTACTATCTACAACTCCTACTCCATTCTTAAGTTGGCACACAATTGTGTTACCTCATAAGCATATTTCAATCCTTCAAGCACGTTTATTGTCGATTTTTCCAGAGATATTCTTGGAAACAAAAACAAAATGCACAACTACCTACAGGGCTATTACGTCATGCTTTGTATCCTTTCTTGTTGTTTTTCCTTGTCATTTATAAAAGCATAGGGACATTGCATTTTGGAAGTAGGTGATATAACTTAGGACCTCTTCTTGCAATAAATCGCAGATATTTATTTATGTGCATCATATTGTGTGAACAAACCACCTATAGAAGACGTGAAACAGTTTGGTAAGGACTTTTCAGCATATTGATGGACAAACATTAATGAGTAATAAATAATTTAGACAATCTTTATACTACTAATACTAATACTAATATTAATTACTATTATAATATTATATTATTTATTATTATTATTGTTAATTATTATTATTTCTATTATTATTATTATTATTATTACTACTACAATAATAACTACTATTATTATTATAATTATTATTATTTTTAAAATTATTTTATTTATTTATTATTATTATTATTATTATTATTATTATTATTATTATTATTCACCTGCAGTGGACAAGTGTTGGGCTCCGTTTGTGAGGCTGCATGTTTCTAACCTTGTGCCAGAATTGAACAATAGAAGTGGCGGCTTCCGGAACTCCTTTGCGAGGCCATGCAGTGAAATGAAACTGTGTGACCTGCTTAGTAGTGTTTTCTTCTTAGAGATAGCACACCTGCTGCTTTATGTGTTTGGCGCTGTCGCATCTTCTTGATATTTGTAATTATTCAATTTTTATTTTCTCTATGCTCGATAAACGTTTTATGATAATATATTGGTAACTAATGTTGAATAGAGGTTAAAACAATACATTTCTTAGTAATTGTGTAATAATCGATTCACGTACGTTTGAAATCTCAAGTTCTCTTTCTTGTTCATTGAAGAAAATAATAATTTCATGATTTAATGGAACATAATATATTTTATGCACTGACAACTGAATACATTATGTATATTATTTTAAAGTATATCAAGAGCCTTTAAATAGAGGTGGATATAATGTGATTGTATGTGTCAGATGCAGTATGTCCATTACGTATATTATAATACTTGAATTATAAGCTAGAGTATGTCACATAATGCGATTTACCACTGTCATGGTTAGGGTCCTGATGTCCTATTCAGCAAACGCGTCAACATGCACTAGAGTAACCTTAATTCCGCTATATTGCTGCTGGGATCCCTCTTTGGGCCAGTACTGCAGAAATTTATCTAGACAGAATAATGTACAACAATGGACAATTTAAAAAAATGTTACTGAGATTCACACAAATCGAAAAGTGATAGACCCCCATCAAGAAAACTCTTTGGAAGACTTTACATTGACATAATGGGAAAAAAGAGAAAGTGAATGGGAGACAAACTTCCAAAATGTATATTTTTTACACTTCACGTTATGTGTAGCAATTACGTGATAACGTATGAGGAAAGTTGTTTTAGTGTGATCTCTTGTGTCCTATTCAACGTCTGCATATGTATTACCTGCCTAAAAATACTGTTTTATTTTTCATTTTGGCTACAACAGTGTGTTATAGGTTACAAATGTCCAACTTGACTGAATTAAATTAGCATACCTGAAAACAGTTCTTTACTATATATATATATATATATATATATATATATATATATTTGCTAATGTAATTAAACTGCGATGCAAACTATATACGAATTTTACAACTACTTTTTGTTTCTCTGCTTTCTTCTACCATGACAAATTCTTGTTTGGAATGCTCACCGTATCACCTTTATCACGGCGAGTGAGCAGGACTATCTTCTCTACGTTGGTATACCATTCTCCAATAATCATTAAGATTGAATTTTATCGTTCCTGTAAAGAGATGGCAATTCGATGGAATGGAAAGGTTAGAATTAATTTGTTTTCAAGGCAGTAGACAATGCATTGTTAAGAAGGATACAATTATATCCCCTATACCTGAAGCATTGTACGTTGTATACAATATCGTAAGCAGAGTGTTGTATTTTAAGTATATGAAGCATGCAAAACTGTGCATTCAGTATCCGAAACATAATCTTATATTCAGTATATCATGCATAACAATGTATATTCAATATCAGGAAGAATAATACTGTATATTCAGTACCTGGATAATAGTACTGTATTCATAATCACAGCATTATAATTTAAATTATTTATCAACACTGTACATACAGTATGTGAAGTGTAAGGCAGTATATTCACTACAGTACAATGCTGTATAATCAGTATCGGATGCATAAAACTGAACATTCACTATGGGAAGCATAATAATATACGCAGTACCCAGAGCATAAAAGCGTATATTAAGTAATGGAAGAATAACACTGTACATTCGTATTAAGAAGAATAAGACTATATTCGTAATAGGAAGAATGACACTGTATATTTAGTATCGGAATCATAACACTGTATATTAAGTATCAGAAGTATAACAGCCTATATTAAGTATCGGACGCATAACACTGTAGATCCAGTGTAGGAAGCATAGCATGGTATATAATGTATTGGAAGCATAACTCCATGTATTAAGTATCGGAACATAACATAGTATAAGTATCGGAAGAATAACACTACGTTCAGTATAGTGATATTGATGCTTTGCTTCCGATGTTGAATATACAGTTATGATTCCAATTCTTAACATACATTGTTATGCTTCGAGTACTTAATTAGCACTGCATATAAGGCAGTGGCAGATGCTTTATCTGCTGGGAAATGGGCGCACCCGCGAAAACACGAGTCTCCTGCTGCCTTGCTGGTCGGTTTTGGTTAGCCAAAGGCTAAGTGAGTAAACTCTAAAAGAAAATCCAGAGTGGATAAACTAAGGCAGTTTGGTGATGTACTACTGCCCATTCTGGCAACTCCTTGGTCTGGAGAGGGATGGGCTCCACCAGATGAATTTTGCCCAAGACAAACTGGAAATGCTTAACAAATCTGAAGTTACCATACAGGATTGGTCATTGCCCGAGTCAACAAGGTTCGCGTCTGCTGTTGTCCACCTGGACGGAGGTGACAAGTGTGCTACTGGTACTTTGCATAAACTCATAGCAAGAGACAGCATTGCTATCGCCACCTGGAACATTAGAACTGTAGCCCAAATGGGAAGCCTCCATGAAATGGAACACTACGCATGTCACATTCTGTGACTCTGTGAAGTTAGCTGGAAAGCACTAGGCGAAATCCAAACTGAAGATGGGCATATATTCTACTATACTGGCGAGCTGGACAAGTTCATAAATGGCGTAGGCTTCCTCGTAAACAAAGCAATCAATATATGTGCTTGATTGTTTTCCGATAGCTAGTAGAGTCATCTTCTTTCGTCTTTTTGCATCTCCATTTAACATCACAATTACCCTAGTCTATGCACCAACTACTGATCATGATGATGAAGAAATGAAAGAGTTTTACGACAAGCTCCAGGGTATTATAAACATGGTAAGTAAAACAAGACATCATCATCATCCAAGGAGACTGGAATGCCAAAGTTGGCAAAGATTCTCTAAACGACTGGGAAGATCATTGTGGACCTTCTTGCAATGAGTCTACCAGTGAACGAGGGAGACGGCTGCTCGAGTTTGCAAGCTACAACAATTTGGTACTAGCCAACACCCTGGGACAACATAAAGCTTCACGATACTGAACATGGCACGCACCAAATGAAACCCATCATAACCAGATCGACTACATAACTACATACTGGTTCAAAACCGTTACCAATCTGGCAGCAATATAGGAAAAACGGGAACGTTTCCAGGTGCTGATGCTGAGAGGAATCACGACCTCGTCATTTTCGAACTTCTGAGTGAGGCTGAAAAAAATTAACAAGCCAATGAAAAACAGGCTCAAATTCAACCTTGAACAACTGAAGAATCCTTACATTCGCAAGTCATTCTAAGCCACAATTGGAGGATACTTTGCTCCACTCCGTCTGATAGATGTTGCTGCTAAAGTTCTGACAGACACTTTCAACACTCTCATGATAACAACTACCAAGGACATCACTGTGCTCCATCGCCCAAAGGAAAATCCTGGGTTACAGAAGAGATTCTTAATCTGTGTGATACCAGAAGAGACCTCAAAAACACCAGATACACAACAGGGGCAATGGAGTACCGAGTAATAAACAAGAATATCAGCAAAACTCGAAGAAAGCAAAAGAAGACTTAATTGGACAAAAGTGCACAGAAATAGAGAGTAGTCTGATAAAGAATAACATTAAAAAGGCATTTCAAATTGTGAGAGACCTCATCAGACAGAAGCAAGCAAAAGTCAGTACCATTCAAGACGAACTGGAAAATGCTTCACAGAAGCAGTGACATTGCAGATAGATGGACTGAGTATTGTAAAGAACTCCATGACCACCCATCCACAGGAGACCCAGATGTGCTTGAACGTCATGTCTCCACAAATGATGATAAAGTCCCCATCTGAAAAGAAGAGGTGAAGTCAGCAAGAAGAGCACTGAAGAATGGGAAAGCAGCTGGAGTAGACAACACCTCAGTTGAACGTATCAAGAATAGTGGGAAATCAGTGATAGAGCTCCTAACAAAGATATGCAACAGATCTGACAGATAGGTGAATGGCCAACACAGTTGACCGAGTCCCCTATTATAACACTCTCCCAAAAATGGAATCTCCAGCTCTGCCAAAATTACAGAACTATCAGTTTGATCAGCCAGTAAGGTGATGCTGAAGATCATCTTGAACAGACTGAACCCACAAGAGGACGAAATAATCGCTGAAGAACAGGCAGGGTTCTGGAGTGGAAGAAGCACTACAGAACAAATATTCAATCTCAGTTTTCTGTGTGAAAAGTACTCGCAACATCAACAAGACATCTATCATGTGTTCATAAATTTCTAAAAGGCTTTTGATAGAGTGTGACATGAGGCATTGTGGACCACAATGAAGAAGTACAACATGCGTCAAACGTTGACCAACACCATCAAGCAGCTGTACGCCAAGGCTACCAGTGAAGTAATTGCTCAAGGTTATGTGGGGGACTGGTTCAAGACAACAGTTGGAGTACAGCAATGCTGTCTCATGTCAACCATGCTTTTCAACATCTACTTAGAGCGTATCATGAGCGAAGCATTGGAAAACAACTATATGTCAGTCAACAATGATGGCCCCGCATGCAGTGAAGATGAGCTTGCCACCTTAGTGAAGAACCTGGATGAAACATCCTCCAGATTTGACATAGAGGTAAGCGCTGAAAAGACAAAGCTGATGATAAATAGTGGCAAATAAATCTCAACAAAGATTACAGTCAGAGGACAGGAGCTGGAAACAGTGTGCCAGTTCAAATATCTTGGTTCCATAATCACCAAAGAGGGATAAAAAGTATACAGTTTGTTACGAGCAGCACAAACGGCAGCTATGTCAAAGAAAAGACGAATCTGGAGAAACAAGAATATCTGTCTGGAAACTAAAATCAGACCATTGGGAGCACTAGTCAACTGAGTTTGTTTATATTCATGTGAGACATGGACCCTGACAGCAGAATTACAACGAAGAATCCAGACACTTGAAATGAGATGCTACAGAGCCATCCTTGGCATCTCTTACATGGACCACATCACAAATAAAGAAATGCGAAACTCCAGCAGCCACAAAGTAGGCCATTATAATGACTTCCTCAGTAATGTCAAAAACAGACAGCTGAAATGGCATGAACATGTCACTAGAGCCGACAGTCTATCCACAACAGTACTGCTGGGCAGCATCCAGGGTGGCAGAAGGAGTGGTAGACAGAGACGAAGCGGACGGATAACATCACAGAATGGACCTGGAAACGTTTTGCGGAGACATACGCATTGGCACGTGATCGATACCAGTGGAGGGAACTAGTCAGATGTTCAGCATCACAGTGCCTCAATGACCACACTAGGTCTGGTGAGTGATGAAGATGAATATAGGAGTGCATATTCAGCATTGGAGCAAAGCATCAGCATCGGTAGACTAACACTGTATATTTAGTGTAGGACGCATGCCAATGTATATTGAGAATCGGAAGCGTAACATGTTATATTAAGTATCGGCACATAACATATATTAGTATAAGTTACTGAAATTCCAAAGCTCTTTGTGGACTAGAAAAATATTCTTGGACCACTGTGAATTATTTAAAGGAATTCTAGATAATGTCATTGTGATACCTTCTATAGAGAAACTGAAATTTATTCGCAACAATAATATTCTTGAGAATTTGAATAGAAACTTTTAGGGATATTTTGGATTATTTCATAATACTGTTAAGTTTCTCTTACATTTTCATTTGAAACTGATGATAAAATTATTTGTTAAGGTTTATTAAACATAGCGTCGTAACAGTATTTATATAATATGTACTTGTTCGTGGGGAGGTACTTGTAGAGAACGTTATCGAACAGTATGACGTAACATTGGGATGTCATTACATCAGTGTGCAGTCAATGATTGAGTTTTACGATAGTGTGCTGTAGTATTTGGTCAAAAGAATGCAGTATGTGCAAAAACGCCTCCTTTGGTTTTAATTTAAGATTCAGTGTGTTTCAATAGATACATATTTTTGTGCAAATGAGGAATTATATATATATATATATATATATATATATATATATATATATATATATATATATATATATATATATATATATATATATATATATTACTCACGCTGGTGAGATTGAAATAAATGTTTTTTGTAAAACCTTTATCTATTGAAATATGAATTTCTTTCATTATCACTTGAATGAAATATGACATTAGAAAGCAGCCAATGTTAATATACGATATAAGACTAGATATATGCATTGTGTACAAAATTATTTGTTAAGGTTACAAAACATAGTGTCGTAACAGTATTTATACAATATATACTTCTTCTTGAGGAGGCATGTGTAGGTAACGTTATTGAAGGTATGACGTAATATTGGGATGGCATTACATCAGAGCTGAGTCAATGGTTGAGTATTACGATAGCGTTCTGTATTATTTGGTCAAAATAATGCAATATGTGCAAAAAAACCTCCTTTAGTTTTTATTTTTGATTCAATATACTATGTCAATAGATACATATTTTTGTTCAATGGAGCAATATGTGTATATATATATATATATATATATATATATATATATATATGTATATATATATATATATATATATATATATATACTCATGCTAGTGACATTAAAATAAATTTATTTTTAAAACTTTCATCTATTGAAATAAAACCTTCTTTCATTATTAAATGAAATATGACATTAGAAAGCATTCTATGTTAATTGTACGATACAAGACTAGATATATGCATTGTGAAGAAACATCTATATTCAAAATTGTATGCATTACCTTGAGATGCTATATATGCTTTTGGTCTTGAATATCCCTGTAAATGCACAAGAGTATCAAAACAATAAATCAAATGATACGAAAGAGCATAAGATGTTAGTTATTTTATCATTCACATTATACTCAATATGGAAAATAAAATAACGCAGATGTGTCTAAATTTAAATTTAAAGTGTCCAAAAACAGGTATATCTGAAACGTATTATATAATCACAGGTTTCAAATATATGTTTAAAAAAAATGTAAATAAGCAATTTCAGAACTTTGTTGTCTCGTTGAGATGTGTAAATCTGCTTTTATGACATATTTACCATATGGAGCTACGATCCGTAATAAATACCTGACATTATAATTCTTTTACTTTCACTTATTATGAATGTATTAAAAAAACACTAATTCTGCAACATGTTAATAAATTACAAAACAGAGTTAGTATGTGAATGCAAGACAACTAACACTTACATCTATAAAAGACGCGTTTATGTAGTCTGATTTGTCATCTCCAAGAGGCAAAAGTCTAACTCTGTGGAGTCATCGGTAACATAAAAATGAAAACTAAATCCTCTCTATAAACGTAAACAATACATGAAAGGTACATTTGCAGGTACGTACACAAACGTTTAATGTACAAACACAGGAACGTGATAATACGTGATATGAACGACAACTATGTTTTGAATAAACATATTTTTTATCATCAACGATGCAGTTCAACCTTTCTTAAGCCGTCAGATGTAAGATGGATTAATGTTTGCATTAGCATCATTGCACATTACTAGCTCTCCTTAGTGCTCTTCATTACTAAAGAGTGAATCTTTGTGTTTTGCAGGTTATATTGTTTTTGATGTAAATATTCACATCAATAGACAGACAACTTGGGTTTTTATCCTTGAGGTTCACTGAACTTGCTTCTTTAATTCGTACAAATCCCAGATTCACAAGTTTGAAAAGAAAAGAAGAAAAAAAAAAAAGAAACAAAAAACCATACCACTTAATACTGCACCACTCCTGACTATACCGATGTGAGTGTGTACGTCAAAATGTTTAAGCGAGATACAAAGAAATCGTCAGTTTCAAAATGCGAACCAGTACTGTAACCGTTCAGTAGCTGATGTGGTAAGAAGAAATGTTACAATACACAACGGAGGCATTTAAGTTCACATTCAAGTCTTCACTGCAATGGGAACAACTTGAGAGCGTATTTATTATTTTACCATACTACCTTCGTACAAAACATTGCATCATTCATCATAAACAATTTCATTGGCTAGACTAATTTTCTTACCGCGTTCACTTCGAATTGACTTCAGTAGCTCTGCATCTAGTTTCGAGATAGGTCGTGTATCACCGCTATATTATTTATATGAAATAAAAGTAAAACGAAAGCAAGAACAATCGTACCCTGGGCGATCACACGGAAATTATGTCAATTGTAGAGTCAAATACATCACAGCTTATTTGGATTAACTATTTTGTGAGAACATTTTAGTCGTATTTGTTTTCGGTTCACTCTGGTGATATTATAAAATCGTGGACCTTTCCTATGGAATTGATTTTCTAAGTGGGATGTGTGTTTCTTTGAATTTTTCTAAGGGAAAATATAACACAAAAACAAGCGTAAGTGTCCTGATTCTTTTTCAAAGTAGATATAACATAGTCTCTCTCTCTCTCTCTCTCTCTCTCTCTCTCTCTCTCTCTCTCTCTCTCTCTCTCTCCGTCGTAATACGTTTGATTGAAATCCTAATGGTAGATGTTCCCGTTTCAAGATACCTCTCCAAAATTATAATCAGTAGGCACCATAATTTACGTTTGTCATGTAATTTGTTTTTTTCAAACGCTACACCCTTACAAATAGTCAATCAGTAAATCGTTGGATGAAATAAAATTTTGAGTTGACAAACTTGTACAATTCAGTTATCAGAGCGTTATCTTTATTTTTGGCACTGCAATGTGTCACGGAATTTTTTTAAGCATGAGATCTACCGTTTTTTTTAGAAAGGAAACAAATACAAAACTGTTTCAAGAATGACGCGAGTGATCTTGCACTGTATAACGCTGCTTATGGCTAACTTTGAAAGAAATATACCAGAACCAAAACAAACGTTCGGGAGAATTGTAACAATGTAACAATGATTGACCCGACTGACATTGCACTTTATGACCCTGCCTATGGTTAACTTTGAATTTAAAATCAAAACACACATCTTAGACTGTAGATAGAACAAAGCATATTTTGGTGCTACTTTTTTCCCTTCGACTTAGATTTGTTACAACTTGGCAACAACAGGACATCCCTTAAATCTGAGATAGGTTAAGAAATCAGTCGACAATAAATATCATACTACCTTTTTATTAAATTGATGAATGAATGAAAAAAATGAACATATTTCACATAGAATGTATGATCCTTAATAATCCTTGTTTTGTTTTCCATTCCTTCTGTGTGTATAGGAGATTGTGTGATTTAATTCCATTTCCTTCTGTTTTGATAGGACATTGTGTGCTTTGTTTTCAGGGCCATTCATATACCTCGAAAAAATATTTGCTTTCTTTGCCTCCATTTTCCCTTTTCGCTAGACAGTCCCAAATACAAATAATATTCCCCATGTTAAATTTCCCTTGTCGCTAGATAGTCCCACCATGTTAAATTCCCCTTGTCGCTAGAAGGTCCTAAGCCCTTTTTGACTAGATTTCCCATTGTCACTAGATCGTCCCATATTACTACTTACGTCCTTTCATATCTCATTTTAGTAGGGGATTACTAGAACTAGGTTATACTCTGATACTCTAAATAGTCATTCAGATTTATAAATGAACCATTCCCTCTAATTTCTTTTAAACAATAAGCATACTATATAAGTGTAGTCAGACACATGTTGTTCGCTTTGAAAAATAATCTATTTTTGCAAAGGTTTGTATACAGTGTTATGATTGTTATATTAATTGATCTAGAAGCATATATTTGCTTATTTAAGACGACAGCCTGAAAGAATCCTCTTTGTATTTATCTGCTTATTTAGGGCTATTTACATGCAGTGGATGGAAACAGGATTGATTTAGACCAGAACTTGCACTGGAGCAGAGAACCTGACAATCCAACTGAATATTTAACGATGATTGCTCATTTAAGGAGAATACGTTTCGTTGTGTGATAATATAAAACATTGTCTATTAGGACCTTTCAATCGTTTAACTGTTTAAGAATTATGAAATGCTGAGAAGTGATTTATTTTTCCCATCTAATTCCTGAAGCAAACTGTGAAGAAAACCTCTAAGAAATGCAAGATACACTATGTCCAAAACCCTGTTGTATAGAAACATATTTTCCGCAAATGCCTCACTGTTTTTAGTCTGGCGAATTGTTCTCCATATGTACTATTTATTATCTCTGCTCGTCAACATTTTAAATGTTGAAAACCATCTCCGCGATGGATTCTCCTGTGAAAATCCATACCACTCCCTACTCCCATCTAGTAAACAAAAAAGGTAAAGTTCCAATATTCAAATCATAAAGAAATCTAACCGTAATAGAATACGCTTGTACGATAACACTTTCAAGACGTTTGGAGAGATGGTTTTTTTTTCCGTACAAAGAGACAAATATTGTATACAACTGAAAAAACTATGCTAATTGAATAAATGCTCTGTGTGAGGTAAATGAGGAAACATACTGCTGAAGTATTGGTGATTCAATGTTTTCCGTTTCACGCTTGGATTTATGCATATGAATTATATGTTACTCATTAACTGTAGGGAGAGAAAATATATCCATGACATTATCCAACTAAACTTCAGTGGATACATACTGTCAATTTCGCGTCATATATGATATTATATGAAAATTAATAATGATATTATGTACGTGTATTTTAGAGAATATTTCTGTATCGACAATTAATTAACCATGATAACTTAATAGCTTTTTATTTCAACGAAATTTCATTTTTCGTTTAATAACAGTCCAGTATAAATGTCATATCAATACATGGCGTTTGAAAGCACTGGCACACACGTCTTCGTTATATTTTCGTAAGAACATTGAATATGACAAATATTCTGCCGCCGACATCGTGCATCAGTTTCCAGAAGTCAATCAAATCAGTTTTCATCAGCATATGAATTACAATTAAAATTATCATTCTGTCGAATGCTCGATAAACAATAATAATTAATGTCTATATTTTTTATTCTAACTCGAACGTCAGAATTGCAAATGCGATCTTTAGTAACATCCTGGAAAGATAACCATCACACCAAATGCCATGTTTGACCTTCATATTTGCAAATAGTTTAATGATTGCTGAACATTGTGGTTTCTGACATCTGTTATCGCCCTTCGCTAACATCTCTCATGCAGTTACACACTATTACTTCATGAAATCTAGTTTTCGACTGCTAAAATAAACATTATATTAAATGACACATTGTTCGAAACTAGTCATATTGGATTAGTATATTTCACTAGATGTTATAATAAAAATGAAAACAAATTCTATGCAGGAAGTATATGCGTATAAGAAACTAGAGAGTTATCGCTTATAATCTGACGTTGCGATACAAAATGGCATAATAAATATTTCAAACCACTCTTAACGGCATGGATGTAATGAGTCCTTCATTCTGCCAATGACAGAAAGCTCGAATCCATTAAATGGAATGGGCATTGGAAATTATTTTTGGCAATTTATCAACGTTTCATATTTCTGGCTATGAAAATACATTTTGCTGCATCTAAATGGAGATGCTTGCCTTTTCTATCTGACTGCAAACGATAGAGTTGTAATAAATGACCATTAGGTATATTTTTGAGATTATATAGTTTAGTGTATTTAATATTGCACTCTTTGATTTCTATTTGCCCATTAATTCAAATTAGAAATGCAAGTTTTTAAAATTCCTAATTAAAAGCAAACCATATATCTTTATCCTTGTATTACAAGTTGAACGAATATCAAGGAACGAATGAATTTATTCTACGAAGACCTGTCAGACACAATGGCTATAGAAGGCTGCTTCTATCTACCTACATATATAATGACATTATTCAAATACGTGTAAAAAAAATCCCGAGGGAAAGATGGTTATATCAGTACGGGAAAAGAAAATAATATATTACGCATTTGACGGGATTAAATACACAAAATGTTATTTGGCTAACTTTGCAGAATAATTCAAGGATCTCGCAAATTTGGCAAGGTCAGTCAAGAATAAACAGATGCGAAATTTATGGAGAACAAAGAGGATAACAAAACATGGCGATGGGGAATTTGTAATGCTCCTGAAAACTCTAAGCCTGATTATATATCGGATCAAGCACAATAGATCAATGATTACATTTCTGGGTCATAATAAATTTGATGTAGTCGGTAGAGCTTAATACACACAGTTTAGATTACGAAAAAAAGAAGAACCCCTTTTCTTAAGTGCATGTTTAAATTGTTTTGAATTTTGTATCAAGTGTATGCAGAGACCGAGGTAGTGTGCTGACTCCGAGAGGGAACATATGATCATCTACTTTGCTCATCTATCAGGATCCTCTACTCCAATTTCACGGAACGCTGCCCAAGGCCTCAGTTAGACATATTTTGTTCCAAGTAGTAAATATCAACAGGCCTATTATATCTACATCCCTTAGCCGCCAATGCACGAGAGAGCACGTGGATGACCAATGACAGTCAGACTTTGTTGGCATGCTTGCATATGAGAAATATCACGATGGACACCAATACATAATGATGGCGATAAATATTTGTTCAAAATGTATTTGGCTGATAAAGCATAAACGATAAAGATAGATGACATACAGGATGTTGTTGTAGAAATATTTAAAGATAGCGTGAAGAAATACTGATGACAGAGTTAATGCAGGAAAACACTGATAAAGTTCTAATATATATATATATATATATATATATATATATATATATATATATATATATATATATATATATATATATATATATATATATATATATATATATATATATATATATCAAAAAAGAGGTAAAATTAAGGTGCATCTAAAATCATAATCAGTATAAAAATGGTACACATGACAAATTGAATATGGCGAGTGCAAAAAGCATATCAGCAACACAGTGAGTGATAATACAGTGAAAATGAAAGAAAA
Source organism: Unio pictorum (assembly GCA_030141615.1). NCBI lineage: Eukaryota > Metazoa > Mollusca > Bivalvia > Unionida > Unionidae > Unio > Unio pictorum. The sequence goes on from JARLTB010000021.1 coordinate 43,807,510, forward strand.
ATGTAGAACTTGATCACATCTACATCTAAACAGCTGACAAAATGTATAATATAAAGAACGATATCTTAGTCCATGAGATATTTTTGAACAAAATAAGTCGTGAATAAAATCATACAAATGTTGATAAATAAGTTTTACGGAACAAAATTATTGTGACTATAGAGTGATCTAAATAAAGACCTTTTGCTATTTGTGTCACACACTTGAACAGTTTGAGATAATAAAGAATATTTCTATGCTTTAACATTTTGGATAATGAATATATATATATATATATATATATATATATATATATATATATATATATATATATGTGTGTGTGTGTGTGTGTGTGTGTGTGTGTGTGTGTGTAAATGTTGACAAACGAAAATGAAAAAAATTATTATCGACAAAATTAAATTTGTCCACAGGCACAGGATACAAATCTGCTCTATTAGTTGCCCGCATCATACGTTTGCGGTTTGCAATTCGTCCACCTTCATGGATATTAATTAAGTTATGGAGCTATACGTGTCGTTTCTTTTAGTCAATTTATAATTAACTTTGTGATATCAAACGGAAATCTCTTGAAAAAATGTTTTGCTTAATAAATCGCAAAGGTTTTACGTACAGATTTTAAGGGTACTTAAGGACCAAATTATAATATCTTTCTTTATTTTGTACAGAACACGAAAAAAAATAATGGTCAAGTAATTGATTACATGAAATGAAGAGGCACGCGTATCTGATAGCTTAGAGTAGAAAAAATATTCATGAACTGGATTGGAGCGTTTATTTGTTTAGAAAATGTAGAATAAATCTTGAGTATGGATATTGGTCATGTTATTTTTAAATGTCGTTATTGACTAATAACTGAAAATCCGTCACTTGAGTAAGATATTTTAGGACCCATTTTCTACTGTTCAAATCATACTTATATAGGTATTCATAAGCCATGAGCGAATTACAAACTTGATATATCCTCAGCACTAGAATATTCTGTATCTTTATACCAGCACTTCAAAACAATGCTCGTTTCATGAATGAAGTGTTTTATATATTTCGTGAATGAACACGCCACACTGCACACTCGAGAAAAGAAAAATCGGGTTTTGACGCTGATTTCAAAAACTGATTTTATTAAAGAGAGAGAGAGAGAGAGAGAGAGAGAGAGAGAGAGAGAGAGAGAGAGAGAGAGAGAGAGAGAGAGAGAGAGAATGATATATGTTTATCGCAAAGAAAACATCAATAATAGTAGGCCACTAGCCAATTGCCTTGAATCTTGGAATGTGTTATAGAAGTTGTTAGGAGAACTGCATGGATTGGTTGCCCCGGACGCAAGAGGTCAAGGGGCGCTAAAATCCCTTTCGGTCATCATCGTCGCTCCAGGCGCCATTTACCCTTAGTACACCACTGACAACTTGTATTGTATTCAAAGACAAAATAAATACTGTACATAATGTAGTCGACGTTTACACGCAGACGACAAGAGACAACATAGCTGATAATTAAAATCATACATCACTAGCCATTACAGTCAAGATAAAACTTGGAAAATAAAATGGAATTACATTGTCACCAGTGTCACAGTACTTGGGATTTAATCAATCCTCCGCTGAAATCCTTTGACGGATATTGAGTGTATGCTCGTGTATAATGTAGACTGCTTGTAAAGGGATTTGTTAAGAATTTAATAAGATAAAAACTATTTTAAGAAAATGAAATTAAGTGTACACCATATTCCTCATGATGTATCGTCAGTATATTAAATATATCTGGTTATATTAGGATATTCGCGTGCAGTATATTTCAAACAATATATGTCTACTGAAATCCGCTTTACATTAGGGATACCTAGAAAGTTATTAAATGGGATTCAAAAGACTGTAATGTTCTTCCTTTCACAATTACATACATAATTCATTAAGGTTTATGTAAGATATATCCAACACATACACATATTTTTTTTTCTTCAGATGTTCATAGGAAGTGCAAAGAGTCCTACAATCATTTTTCCGGGTCGGATGTTGGGGAAACATGTTGTGATCAGTCAATAGGCCTAAGTATAAAAACGGAAACATGTTTAGAGGTGACATCCGGTTGGGGTTGGGGAAACTGATCCTGCCTCAGAATTATAAGTGCCTGCACTGCATTCCATACGTGCATCAGGCCTAGATAAAGGAAACAAGATATTTGGCCGTTTTAGTTGTATGTAACACAGTTACCCGGAAGACAATATGTTTCAACATTTTTGTTTGGTTGATAGGTACAGTCGTAACAGTTAGTACACGTTTGAGATGATCTATATTTTCCGGCAGAATAGTCAGAAAAAACGTTTATCTAATTTTATATTTTAGTTCAAATGATTGGGTCTATATTTCAACATAATACACGCAAAGCAGTAAAATGAGACGTACTCTCATGATTTGCAAGTTATTTCATGCATTCATCTATCAAACGTTTGCATTAATTCATCCATCGACCAATCTCTTAAAATATAATTATATATATGTATGTATGGTATCTTGTTGAATTTATCTTAGTTTAAAAATCTTTAAACTGTGTCGGAGTTATGAACCATGTAATTGGTTTAATTGTGTCAGTGGTACTTAATGTGTGTACAACATTAAAGTGGGCAATCTTATACCACCATATGTATGCCCTCTTTTTATTTGTTGCCACTAGCAGTCAGTGCCTGAATGTATACTGCAGAGATTGATGGACGTTGCCTTTGAAATCGTTAAACTAAAATGTTACTTCCTGTCTGAATGTGTATTGCAGAGATTGATGGACGTTGACTTTGAAATGGTTAAACTAAAAGGTTACTTCCCGTCTGCATAGACAGATCCTTATTAGCAATTGCTGGAAGAATATGGCACAGAACATAATTAGTAAACCAATTTTTTTTCGATTACTTGATTTTACATAGAACCCCATGTTGTTAAACACTTACTCAAGAACTATCCATTCCCATAGTTTGATAGCTAATTAAAGTACTTTTGACTGCTTTATTGCAATCGCATTGATCTTTGACCTATATGTTAATCGCATTTGAATATGAATTTATGAATATAAAATTGTCTTACTTTACGCAAGTGATTGATTGAAATTTTAATGTAAAAATATTCATAAATATATTGATCACGATAAGGCTCGCAGTATTAGTAGTAGTAGTGATATATATGTTTTAAATACTGGTACAGCCATGGTTTAGTATATACTCTACACATTTAATTTGTAGTTTTATTATAGATCTGAATAATACTTAGGTGATTATCACAGGTGTGCATAATTAAGTGGTAAAAATAAATACTGTTTACATAAAGCTGATGGCTAGAAGACATACATTTTTTGGACGATTTTATACATGGAAAGTTTTTACTTGGAAGGCAGGGAAGCGATGTTCATCAAGTGTACCAAATGTCATAGGATTAATTTGACTTTCTCCAGAATTTAAAGTGTGAAAGACGGTTGGATGAACATGTATAAAAGATATAAATGTTACAAAATCTTACACTGAAGAATTATTATAAAAAAACACAATACACACATGGATTACTAGTCAAATACAAATATATTTTAGATGGATTCTGATATTTGCCTTTGGAAACGAAAATGTGGACAATGAATGGGCAGAGAAACAGACGAAAACAGTGTTGAAAATGAGGAACTTGTAATGGCGAGATTCATATCAATACATACGTCGTGTATCTAGTTTCACAGTTGGTTTATTGAACTGTTTTAGAGGTATTTTCCGGGATAAAAGGTTTACAGACTAGACAGAGAGAATCATATTATGTCTTCACTTATTCACTAAAATATACTGGAAAACCTATAGTATAAGAACAAAAGAAAATAAAACGTCTTATTATATTAGCGTGTCCATCTGGAAATGCGATTAACATATAGTGCCCTTATTCCAGCACGTTTCTAATAATTCATATGCTTATATGGTATCAGTTTTGGTCTCCATCTGTGATGCCAATTTATTGTATTTTTACTTTCTATCTATAGCATATATGAGTGCTAGCTTATTTAATTAAAGCATATTCTTTTGGCTTTAGCGTCAAATACAAGAACTGTCTTTAATTATTGCCAGAGTAATTGTTGTTACATCAAATGAATTGGTAATTATCACTTAACAAAATTCGGACTGAAGTTGACTTAATGTTATTTTGTAGGCTTTCTATGGATACTTTGCATTAACAAAGACTTTTTAAAAATATTAACAACGTCTTAAATATTAACACTGTTCTGCATTAAAAAATACAGCAACAATTCTTAATACCAATGTCTTAAAGGATTGTTCACTTTATTGTCACGGAATTGTATAAAATCTTTTATTTATTAAATCCATGTACTCGAGTATACTCTTTGTGTACAGCGAGACCCTAATGTATATTGTGTTGTATTTCGAATTAGTAAGTTCGGTCCATAATATTTCGCACGTGCGAAGTGGTTTTGATTTGAAGAACCGAATGCTTCCAGTGCACAGACGATATATGTGCATACCTACCTCATCGTAGGAAAAGCTCTTTACATTACGGAACGTCTTGTCAGTGAGCGGTCCACTTTAAGGACTTACACATATTCAGCTGTAGAGGTATGTAAGTTTATTAATTGCTTTGATATAAGATGTAACTATTGTACTACAATGTCTATTGTTGTATGTTTGCTATGTAGATTTGGTTTACGCAGCATCATGCACATATTTATATTCTTCTCTGCGACATAGCAAGGGATTTATAAGTATTAGTATTATTAAGCTACATTTTTAAGAAATGTTTATTGGTACAGTAGGATTCCTAATGAACAGTGTTAGGTTTACTTCTGAACTTGTTGTTTTTTAATTATTGTGCCGGTAATGTAATTTGTATAACTAACCGTGTATAACGTTATCATGTTTTTATGCCCGTGTCATGTATCCTACAAGGTATTGGATGTTTTCAGCGGTCCGGAGTATGTAGAACTGTGTAGAGCTGTCCAGAGCCGTCCAGAGTATCTGGAGCGTCCAGAGGGTTTGGAGTGTCTAAGGCGTCTAGGGTGTCTAGAGTGACCCGAGCGTTCAAAGTTATCGGGGTGATCGGAGTCGACGTGGTGCACGCTGTAAAGCTAATCGCATGAATTAACTATAGCAGCTGTGAAGCTGAGCTACAGCAGCCTTAGAGCTGGCATAAAGTGTGATGATGACGGAGAGTATCTGCATATATATAATCTTGTAGCCGTGGGGTAATTGTAAGGTTCGTAAAATCCATTGGATCATTAGGGACTGTAAAGATAAGTTGTATATCTGTCCATTTTGGAGTACCATAATTTCACTGTCTGCGTGAATTCATTTTATTACATGAGTAAAATTCTACATTGTTTACTATCTGAGCAAACTATATCCATTTTCTCATTCTGAAATCATTGGTAACGATTCACCCGTTTCTTTGTATTTTGTAAAATAATTTATTTGTATTTTTATTATTACATTTGTGCGTTCTTATGTTAAATAATCCAATATTTGGGTTATATATACACGCACGTATTCATAATTAATTGCTCATTCAAGTCATTAATTATTAAACATTGTATTTATATAATCGGGAAGTGCTATGTTGTGAATCCGGAAATCTAACCCGGTTATCTTGTTACAATTATAATTTACTATTAATTAATTAGTACTACCATTATTGCATTTTCTAGTTTAAATTCTGTTCATTTATCAATAAATTTTTAATGACTTTTCAAGATTTCTTTTCTTCATAGTAGTCCAAAACGGACAGTGCACCATGCAATTAGTCCTGATTAACACCGGTACTTTTATACGTATTTATTTTCAGCACTCCCATCACAAAAAATGATATGTTGCTTAATGTCATTTCAGAAGTAATTTGATTCAATATGAGTACATAGTGAATTTGTATCTTTTACTTTTTTAATTTGTTTCTACTGCAATACAATTTACGTTAATAATTTAGATAATCCAAGTGTTGTTAACTGAACGTACATAGGTTTAGTTAGTTTTATTCTTTCGTTTTCTAGCTCAAAATCGCCATGTTCTGATCAATAATTGTCTTGACAGCAGAGGATATAACCTTTTCTATTTTCGTATAATTCATTTTCATTTTCGCATATTTTATTGCTAGTTACATTTGAAAAAAGATTATTCATTTCTTTATTAATCTGAACCATTGTTCCCTAGTGATGAGGAATTAAACACCAGCCGGCAAGACAAGAGATGTTTCTTGAGTAGCTGGTGATGTGTCATAATTAACAGAGCCAAGCACACGTGTTTGAAGCTTGGGTTTGTGGAGCGTCAACGACATCTCAGCTTGCAAATCCTGGGCAATGTTGAGATCCTAAAGTTATAACTTTGTTGCTCCGCTATCCTAGACTCAACCACAAAGATAGAAAATAGCACTGTGTTGGAATCAAGGAGTTGTCAATTATTTTATTACAGATAAACAGACATACACACATGTATATATCAAAAAGGAAGATTTGTCAGAACACAAAAGACTGTTACAATACAGAATACCACACATATAAATATATAATATCTGGCTAGGGTACTGTTGTAAAATTCAAGTATTATTAACCAAGAAAAACATGATATACTAGTCAATAATGTCCTTATGTACAGATTGTAATAATATATTATTAGACCCGATTGCAAAATTCATGTGCTAAACACGAGTCAGAATATATATATATATATATATATATATATATATATATATATATATATATATATATGCTTCTTTTGCCAAGCTAGCGTTACTTCACTGTTGCGATGTCCTGGTAAAATCGCTCGCCGTGCTCTAGCCGTTATCGTCGCTCACTTCACCGCATTTTGGTAAAAGCACCTAGATGAGAGTGCACACAATGTATCTTTAGTGACATGATGTAGCCAAGGCTTTTTCATGCCTTGAGAAGGTTTACCATCAAGTCCCTGTTGTTGTATAATTTTTAAATTTGGGAAAGTTTGTTGCCACAAACTGGAAGGCATTCTATACCGTCTTTTCATTGCAACGCTGTGCACGGTAATATGCATCATCTTTAAGTTCACAAATCTGAGGATCAACAAAGATACCTTCCTTTGCCTTTGCTTTACTTAACCTTAGAAATGTTCCAGAGAGGAACTTGAAAGCTGTTCGTGCTTTGTGAATGTTCATGACAACGTTCTTTATATAAGCCAGCTTGATGTGAACGGGTGGTAATACAATATTCCTTGATTCAAGAAGTGGTGGATGCTTAACACTATTCCTGACAGGGTCCAAGTATTGTCTGAATGCATGCACGACTATTCCATTCGCAGAGAAAACATCAGTACTTTATGCATACCAAGCAAGAAGAATCCTTAAATCGCCACAACGCTGCTACTGATGTTTGTCATAGTTTATGCAACTCAAACGTTGTTTGATGTTCTCATGGGGTTCCTCATATGGACTGCATAACCACCTGGAATGTAAGACTAAACATTGCCATTATCCAGTGAAACAGATTTAACACTCGTCTTCAAATGAATGAATCAATGACCAGTCTAAACTCATTTGTTATGGGCTGTCATCACACAATGCAGGCTACAAAATCACCTTCCGCGATGAAAGATGGGACAGATGGGACAAGATCCTTTGGAAACCCTAACATCATCTTCCTAGAGAGTACACTGCTGTAGTCTGGAGCCCAACAGCTTTAGTTTACTCTTGGATAATCCCAATCCTTGACAAAATAATTTAGTTCACCTTGTGTTATTAACTTATGAGGACATTTTATGAGGAGGCGTATGGGAGAACATATGGGTCATGTGACATTGATGGTTCAATACTAGAAGTTTCCTCCTTTTAATCTACATCGTCGGACATAAGTCAGAATGATTCTGATATATCAGGAACTAACAGTCCTTCTCCGTTGTGTACTGGGCATGTAGCTAATGCAATGATTAGACAATGCACAGTCCTCATTTTCTTGTTTGACACACCTGTTCCAATTGGAAGCACCATGCAGCTATAACAGTTGCTGATAGGATATATTGGCTATATCTAAATAATTGTTGCAAGAAGCATATATTTCTTTCCCTGTTCAACCACTGGCGAAGATTTATTGCATACTTGTTGCAGTGTATGTATAGGCCCATCTCTTGTCCTGATCTCTAATTTGCAGCAAATTAAGGATGATAGGCCTTCGTAACCATAGTGGTTATACTACGCATTTATGATGCATACTTCACTGCACCACAAACATAGCAGAAGTTATCTGCAGTGTTCACACTACTCTGCTCACTTTGGTTATACATACATGTGTCCATTTGCAAAATCAAACACTGACAAATAAGAAAGCAGGATACTGTGCAATGTCTAGAGCTGATATAGGGCAATTTATTCAGGAGGGTGATGTAATTTTAGTTATAATTGCATCATCCATGACGTCTAGGAATAACATGATGCAATTCATATCATCTTTGACTCAATGCCAACTTCTTATTGCATCATTCATAGTCATAGATTTATTCATAGATCCAGTCAAAGATATATTTTAGTTATTTCTGGTTTAAATTGAGATCCTGTGTTTTGTAACTCACTTATCATCCGCCATTTCCAAGTCAATGGTTGTGTATACTGACCCAGTATTATATCTTTACAACTAGAGCCGATCAATAATTTTAAGCATAATTTTCGTTCTCAGTGACTCAAAATTAGTACAACTTGACTACATTTATTTCAAAAGAATTTTGGCTGTAGACCAATGTAATTTATATTCCCTGGAAAACAAATTGATTTCAACTTGCAAGAGGTATGTTATATTACTTATTTTTGTATTAGTGTAATTTTGTTATGACTCTATGATCCTAATTTAAGTAGCAAAAACAAGCAAAGCCAACACGCTTAGTAAAATTCAACAGGCACCAATTCCCATAGAATACACAACCGCTCCGGTGGCCTAGTGGTTAAAGCGTCCGCCCCGGAAGCGGGAGGTAGTAGGTTCAATCCCTGGCCGAGTCATACCAAAGGCTTACAAAAATGGTACTAACAGCTGCCTCGCTTGACGCTCAGCATTAAGAGGTTAGTGTTAGGACTGGTCGGCCTGGTGTCAGGATAATGTGACTGGGTGAGACATCATGCTACATGTCTGCGGCATGATGTCTAGTGCTAGACATCACTATAAACTGCCTCACTGCAGACATCGTAGCGATATGACTGAAAAATTGTTAAAGCTACGTTAAAAATCCTAATCAAACAAACAAACCATAGAATACAAACTGAAAATTCAAAAGTAATTTACAGTATTGTGAATTAATTCCCAAAGTGTCCTAAATGTTCTATCACAAGTAAACAAAGAATGTTCCAAATGAATGCCAGTGATCTTGAATGTGTTAATGTACACTAGTTTTCGATGGGCTGATGTACTAGTGGTCGTGATCTATCATCTTGATATAATCAAGAATATATTGGAATACATCCACACTAATTGCAAAGTATTATTATAGTCTTAAAGGTCTTTGAAAGCCTTATAATTCCAATGAATAGGTCAATCAAAGATTCCTCTGAAATTATATCTGAAAACAACGGTAAATGATTCCATTGATTGAACTTTAAGCAGGAATAAAAACTGTTTACAAAACCATTTTACTTGACCTAAGACACAATATAATACCCATGATGTGGTTTATTTCAAAAGAAAAATTCAATTAATAAACAAGTTTAGTTTTTTAACTTAAATATCTTGTTAACCATTTATATTCATGACATGAAAACCAGTTAAAACAAGAACAAAGAATCAGATTGGCTAACACTGTACAATCAATCACTGACAAAAGTCAACCATATGCAATAAATGCAATATATCTAAAATATTTCCTTGTAGAAAAATACAAAGCTTTTAGCAGAGTTAGTGGTTCATAACCTATTTATAATATGAACTAATACCGCTTCTGCAACGATTAGCACCTATATACATGATCATTTATTTCGTGATTCGAGTTTGCGTAACTTGTGACAACATTGATTTATTTTATTGAACTTTGTCAACTTTGTCCTAATATCGTCGTCGCCATTTGTCGTTTGAGCACCTGCACATTTATCAGTTTTCTGTACAGGTTTGCGACTAATCTGTCCGCTCTGGGTCGCTCTGACATTTTGACAGTAAGACTCTCGTCGCCAAAATTAAGACGTTGCTACAAAATTACAGAATCTTAGAAAAGCACAGGATCGAATCATAACGTTTCTTATATACGGAAGGTTCACTCATTTAGTATTCTATAATTCCTTGTCTTGCTGAATTTTAACATTGTTGAAGATATATTAAACAGTTTCAGATATATATTATTATTAATTGATTTTGTCATTGGTTTTATCACTTGAACATTAATACGAAATCTGTATACTGACTTGAATAGCTTTGCTTTTGTGTAATGACATCATGATATGCATCAATCAGACGTTGCCATCCATAGTACTCCGTTTTATTGATGTCATCAATGAAACATTCAAAAATGGTTAATGGCTTGACTGTGAACATTAGGTTCAAACATAATAGATTTAAATCCCTTTCAATATATTGGAATGGCGTACATGGTGAAGATGATTTAACTAGTTTGTTTTGTTAAACCAGATCTAAGGATAAGGATCAATTTGCTTCAGTTAATAGTGTTTGTTGTAAAAATCTGAATTCTAGTTTACTACGATAAATGTTACCTTTATTCAAAATTACTAAGTATGTTTACAAAATAAAATCTTGAACATTATTGACCTACACTTCGTATATGATTTGATTTTTTTTGTTACGATTCTATAGTCTTAAACTAAGTAACAAAAAAAAGTGAAAAAACCAAAATGATTGTTAAACTTCAAAATATAATTTTTTCGCTAAAATAGAAAGTGAAACTTAAAAATAACCTGCTGATTATGTGTGAAATCCTAAATAGTACTAAACGTTCTTTCACAAGTCAAAAGGTATACTGTTCTTCAAACGAGTTCCAGTGGTCAACAGAAGTTCGCTCTCTTGTGATGTTGAGCCAAATTGCGTTATCCAGTGCAAAACAGAGTTTGGGTAAATCTTCTATTTCCACGGAATGAAATCACCTGTTGCGATAAGAAACGCTAAGTCGCTGTGTCTTATTTTAGACATGATGGTTCTATAGTTATGTTCTGTTTTAATTGATATGTATAGGTTTTAGATATTGCTTGCGATTTGTAAGAAAATAAATCGAGTGAAGAGAGTCAAGTATATAGGAAGTTACAAGTCTGACATGCAGTTCTTGTATATATTTATAGTGTATAGTTTGTCATTTCATGCTTTTGTTTTAAAAATTTTATTTTAGCCGTTTTCATTTTAGACCAAACGAAAAAAAATTAAGCTGGAGAAACACAAGTTTTCTCCTGCAAATTTATGTAAACATGACTGAGAACGCTTGATTGAATATCAATTACCTCTGTGATACTCTGATACTCTGTGATAATTATAAAAACATGATTGAGAACGCTTGCTTGAATATAAATTACCTCTAGAGTACTGTGATAGTTATAAACATTACAAGACGTTAGCAACGCACATGTTTTAATATTTATTTGCAAGGTTTTGGTGGAAATTATCCTGCTATACTCTCGATACGTAATTAATCTTGTATCAGTTTTCTAAGCAGGAAATCGAAAATAAATTGCACGTTGCGACCAATATCTTCTCAAGCTTAAAACAACTTTTCTGGGACCTCCACTGGTCTGTTTCTGCACAATTTTGTTGTGATTTGATGATTTATGCATCTCGCCGTAGAGTGAAATAAAAAAAATACGAAACAAAAGACATTAATTGTCATGCAAATATGCGAATATCCCTTAATCTTTGAACAAGAATCAAATAAAGAACAAAACACATTCAATTTACAAGAGCGAAAGTAATTAACTAGATGAAAACTATCAGTCATGCAAATGTAAATATTGAAATGTTGTGGTCCAAGTTTATTTACATTTTGGTAATTTTTCTCTACGATGAAATCAAGTCACTATTGCGGATGTTGACAAATTACAGAGTCATGTATACATCACAAAACTCAATGCCCAAATTGCTTTAAACTATTCATATAAAAGATCACACATTTTTTAAATACGAAAACAAATCGGTATTATAGCCTTGCTTTAATCAGGGCAGTTATATTGTAGAAATATTCAGTGCGGTCGACTAAGTATCGACTGTAACAGGATCTATTTTATCAGCCCAGTATATAAGAGTTAATGAAAGCGATGCCATCAATACTTTAAGCTTTAGTGAGAAATGTCCCTGTTTATTTACGATTGAAAACTTGAATCAGGAGGACTTTTTAAAAATCCTTTTAAATTTGCTCATAAAGTAGAAATAATAATGAAAATAATCAAACACAAATATAAAACATGGGAGAGGAATGATCGGCAGTAGACATGAACAAACAAGTTTTTATATAGAAAGATCTATTATTCTCAAGTAGTCAATAACCAAATTATGCATTTTATATTGCGTGTTTGGAAGATACAACACTTTAAAATCATCTGTTCATTTATCCTTTCTCGTAACAGTGTTTAATTCATGAATTCGTCTCTTAATATCGATTAATTTAAGTAAAACTAACGGTACTCTTGTTTGCATCAGCTCATCCATTTTGTCACGGCCCCCCTGCGGATTTATTAATAAACCCGGAGAAGGATTGACAATTAAAAGGCTAAATAGCTCCGAGCCCCAGTCAGCAAAGCCAACGATCTAGGTGTATAAAATAAAATAAATAACAAGGGCAAAGGTATAACAATTTAATAAACTATATCTCTATATTCAACACGAGACCTATCCAAATTGCTAGTTATTTCATCAAGCAAAATTAGAGGTGAGTGTGTTTCTTTTCCGTGTCCTTTTAATGCTACTTATCTGTAACTTCCTCTCTGTATTACTTTATCTGTACTTCTGGTACCCTTATTTCCGTTCTCCCGGCTCTCTTTGTTTTTACTTCCGGTCCCTTTGTTTCCGTTCTACCGACCTCATTGTGAGCACTTATGTACCCTTCTTTCTTTCTCCTGACCCTGCGCTTTCGCAGAACTGGCTAATTTCACTTGTTCTTCTCATCTCCATTTTTCTAATATTCGGTGGTATACTATCCCACCGAGAAAGCTTACTGTGGATTCGAAGGGACGTACAATTTTGCCTCCTTATTCAAACGTAGGAGAATTAACCCACTTCACAGACCTTTCATGAGCCTAATGGCAATTCAATCACTAGATCAACTCATACACACACATATCTAGATATTCCATGCATTTTTATTTTATAATAAAGGCTATAACAACAACGATTTCTGATACATACACCTTTAGCAAATGGAGCGCAGGCTAGTGCCTTCCACTTCCTTGTGATCTTTTCTTTTTTTTTTTTGGTGGGTGGGGGGCATCAGACAGATGCCCCCCCCCCCAATAAAAAAAAGTAAAAAGTTTTAATGTATGTTTGTGTACCCCCAAGTATGTTGTTTGTTTGTTTTTTATTTTTATTTAGCTTCCCATTTAATTTTTCCCCATCGGGGTTATATATTTGATTTGGGGTATTTAATATCCCTAGTGTCTCTCTGTAGATCCTTACTAGGTGGGAATTGACCTACCCACAGCTAGTAGTCTACTTTTATATTTGTTTTAGACCATGGCTAGTGGTCTCCTATTTCCTTGTGTTTGCTATTTATATTGGTGCTATTTGTCTGTTTGCTATATAAGGTATATACCTTGTATGTGTGTAAAGGAAAGCCATTTCGTTCAGATTTGTATCAGTTGTCTTACTTTATGTCTTGTATAAAAAGAAGACATTTATATTTTAATTTATTTTATTTTAAATTTAATTTAGAATTTTGTATAAATTGAAGTGTGTTTATTTAGATATTAGTGTTTTTCATTTTATCTACTAATATTTATTTTCTTAGGTCAGTCTGCCTTGAGAGAGGATCTGTACGAATTTATTTGGTTGTACAGTTCCTGTCTCAATTTGGTCCGGCCTTTACTTATTTATTATAATTAAAAGTTACTGAAATTTCAAAATTGTTTCTGTTCCCTTAAATGGGAGCCATATCTATTGCGGGATATAGATATGGCAGGTAAAGTTTGGATTTAGTATCCAGAGAAAAAGAAGGATGTGCGATGAAATAAATAAAGTAAATATTTGTATGGTATTGTAGCGCCATGTGATTTAGCCCTATGGTGTCCTCATATGTACTTCCCTCTCACAAAGTTTAATAGTATATTAAGAAAAGGGTAAAATAATATATATATATATATATATATATATATATATATTCTTTTAAATAATATAGAATCAAATTTTAAATTAAATTCAAATATTTTAGTTTTCATTAAAAACTATTCACTAACCTTCATTAGTGGTCCACATCTTATAAGTGTCCTCGTTATATAGTCCGTTATTTGTCTTACCAATTGTTTATTAAAGTTCCCGTCCAGGAAGAGTAATTGACGTTTTTCATATTTGTCTACCTTCATTATTTCAATGTCCAGACATGCGCTGATCCGTTCACGAGAGAATAATGTCTGGCTGAATGAGAAACCCGCTCCAAAAGTTAACTTTCTTAGCTCTGATAGGATACCAGTAGCCTGTTTGAAAAATGTCTGAGGTAATATCACTGATGCGTTATGTCGGGTTTCCGGTCTCTAAGCCTAAGCCATTCAGTGACATCACTATTAATTGCAAAATAAACATTATTTCTCACTACCGTGGCAAGAATTTCTTTGACGTAACCACGTATTTGACAGTAACCCAATGGCTAAGTAGTTTCTTTATTTCAGAATTGTTCTAATGTCGTAATGTTATATAACACGCATTGTCATTACCCAAGTACTTTGAATTAAAAATTGTATCAGAAGACTTTTTTAAACATGAGGCAGGTATAGTTAGCAAATTTTCTTACACAACGTGACACTTTCTTAAATTTCATTTTCGTTGCTCCTTAATTGTTTTTGTTGCGTTCCCAGGGCATTGTTAAAACGTTTGCATAACCGCATACATTTTGTTACATATACGATTGAATGTTCCAGGAATTTTCACAAAGTACAATTTTTCTCAGTATAATTATAATTTGTTCAATAAAAGCAGAATATATATTACTGGGATATTTTAAGTACTTCACAATGCATAAATATATTAGCGTATAATACTATATTTCATGCTAAGTAAATTAAAAAGAATAAGATCACATATTAAATTCTTTCCACACCAACGTAGATTGAAGATATATAACAGTATTAAGAAGGTCATGAGCTACAGAAGCTACATCGACAAGTAAACAATTTTTAGAAAAGGAATGCGTTATATAAAGAACCTCGTAACTCTGGAAAACAAATATTGCTTTCCGTAACTTCGGAATGACTCCATATGCCTATACAAGGCGTAGCAACTTTGTCAAACGTGCTACGCCAAAGAACATCAAACTTCTGACTTCCTCTTACATCTTATTACAATTAAAAGACTATTTGTTGGGGTCTCAATATATGTAGACATAGCTGGAAAGAATTTCATTTGCTCTTGACACAAGTGCAGGTCTTTTTCTAATAATGTTTCATGGTATTTTTCAACTTACTAATAATTTATATGTATTGTAATCGTAGTACTGACATGTTAAAATGATTTTACTGCCAACGTCATGCTGGATACTAATTTATTTAGGAATAAAATAACATTTAAGGTAAGAATAACAACAATATTTATGTTTATAAGGTCCAATATTTATTAACTTGTCTTTACGACAAAGATTAGTTTGGTTATTAGTTAAAATACCGAAATCTTACTTTAGTTTAAGTTTAATATGATCATCTTTGGCTCATTCGATATGTTCAGACCATATTTTATATTACAGAAATTTCAGAGTCGAATGAAGATGTTAAGCTTTGGAAAATGATAAAAGTTCAATTTTTTAAAAGGAAACAATCTTAAAATTTTATATATAAATTATAAAAATATATTATTAAAATTACAAATAAATACCTTATAAAACTAAAATATATTGTGTAATTTTATTAAAATTATGGAGAAGCATCGTAAGACTTCGATTTGGATGCGATATCGAATAAAATAAATCATATTGTATGTCGTTATTCATTTTTATAACTCGATAATATTGTTTGTCAAACAGTCTTATGCAACTTTCCATTCCGTACAATAACTTGATTTCTCCATATTTATATAGTTAACAAAAATGATTGGCTTTTACTTGGGAAATGACGAGCTCTTTTGATCTGGGCCTCAATTTTCATGCTATCTGTAATTAATAGAAGATAAAATATAGCCAGACTAATAATATTTCTTACGCTTTTACTTGGGGTACAAAAGAAACTTGTTAAATTTTCGGATCAAAAGGTCAAACACTGAATTAGTTATTATTTAAAAATGAAATGAATAACAACAGTATATCTACATAAAAGACATGGATCAAACCATGTGGATAGTTTGCATGTGTGCTAATGAAGAAGCTAAGTCGATAAATAAGCTCCACACCTATGATAATAATGACTGGCGGTTTAATAAGCATCGGGCTAATTTAACGGCATATGAAGTAACATGATGTTTTGGATGTGCAAAGATCAACATTGAAAGCCACTTAATGATATTCACTAAACTTTGTCTGATTTGCACTGAGTACAAAGGATGTATGTTGGTATAATGGTAAAAGTCAATGTCACTGGCACTAATGGAAGACAAATGTTGTTTTGCTTAATACCTTTAGCGCTAGGAACGTTACCCTGACCAAAGGGCTTTCAGGTATGAAATATAATTTGATTACACTTGGAGTGAAAATGTCAAAGGTAGAGGTCATTGTGAAAAACAATAAATTGGTTTTACGGAATAACGTTTGGTCCAGACCATGTTACATAACCAAACTTGGTTGATAGCTTGTACTTTCTTTTACAAAGAAACAGTACTCGATATCTGCAGTTTAAAGGTTTAACGTCTCGGTCACGCATGGAGACGGTTGTGTCATTCGTGATAGAGACATAACTTTGTCCTTTAGAAACTGCTGAACAGAGGACTGTAACTCTATCAGCTTCGTGATTTTCTACAGTATCTCAAGGTTCTTCCGGTGCTAGTGACACGATTTCTAGTTTGGGTTTATCATAAGTCACCTGAAAAAAATCCTTTTGAAGTTTTGTGTGATAAAGTCTATCAATTCATAATAAAGGATAGTGCTCAAGATAAGGTAATATCGGTGTTTTTATCTTTTGCGGGAAAACCACACATCCAGTAGTGGCAAGTAGTCTTTTGACTTTGTTGACATTTGGTCCCAGATACACGTCATGACCTCTACCTCTCAGTACGTTTTAAGCGTCTAATTTGAAATGTTCAACCCATAGATCACTAGTATTAGTAATTTACGCATGTCATGGGTAGGGGTAGAGTCTCTAATTATATCAAAGTCCAAGGATCTCAATAGACGACAAAACCCGACAAATCTCAGTACCGAGCTTGTTATGAATATGGTTCCATAGGGTACCGCCATATTAAAACAACATGCAATGCATTATAATGGCAGTAGCTGTTCTGATGATGTTACGGCATATGCGTGAAATTTTCTTAATATTCGGCCTTTACCGTTTGTAAATTGCTACCCATGTGGCCTTAGTGCTTAGAGCGTCCGCCGAATTTGCAGTGTTGCGGTTTCGAACTCTGGCCTTGTCATACCAAAGACTTATATGAATGTACTGGCAACTGACTTGCTTGGCGTTCAGTATTAAGAGTTTGGTATTAGGACTGTTTGGCCTGGCATCATGTTAATGTGAATGGGCGGGACATGATGCTACATATATGCGCATGATTTCTCAGTGCTAGACATCACTACCACATTGCGGATATATATAAAAAAGCATAAGCACATCTTCTGTAAATCACTACTTTGATGGCCTAAACGGTTAGAATGTCCGTCCCGGAGGCTGGATGTATTGGGTTCGAACCCCGGCTGAATCATACCAAAATGGTACTAGCAGCTGCCTCGCTTGCATCTCAGTATTAAGAAGTTAGTATTTGGACTAGTCGGCTTAGTGACAAGTTATTGTGACAGGGAGAAACATAATGTGACATGTCATGTGCACAATGCCTCATTGCTACACATCACTATAAACTGGCACACAGCAGACATCGTAGTGATATAGCTAAAATTGCTCAAGCTGCACTAAAAATCCTTTATCACACACATCTCGATAGTAATTATCTGTGAATTTCCATTCCCACTATGACTATTTCAAGCCAGTGGCATTGATCATTTTATCATCGATTGCCCCTGAATACAGTTTACTAATCGTATTGAGTGTTTTGTGCTGCTGCAAGAACTTCTGAACAAGCACGTACTCGCGAATTAAATCGCATCAAAATTAATTTGCTATTACCACCAGAGACACCAGTTAATATTGACATAACTAAAACAATAATTTCAATAAGCCACCTACGTGATTCCATTTACACCAACAGTAACAAAAGTTGACGCAACAAGGTTACAAATAGCATATACGTTTGAACTGTATATTCAACGTGGTTCTCTTGGTACTTTCATCTCCCGATTCTTGTTTAGATTAGACCTTTTTTTTCTCCATCATAGTTCTTCTATTAAGAAAACAATCACATATTTAAACTGTGCAATTTTACGACAGTCAGACCCATTCCGGTCTCGTCATCACGAGCATGTGAGATATGTAAGGCACGTCTATCCTATAACTTGTTTTACAATTTTTTCTTATTTTCTACAATAATAGAAATAATCCACCTTGTGAATGCTTAAATAACCGGTGATTGTGCTTTCTGGTGGCTTGGCACCTCTTTCACTAAAAACACACAGATTACACCAGAACCTTTTTGCGTTTAACGAACGTCTTTGCCCTATGACTTCTCCGATCAAGTGAGTCATTGCTAAATAGCAGTATGGATCTTTCTTTTCTCATTGGAGTCAATGTCGGTTTAAAATATTCGTTTGTAAACGTAACTAGAAAGGATGCATCGGTGAATGACTATTTGACATGGTAGAACAATATAAAATATTTTGCATCTTGTGCTACAGTCAACTCTTCCGCGTTGTCACGTGCAATTGGGAGGATCCCATGCTGGCCTCGAGTTGGTAGTGGTATATCAAGGTGATTTCCAACGAACACTTTATTCCTGATCATTAGCAGACTTATAACATAGTTTTTATAAGGGTCTGGTTACACAACTTTGATGTAGTTATTCGTTGAAAAGTGGAGCAAACTTGTTATCGATGTTAACATCCGCTATCAGCTGATTTAACACCCTATCAGTATATTCCGCAACCATATCACCGATGTCATATTTATTTACTATGTATAATGATAAAATATAATCCTAAACACAAACACTGAATATGGCATTAAAACGAATGTTGAGTGATTCGAACTGATTTTCATCTACGGAGACATATGATATGGACAATGACGTTGTGAAATAATTTAGAACTTAACTGTCCGGCTTCACAATACATTATATTAGTGGTACAAAATCAATGCCACGATGACACTTTTCATTAATCGGCATTCCCACTCGATTCCATGTATTTTTACTTTTGGTTATGATAAACAAATATTTTCTGGACTCGTGCACCTTCATAACAACTGACCGACATGTTTTTTAATTTTAGTGTTCACAAGAGCTTTGATAAACCAACACCTTTTTTCTGACTTTTACTTAGGCCGACCTTCATTTAGAGATAGGACATTATTTTTTCCACAGGTGCATCAATGACTCGCATTCTTCCGCCAGCACAGCAGTTTTGTCAGAACCTATCACAACATAACATCGATAAACACAACCAGCATAACCTACCCGTGCAAAAAAAATATATGCTGACGACGGACTGACTAAACAATTCAAAGTGTTCCTATGAAAATGACTAAATCGAGTACAACGGACAAAAGTCTTGCTCGATAATTTCCGGTTGGTTGTTAACGTTGTGATGTCGGCCATGTACGGCTATCGATTATGATATGCATGTGCGATATGAAGAGTAACTTCTGCATAGTTAAGCCCAGTTTCTTCATAGGGTTCCTTATGACAATTTAATCGCAATAAGACCTCACTTCTAAGTTATTAAATATCATTTAACATTTGTGTATTTCATTATCTCTTGCTGTAAATTAAAACAAAATAAATAATGTTTAGTTGCAGTAAGAAACTGATGGGTAGTTATTTGTCATGCAAAGTGTCCCACAATAGCAGTGAGAGAAATGACACTGTTGAAGTGGTTTCTGTCTGCATGAACGATGACAAGCATGATTCTGTAGCGTCTAAAGGGAATAACACAGGTATTTACAATTGCACCTTTGGAGTTATTTTTGCGAAATAATGTGACTGTTTATTTATCTCCAAATTTACAACCAACCATATATCAACCCAAGCCCGGCGAAGTTCCTATCAACCGTGTTGATGCTGCGTTTCACCAACATAACCTTGTATAAACGGCCGAAAAGGATGTCATCGGTGACTTGAATGCGATTAATTAAACATTAGAGTAACGATTCTCACATTGGGTCGTTAAAGGAGGTACGAAAGCCAAAGCATCATTTGGTGGACTACGAACTTCTCGCAGACAAAAGTTCACTCTTTAATATTAATCGAAAGAATGGACACAAATAGCCGAACATTATCCAAAATATACAACTGTCCGCGTGGGTACTAGATAGATGAATCCGTTGTAGAACAGTTAGACAGTGTAGCAAAAATCACTCATAAGAATTCACAAAAATGATTGGCCAAACACATGCTGTGGCAAATTTACTTACCGGTACCAAGAAAGATGGTGTCCAACACCTAATAAGGTACATCAAGTTGATTTATTGTTTGTTCCATATCATTGTGTTTGATAGACATAGTCATCTGAGCATATACAAACTAGCGTTACGAATGTTGATTTCGCCAGCAAATAGAAGGAAGCTAAGCCGTTGACATCAAAATAATCTGCAAATCTCGCAGATTCATTCGGATGCATTTACGTTACGTGGAACGTTCGTATGTCTATGATTGTTACAAGTGGACCCTCGTAAAGAGTTTCTAAGATTTGTTGATGAGATGTTAACCAGACACCGTGTGCAAGTAACATCGGATGTGTTAATATACATTGTCACCAAACTATTTTGTAACGATTTTGTAACGATTTAATCGCACTCTTGCAACACGCTTTTTCGTTCATGAATATGTGAAGAAATTACTCAGGAGACATTGGATATTGGGAACTATCGTATCAAGTGTTCAGTCTCCGGGGAAGCGTCTTCTGTTACGTCTACCATTTGTAATAACAGCATTTAACAGATTTCATACTCAGCACCATTTAAACAAGTGGGAGACAAGTTTTCTCGGCATCTGTATGCACCTGGAAAGTTAGAACGGATAAAATCGTGCGACTGACCACATTTGGTCCGATTGATGCTCCAAGAAAAATAACACATTCTTGTTTGGGACCGTCAATTGGTTGGCTAAGTCGAACATTTGCGCGAAAGTAATTGCAAGTTGTTCCAGCGAATACGGAACTGTCACCAGGATTTGTGTTGATCCGCTAGTGCATTGCACTAACCAGTACCAATCGTAAGTTGGTTCACAACAGAACGATGGCCAAACGTGTAGGTGGTGAGTCCATATGTTGGTATCCATAGCTTGGTAACACAAGTGGGGGCAAACTCACTCGCCATGTTGCATAGGCAAACAACAATGCGATGTTTTGACCGTTTACCGTATTTGCCGAGACACAATTTTAGGCTGGTCGCAAAGATCATCCACGTACAGTTCGTGTTTTAGATCGTGCTGCATAAAAATCACCCGTTGAATACCTTTGGCGCCTTTAATGTATTTTCTGGAGTCAACCAATAATCAAGTAATGTTTGGGCCGTAGTCTTATATACTCGTCGATAAGTTAACTCAATCATTCATCTTTGAACTTACCAAGAACATTGGTGTTAGCATGTTCTTTCAGAAATTCTCTGGTATCAGATTATGTGACCAACATGGTTGTGCGTTGTCTGCATACACTTAAACGGTGGTGATCTGCATCCGTGTGCAGCATCTTTACCAGAACCTAGTAAAACAGTTTGATCTTGTCATAGAAAACTTATAATAAACATCTTTGTGAAGCCAACACGGACTATCAAACAGAAATCGCTTTTGTTAGCGTTAGTTTTTAATTTTTACTATGACAAGTCCACCATCTAAGATTTTTCAGTATTTAAAAACAGGGGCAGTGATGAGCCTATTAAGTTTGTCTTGCTCTCCTTTACAGACAAGACTGACAAGAATTCGTTTGTATAGATTCTGTATAATGTTCCCGTGTCACGGAATTGTGTATGACTTGTATCAATATGTATGTGGTCAAAATGTACTTGGGTTTCTCTGCCGCGTTCAGCGTCAACGTTGGTTTATTAATTATCGGCTCTAATTATTTCGAAATAGTTAGCAAAACTCAGATCATGCTGCATGTGTGAATTGCCTGCAGTTTCAAAGTCTAAGTACCGAGCTGCGCATATCGGTCACAGCTAGGGTATATTATAGAGCATAATATCAGTAAAAATCACATTACGTCCAGTCATGTCAGAAAGCTTTCGATTTTAAGGAAGTAAAACTTCCGCTAAAGAGGTAAAATAGATTTCAGATTATATTCTTATCGCTAATCGTTTTATATGACAGAATTGTTTCATATATCAGATGTTTAGGCATTTATTCTAAATACTACAGAGTAAATACCTAGGTTATGCAACGCCATGATATTAGTAATACTATAGTCTGCTTCGAGATAGCGTTTTGTTGTAAATGAACATACAAATTGAGCTTAATTATACGCTGCATTGAACGTTTAATAGACATGGATAACCAATTCATGTGCGCACATGCGCAATATATATGAATGTAGAAGTACTTAACCGTTTCATACGTATTACACGGTTTGCTTGTTTTAATTTTAGCTGCCCGTGTGGTGTGTGGTGCCGTGTGTGCCCGTGTTGTGGTGCCCGTATTGTGTATGGTACCTTGTATATGCTGCTCTCTCTCTCTCTCTCTCTCTCTCTCTCTCTCTCTCTCTCTCTCTCTCTCGCTCTCTCTCTCTCTCTCTCTCTCTCTCTCTCTCTCTCTCTCTCTATATATATATATATATATATATATATATATATATATATGTAAGGGCTCTCTTGGGATCCTTCAAACAGATAGGGAGGAGTGGACCAATGCTTGGCGACTCCGTGACCATTGACTAGAGCGGGCGGAACCATAGATACATCTAGGACGTTAAATGGACTCCACGATAGTTATAAAATACGTGTTCCATATTATTGCTATTACCGTCTGAGAAAATATTTCACATTTATGTATCAACTTCGTTATTTGAACGATAAATTCATAAATTCATAATTTCATATTTACTCTGCAACATCGTTATATGAACGATAAACACATAAACTCATAATATCACCTTTACATTGCAACTTCGTTATATGAACGATAAATTCATAAATTCATAATTTCATATTTACATCGCAGTATCGTTATTTGTACGATAAATTCATAAATTCGTAATTTCAGCTTTACATTGCTAAATCGTTACATGAACGATAAGATCATAACATACATAACCTTTACCTTGGTAAGTCGTTATATGAACGATATAACCAAAATTTCAGGCATTTACATCTGTCTCGTTATACGATCTATATATATATATATATATATATATATATATATATATATATATATATATATATATATATATATATATATATATATATATATGTAAATTCATACATATACTTGTATTTGTTGATCGGGTGATAATAAGTTATTTACGTCAGTTTCAAATGCCTTTCGTTGAAATCATCCTTTGAGGTTTTTTTTATTGAGGTACTTGTTTTTGATAGTTCTAAGTTAGGAACATTATAATTTTTCCTTATCATTTGTAAATAATGGTATCAGATTTGTTTTACATTTAAATTGCGTTTATAAATAAACATCTTATTAACGCAGTTGTTTTCGGTGTCTTCACTAATCCAGTCCCAACTTGGCTTCATCTTGTGACATCCTGAACACGACATTGATCATGAAGTTTCCAGTCCAGCATTAGCACTCAGACGGTCCTACTAAATACTGCTAAGCCTGACAAAGCCAGACAATGCCTGACAAAACAACACAAAGCCCGACTAGGCATGACAATGCCCAACAAAGCCTGACAAAGCCACACAAATCCGTGCAAGGTCATATTAAAAAAGAATACATATATTGTTCATTATATTGATAACATATTTAAATGCAGATTTAAATGACCGAAAATTGTGCGACAAAGTTAGAATTGCAAGAAATCATAAAGTATTGATAATATACAAAACAATCATGTTGCAAATGTGTGTTGTAATTTGATAAATTGTTCTTTCGACTGATTAGGGAAATAAATTTCAATATTTTAATGTATGTTATAATATACAAAAAACAACTGAGTTAAACTTCATTAGGTTTTTGTTTATACACTTTGTCATGCTTTAAAACTGTGCTTAACAAGACTCGGAACAATAATTAGCGGCAAGGCATGCCATATTTTAAAAAAAAACTCGGAAATCAATTATTAAGAAATGATGCGATGCTTTTGTAATGTTGTGTTGTGTTCCATGAAGACTGAAAGCATGTGTGTTTTTCATAATAATGGAAAATTGGCTTTAGTTTTCTCAATTTATTAATAAAAACCAATTTTGCTCTATCGGCTTTTGTTTTTTTTGTTAAGCTAGGTTCATGTCTTTGTTGAAGTAAATATTCAAACAGAAGTCAGTATGTTATGGCTGGTGAAATGATTGCTTGAACAACAAACGGTTTAGAAAGAAACAAAAAATCCAACATTTGTTATGTTAAGGAAAACAAACACCGCAAAACATTTAATTAGCCAATGACTCAGCCACGTTTGACGAACATAACCATATCGTGAAAACTAAATTGGTTGAAAATAATCACGGAGATCTGTTGGTCTATTACGAAAGATACATTAAAGAGAAATTAGCAAAACATGTTGTATCAGGTGATGAGCAGCTTTGGACTAATAGTAATATGGAAAGCATGAACAACCGGTTAAAGGTCTTGCTCAAATGGCAATCAAGGAAAACGAACGAACTCATTGACCTGAGCAAGATGACCTGAGCAAGATCTAGCTCGCCGACCTTCGCTGATCTCTTTATGGGACAGGCAACTATATCCTCAACACAAAAATAAATAAATTATTATGGAATTCCAAATCTGAGTAAGTAAAAGACGATATATCAATGACACTTTTGAAGAAATCTCACCTTAAATTAACAACAGCGGTCATGTCCTAAGGCGGCATGTACACTGTGTTGAAAGCCCCAACATTGGCAAAAAGCCAAACCAAAAAACAAAGTGCCGGGCGAATATGACTCAGAGAATGAATTAGAAAATGTTCGCTTTGTCTATTATCATTTTTTTTTAATTATCTATTTAACTCAGCACAAAGGAACTAGTTAGAACATGTAACCAGTTTAGAATCTGTGATTAATCATCGTAGATTTAATTAGCCGTTGCCAAATCCATGTTCTTCGAGATGCTGATTTATATGTATGGTACATTCTCTGATAACACTCA
Source organism: Unio pictorum (assembly GCA_030141615.1). Lineage (NCBI taxonomy): Eukaryota > Metazoa > Mollusca > Bivalvia > Unionida > Unionidae > Unio > Unio pictorum. Next base: position 43,833,085 of record JARLTB010000021.1, read on the forward strand.
TTTCTTCAGCCTTTCGTACTATAGATGAAGACATTATAAACATGTCATTTCATAATTTAAAACAATGTGAATATGACATTAACGTGGATATATATGTTAATTTGGCTTGTTCTAAATACATTCTTTATTCTAATATACTATTTTTCCTTTACTCCCTTCTTCTGCTATCCTGACCTATTACTGTGCCGCTTCTTATACTATTCTCTTCTCCTGCAACCTTTCTTGCGCTCGTTATACTCTGATACGTATTGAACTATTCTCGTAATCTCTCCGCCTCCCCATAAGAGTTTAGTGCAGTTTCTACGTGCGCCTTGGGAGAGAGAGATAGGCATTTTGAAATTTCAGATATTTCTTTTCTTTTTCTCAAGATAATGATTTTGTCCTCCAAATAATAGCAAGAATATAATAATTTGTTTTGGTATAGCCATGTAAAAAACGTTTCGCTGTTTCCAACTGTACTTATTATCGCGTTGTTTCTTTGGCTATGGGCAGTATCATGCCCAATAAGTTTTGTTCCCAAAACGTATGGGTCCTCCTAAACACAGCAAAGACGCGCAAAGACATATATAAATATTTTGACGTACGGAAAATATTAAATAATGCATTTTCTAAAACACCTTATTCTTATTATAGGTACAGCATTATAACATTCTAAAACTATTATTTACGGTTAGTGTAAATTTGTACAAATATCGTCCAAGAATGAAGTTGAATTTTCTTATGTAATAATTCCACTCTTTCTCCTTTTCTTTGACGGTGAATACAACCTCGTGTCAATATATAAAAAAACATTTAATTAGGTTACGAGCTTAGAGGAAACAAATGCCAGGATCACGACGGGCAAATACATGGCAATTACGTATAATATACGATAATATATATTGTTGATACAAAATGTATATCAATAATTATAACAGAACTAGAAAAAGTTTGCTTTGTCTGTGATCATTGTTTTTTTTTTTATTATCTAATCAGTACTAAGATACAGACGTTTCTAAACTTACAATGAACATTTTACATACGATTTTTGATTTTCTTATTATTTGAATTCGAACCGTGCCGCCAAATTGTATTGGTTATGAAATTTGGCATAATTATGTTGAAAACTAACCCTTCAGTTTGGTTGATTTAATCGTCAATATAATTTACAATATAAATACACTTGTCTAAAATGACGTTTATGACACTCTAAAGGCTTTGTGAGGATTTGTTAGGCTTTGTATGACTTTGTGACATTAGTATATATTTGAAAAAAATTGCACTTTCTTTCGATAAGTTCAATGAACAATTTATACAGTAATAAACAGTTTACGTATTATTTTGTCATACTATATTAATACTTTCTCATTATTCTATTTCGAATTTGTACTCTGTCGTCCAATTTTCGGTTTTTTAATTATGCATCATTATTGTGAAAACTAGTATTTCGCATTGTTAATTTATACATCAATATAATGAACAAAGTAAAAACACATTTTTTATTTAACTTTGCATGGCTGTGTGTGGCTTTGTGGGGCTCTTTGTGGTTTTGTCAGGCTTTGTTTGGCTTTGTCAGGCTTTGTCGGGCTTAGCAGTATTTAGTAGGACCCGTTCTCAGATCCGAATTTATTTGGATATACGGTGCCATCCAAGCATGCTAGAGAAATGCAGTCACTCGATGGATACAGCTGTAGGTTTTGTACGTACAATACATAGTTTTGTTTAGTCCTAGATCATTTCCAAAGACGCATTCGTGGCTACTTGTTGTAATCGTGTATGTAATTATGTAGGTTCACATGCGCAGAATCGACCCATTGAAATCAACGAACCGGCAATGGTTAGCCTATGGTTCAGGGACGTAATTTCAATTCTTTTGGTGGGGTGGGGTGGGGTGGGTGGAGTAGCCAAATCTTGACGTGCATGGTAATGTTTGTATATAATCTATAACATTTTTACAGCACATGCAAATTCAGGGGTGAGCGAATGCCCTCACCCATATGACGTTCCTGCTGTTATTTAGATGAATCAGTTGCTCACTGACACTGACAAGCATCTGTTCATCGAGTGCTCACTTCGCGGAGGAATGTCAGTGTCAAGTCACAGATAAGCTCGTGCCAACAACCCAGGCGTTGGAAGGGTATGACTCCATGAATTACTTGTTTTTATTTATGTATTTTATTAGGATCATAAAATGCAATCGCCTTAATCGTAATTAATTTAATTTATTTCTGTTTCGTCTATTTTGTCACTGTACGTGTAGCTAAAAGTGTTTGTCAATTTATTTTTACTCGTTTGATTGTATTAACAGTCAGATCCATAGGGCCGGCAAAGTGGATTAATTTGCTTGACCCTAATACAACACTTAAGACATAATCGTGCACCTGGACCATGCCATAACACCAGCATATGTGTTTTATAGTATTCGCAATGATATACGCAAGTACCAATCTAATGAGGCATTTACGTAGTCTTCCTTGTTTTATCTCTCGTAACAGTGGTATTTTAAGCCTGTATAGTCTGCAAAACTTAGTTGGAAATCAGCCTTTACCAAATAATGAAGTATACCTATTTCAGGGTACTTATAGCAAATGTCATTATCTTTTAGAATCAATAATATCAAATGACCCATCAATGAGTAGTGCACCAACACAAATTTTGCCAGACTGACGTAAGAGCCAAATATTGTCAAACAGTTTTGTAGATTTAATCAATACTATTGGGTTGTTTGTGTTCGACAAACGCCATTACTAATCTTCTCGTATAGTTGCGTGGTATATTGTTTTGAAAAACAAATACTGTTGGTTGGTGAGTTCGGATGTCATTACATTATTAATAGATCACAAAACATTTGCTTAATTGATTTTCCCTTGGATATGATATCATTACCGTTGGAGCAAGTCTCTCTAAAAAGTTTTAAATTTTCACTCGATTCCGACAGAATGTATAATGTACTCTACTTTTATGATTTAATTTGTACCAACACAATATTGTGCAAATTCGATTTTTTACTTCTTCATATGTCTGCCCTTGTTTTTTTATTTTTTTTATTTCAAAGGTCTATCTCAAATGAATCAATTTATTAGTGGGCATCGATATATCTCAAAGAATGCAATTAGCATATTTTAAGCCTCCTTGCAACCGCATCTATAGCAAGCACAGTAGTGTGAATTATCGGATTTGATCCTTTTTGGGGTTCATTGGGCGCTGATGTGCGTCATAGATTCTACCCCCGAATAACGGTAATCATCCATAGGCTACATATGGCATATGGAACACCTAAAAAGCCATGGAGTGGGTGGGTGTGCAGAGGCTTTGAAATCTCACTATGCCACTAAAAATCCAGTTTTTTTAAAAAAAAGAAAAAAGTATGAACCTTGAGTTTTCTGCATTATCCAACATTGTGACTACCATATAAAATCGTGTCTTTATCTATACTGGAAAATGATTAGAATGGGCTACGATCTTCAATGGACTCTGGCACAAAAGTTACTATCAGTTCTGAGAGAAGTTTTTGATGGCAGCGTTGTGTCTGTCGGTGGCTAGACCAAGAACACCTACTACCCATTGTGGTGTAACAGAAATAATGTGCATACGACATGTCATCAATATTTAATTGAAAAATTGAAGCTAAGAATGTCTCGTTCTACCAAGTCTAGCTTTTACAAGTTAGTAATTTGCAAATATGTTGTGTCACTGATATTGGTGATATATGTTGTATTAATACTAAATAAATAGTTAGTACACCAGTATTTGATAATTAGCAACTAATCATAAATGTTTTACATATTTGATATATTTGTATAGAAAAAGTCTACTTAGCTGACTAAAAGATTATATATATATATATATATATATATATATATATATATATATATATATCGCAGGACGAGAATCTTTCGTATGTATTGGTACTGAATAGAGAAATCTCCTTCGCAGCTGTCATAATGGACCTCCACAAAGCTCATTGTCTCTTTATCTCTCTGAATATATTGCTTTTTAATGATGTTTGGGCCACTATGCTATCTTTAGTATATGTCAACGTATCCGCGATATAGTGCGGTGGAATCTTGACTAGTTTATATTATATTTCTTTGCACACATTAAAATCCCTTCAAGACCGAGTATGATGGCCATACACATTACAATACGATGCCATTGACATATTATGCTACGCATTAACGATTACGGCCTTGCGTTCATTATTGAAAACAATATGCTGGTAACGGTCCTAATTTGGCAAATATCGTGTGTAAAAGCTATATCACAAAGAATTAATACGTGTCATTATTCGCCCAGCTGTGACGTTATCTACAGAACGGCTACATTAGGAAATTTCCTATGGCCTTCATTGATTGGTCAGTTTGTTCACACCAATGCGGTGCATCATAGGGATAAAGAAGGCGGTTCATACTTATATGCAGATGATGGATGATAATAGTCTTGGATTTCACGACATAGAAAGTGTGATGAAATTGTTAGCGAATGTCAGCAACATTAATTTTTTAGATTCTGATCTAAAGACGCATTAGACCTGTCCAATCACAGCAATTAAATCTAAATTAAGTAGTGTCAACATTTTATCAAAGGTAACATATATCACTAGGTAATACTTTAACTGCTGCTGCATTGTGAAGTGGTACAATTCTAACATGCGGACAATAAATTGGACGATAAAATAACCCCGTGCTTTTGTATAAAATGTTTAACCACTATTTTTCTAATTTCAGATAAGTTCCATTCGTTAACAAGAGTTATTAACATTCTTTCCATGGCATTGTCGTGGCGATTTGCAATCAGTAGAAATTAGCATTGCAGTATGAATATCGAATAACGTGTTTATTGAGTTTGCACTCTTGGGTTAGAAAACAGACTAGTTTGAAACGGAGGGTTTTTGGAAAGGACACGCATTAAAACTTTCAGTTATTTTTTATTTAAATACAATTATTTTCAGAAAATGCAGTATATGTTTAAACATTTGTATATATGTTGTTACAAAAGTACAAACATGACTAGTATTACTCTGGTTTGTTTGAAATTACAAATAATGTATTAGATATAATTAACATGTCGATAAAGAAAGGAAATATATTTATAATAATTGTACTTAAAAACCATGTATAATACAGATTACATAAAATTAGATCAAATATAAATGAAATTATAAAAAACTGAAAATCTACAATCACTGACTTTCGTGAAGAATTGTGGAGAAATGTCTGTGTGCAAAATGGGACAGTATTCCTTTTGTCCAAAATGACACCCACTCCTTATGTTTACATTATTCATTGTGTTTCTTAATACTCATTCACCTTTCCAGCAACACGTACAAATAAAAATAGAAAGTACATGTTGCAGGTTTTGAGCAAGTTGTTCTATTCAAGCAATGTCAGTGTCTGACAAAAATAAAATTCAATAGAAAACAAATCAACATATCGTTCGTTTCTATGAAGATTATACATTCGATCTAAAAATCAGACAATTGCGCTTAATGAAGTCAGTTGCAAACAAAAACCGAATAGACCAAGTGGCATTTATGGACACAAGCAACTAATTCAATCCCCTAATTACTATAATGATATATCCAACAGGAAACTAATAATAATATACATAGCGTCCAAAACGGTGACCTAAAGCAAAATTCATTAGCGTGCGATCTGTCTTTTTATACTGAATAGTACCACTGCAGCGACAGAGATACACTATAAAACGGTTTTAAGTTCAAGCCTAGAAATACGTAAAATTATTCCACAATCAGTATTGTCTCCTGAAAAGTTTGCCAATTGTTATTTCTTTCGGTAATTATTTTCAACCAATCAGCAACCTTTATTCTTTAGAATACGATGTTTAAAATACCACTAAACGATAACCTGATTCCGTAGTTTATAAAAATTTAGTTCTATGTCAACCAATGCATTAGAACAACAACAAATGTATCATATCCAAATTATTCTGACAGAAAGCATAACAAAATATCTTAGCTATATGAAGTGTCTCCTCTTCTGCTATTAATAATGCGTAATTATTTCGGACTCCAATTCAATTATTAAACTTATATAGGGAAATACTCATTAAATTATCAAACGCCATTGAACAGACCCTTGTTATTTTTGTTTATATATTGTATGTAATCTAACATATAAAGCTTTCCAAATGTAGGCAAAGAGGCCACGAAAGGACCTACATATGTCTTGAAACTACATTTCTGTCCAATGGCTAAACAGAATAATTTTTTGGTTACCACGACTGCCTATATATAGCACACAATTACTTTTTAACATTCTCTAGAATACAACCGTTTGGGGATTAAACTCACCTGTTTATTTTTTTGGCATTGCAGAACATATTAAAAAGACATTGCATCAATCATGTATGCCATGTAATGGCATATGCTGTTATGATATTCATGTATATTAATATTCAAATATTTTCCATTTTGAATTATATATACACTTCCAGATTTACTAGTGATGTATTCAAACTGTGTGGTTAATCTAATCATTTAAATTTTTCGAGATTGCTTATCTTGTACATATTTCATGATGATTTATGAATTCATTTTAAAAAAAACTCATATGATTTTCTTTATTTGAGGTCCATCTCAGTATTTTCTAAAAGAATCGTTTCTCAAATGTCTTTCAAGAAAATTATACAAAGAATACAAATCATATGGCAAAAAACAGTCATGTCACGTGTACTGGATCCAGGAAGGAATCACGTGAGTCAGGGATTGATTAAGATAAATACAATAAAGTCACAACCTACAGCGCAAACATGTAGTAACTAACTAGCCTTAGATACTATATTGTTTTCACTGTTCGTTGTCAGTAAATAGAGACTTATGTTGCAGATCAATAATTATATTATCCACTCGAATCAGTATTTTATGATGATGTGAATGATTCGAATTTTACGATGATCAAAGAATGGAAATGAAACTTCTTGTTATTTTATAAATCAGAATTCAGACCATCCGTTTCCGTATTGGATATATCCATTTGTGTAAGTACATTTACATCGTAATGAGAGGAATGTGGATTCCATGTACATTAACGTCGTAATGAGGGGAATGTGGAATCCATGTACATTTACGTCGTAATGAGGGGAATGTGGATTCCATGTACATTTACGTCGTAATGAGAGGAATGTGGATTCCATGTACATTTACGTCGTAATGAGGGGAATGTGGATTCCAATGAATGTTGTTCCTATCAATGCAAACCAGGGCAAAAGTTATCTTTTTATGGATGATAATGATATCAACACAAATGAGCACTTAAACGATGCGTATCTTCTTGGTACATTATGATGACCCTAAGCTTCTCGCCTTCAGCTATATGTCTGTGAAATTTGAATACATTCCAAAGTTGCTGAGATATTCAAGCACAACGTCATGGCAGTATTTGTATTGCTCCTGAAATAGAAAGTTCATATCAATTACATGTATAACCTACATTATATATCACTGGTGAAGTGCGTAAGCTACTGCCATTTTGTTTGCTGCATCAGCACGTGCTTTTAATTTGATAGATTAAGATAAAGTTGTAAAATTACAACTGTGACAATTGCATAGAGTTGCTATTATACATAATTGTTAGTCAAAACAATTTTTGATTTGTATTTCTGACAAAATGTTAGAATACTAAAAATCTACATGTTCTCGATGCGATTTGCTCCCAAAAATCCAAAAGGTAATTAAAAATGTATTATGCAAGGTGAAAGGCGTTACTGCAGCTCCTTTTTAAATACATAACTTAAATATACTACTCTTACAAAGTTTGGAATGATCTGCTGCCTCCTTGTCCTCATTTTCTTCACCGTCTGATAAATAGCCACGTCCCTCTCAACGTTCAGTCTCTCCAGGACAGTGGTCAGCGCGCAATACAGGCCGCTCCTCTCTGCTCCATCCCTGAAAATGAAAAGGGTACTTGTATATAGTGAGTTGCTCTGTTCAATTATTTTATTGTATCCAAGACTGTCCTTTAACAAAGTGTATTATATTATATTTAGGATATCTTGTAGCTTTTAAAGCTTGTATTCTTTTCATAATGTTACTCATTAGCAATAGTTTCATTTTGTTCTCTTTACAGCCGGGAATTGTTCATTCTCACTGTTCATTAGGATTTATCAAGAATTATTCCCTTATCTAAACAATTTATGAGATATTTGATCATAGTTAGTAAGAATCCTACATGCATTAGCATCTCTCAAGGAAAGATTTATTACTTATTCAAAATCTGATTAAAGACAGCATATACAAAAAAGTATATCTATCTTGGGATTCTTACATGCAGTGGATGACAACAGTTTTTACATCGGCCTGTCTCTGCCACTGTTCTACCGCGTCTATTAATTCCAGGATGGCGTTCATCTGTTTGGGGACCTTCTCAGATCCTGGCCAGAAATTGCACTGGAATTGTCGAACCTGACGTGGCTGCTGAAAATGCAATGAGGATTGCTCACTTTAATGAGAATAGTTTTCAAATATGTAAAACATTTTGAGTTCTTTTCAATTTATTTCCTCGTGTACAGAAGTGTCATACGACAGAGAATAAAACAAAGCAAAACATAGACCTGAAGCAAACTGTCTACAAAGCATCTTCGAAAAACACGCGAAATTACATTTGTATGAAACGCCATCAATATGAAATTTTAGCAACTGTTTAGAATGCAAGCTTCCTGCTATTTGTTAGTGACACATGCACAGCTTGGTTGGTTCCTATAGACATAAATGTTTTCCAGAAGTACCTCGCCATCTTTAGTCAGCCGAATCGTTCTCCATAGGTAATTTGTATTATCTGTGTTCTCGTCAATATTTTCAATGTTGAAAACCATCTCCGTCATGGATTCTCCTTTGCGAGGCCAATATACTCCAATCTATTAAGCAAATAAAGTTCAAGTTTAAAATGTTCAGCTCGTCCAGAAGTCTATATCGAAATCATAGTAATATGCAGCATTCTTCGAAGATTAGTTTTAAGGCATTTGGAGAAATTTTGTTTTCATACGAATATGCAAATATTACATAAAACTGAAACAATATGGCAAATAAATAAAACAATATCTAAACTTTTCTGAAGTATTAGTCATTTTACATACAAGAATGACTGTAAAATCAACTCTCGCGTTATATGATATTATTCTAATGTTGATAATGAATACTTGAGTAACAAACAGTTTTTTCATTTTGAATATAATGTCAATACAGTGGTATTGGATACCATGGGTACTCACGCCTTCTTTATTAATCGGAAGAACATTCAACATTACAATAGTTCTAACCCCGAAGTCATACACCAGTCTCCAGAAGTCTATCACTGTGTCTTCCATTGGCATCTGAGTTACAATTAATCCGTCTTTCTGTCTGTGGCTCTATAAGAAGAAATGATTAATTTGTTAAGTAACGTCAAAACAGTAAATGAAATCTTTATCACAATATTGGCCAAACAATCACCAAATCAGAGATCCGAAATGATCATCATATTTGCAAAGTTATTGTCGATGCTTCGTCATTTGAATTGCTTTGGAGAAAACTGTTTACCCAAAATTATACTCTTGTAAGTTGCAAGACTAATGAGCAGATATTTGTATTTGTAACTGTTATTTTTAAGTATAATAATATCACCAGGAAAACATGCTAAATGACACAGGATATGGCGACATCATATTTTGTCATTCACTTACATATTTCATGGAGTTGCAAACGTCGACTTTGTGATATTTAGTTTCGACTGTTACAATGTTATATTTAGTTGGCTCCTTGTTAGAAGCTCAGATTTCACTAGAGTTTAATCAACTGAAGAAAGGTACAGATTGCTTTCTTAGGAAGAATAAATACGTCTTTGCAAGATTTCCTCATGCAAAACTAAGGTTTTGTCATAGTATATAATTACAATGGATAATGCTTTTGCTTATAGTATATAATTACAATGGAACATGGTGTAACCAATATTCACACTTACTGGAAGTTTCACGGCATTAATGTAGTCATTCCTTCCTTCAACCAATGACAAGCAAGGCCTGTATTCATCAGCTGAAACGGAAACGGAAATTATTTGGAGCAATCTACATTTTATATATTGGATATACATTTTCTGAGTGTGCAGGCATGGCATGGGTAATCTGTTCGTACTTCTAAATGAAGATGATCCCACTTTTGATCAGATGAAAACCGATTGAAGTTGAAAGTAATATAAAATAATACTACCATGGACACATTTGACACTATATAGCTGAGTTTGATAACTTGTTGTAAGTGAAAGTTTGTCAGTAACATAATTACCTGGAAGAATGTTGCTGTATCGGTTTTTGTGTTTATTTATTTCAAGCCTGGAAGTACTCTGAGAGTTATTGGTGATTTTCTCCTTCTTTGACTCACTCTCGTCCTCTTCGTCATCTGTGTCATAGTCCCCTGGTGAATGATATACAGCTTTGTTGCTCTCGTTTTGGAGTTTCTGCAGAATATTAACAATAATATATAATACTGAAATACAAACACATATGAGTAAATACGGGTATTTAATATAACACTGTTCGATATAGTTTTCTCTTTGAATTTCGCTTATACATATATTAGTTTATACATGGTTATATTCAAACCGTATACTTATTCTTTTTTGAAAATGAAAAAACGACTGTCAGTAAACGACCAATTGCACATAAATCTTGAAATATCGGACATGCATATAATAAATTTACAACTCTATAAAGTTAACAGAAACATTTATTGAGCTCAGAAAAAAGCGACTGATAGTCTCTATTTTTCTCTCATAAGAACCACACCGGGCCTTATATTTCTTAAAATTGAGCTATTATAATTTAAATATTTCAGCGTATATGTTTAAAACTATCAGATTTCGTTAAAAATTTCGAATGATAAATTCAAAGACTTTTCCGAAACATTTAAAGTCCACAAACAAAGATTTAAAAGACCTAATTTTGCTAACATTTTGTATAAAATTACGTTATATGAGAAAACAACGAATGAAAAATACTGCAGTATTGTGATTCATGAAGCAATGAAACTGAACGGGTCATCCAAAAAAAAAAAAAAAAAAAAAAGAACTCGACTACATCCGAATGTAACAACCTTGGACAATATTTGCGATTATGGACCGAAATGAAAATGTTTGGGTTTATTTCAAGTTTCGAAGACTTTTGAAAGACCTCAGGGTAACCTGCTCAATTTTCCCAAACTTTCAAATCCTTGAAAATTCTATCTCATGCTCCCCAAACTGTCAAAGAATTTCAAATAACATATGAACTCTGGCTAGATTTATGGGAATCTGGGTTTTGTTGTGTGGGTGTAGTTGTGCGTAATCATTTGTAGCTCTCTGTTTCATAGGCAACATAGTAGATTTCACCCTATAAGATCGACAAAACGTCTTCCGACTGTTCGTGGTAAAACAAGTTACGCGTGACATATAAATAAAACATCAAAGTGCAAGCATGCAAGTATTATTACGTCATATGATACACCTATAAGATTGATACAAATGATGTAAATTATCCATCGCATATTTTAATCACTTTTCCTGGCGTAAACTGGTAATCAACTGCAGCGGTGGTGATAATTCACATATAACTTGTGATTCAACGCAGCCGTCGTTATAATTAACATACATATTTTAAGTAATGTAACGAGTACAATTATTGGAAATAAAAATGAATTTGTTAAAGAAAATTGATCGTATGCATACTATAATGACTGTTAAAATAATAATATCAATGTGAGTGAAATACAGGATGTCTCCATATAATATTAACACCATCGGAAAGAAAAGTATTTCAAGAACTTGTATATATGCATTCACAACTTGATGTTACCAAACAGGTTAGTCTCTAATAGAAATATTTTTATAACTAGTTGATAAAGATGATGCTTAACTTCTTAAACTGTGACAGTCACAGGATTTGTTACAACATTACGATGGCAGTAACTGATGATAGGCAAACGTTCAGTATAGATGGATTCAACGGCAAGTCTGATGTTAATCATTCAGTTAGATTCATGTGGTAAACTTTCACAAATGCAGTGATGTGTGTCGCAAACTTCAAAAGTTCCGGTTTTTACTTCTGTTTTTGTTAGTTTAAATCGATTACTTTTTACATAATTACTTTATAGGACTGGAGAGATTTACTTACATGCGAGACTGATACAATGTGCAAAATCTCAGCACCTCACAAACTTAAGATTTGATTATTGAAAATGCTACGATGAGAATGGGAAATTTTTGTTTTACAGAAACACCACATACATGTATAAAAGGAATTTAAGTTAGATCAAATAAAAATCAGTACAGATACTTAACTCACCTTGGTCAACTTAACAATCGATGTAAACTTGCCAAAAGTGTAGAAGTGTCAGTCGACACATAATTCATAAATTTAGCCAGTTTATTTTGTCTGTGTACAATATGTTATGTAAAATATCAGTTGAAATGTTAAAACATAGCAGTCCTTTCTTTCGACATTACCCACAACGTCTTGTGTTCACACTGACAAAATCTGACACAACTCCCCGTATAATAATTGTATCAACACACACTTGCCTCCCCTTCAGTACAGCTGATGCCATATTGTAACTCTAGCGCCCGAATCGCACTCCGTACATTATCTTGCGTTGATAATAATGTATTAGAATAAATAATATATACATATCTGATCTATTTCAACTTTGGAACAGAAAGCTATGTTCATTATATTGTATTATCCTTTAGTTAGAAATGAAACTGGGATTTTCATCTTAGACATTTCCTCTCCTATTCTTTACATCCATCAACACCCTTCCCCTACTTCTAATCTACCTCAAATTCAAGAAGTAGTCCAGTTTTTCTTTGCTTCCTGTCGATCGCTAGTAACTCTTTGTACACAGATGGAAATGTTTCTGCTGTGACGGCAGATCCCGATATCATCAAAGCTTCCACAAGGGCCTCATGCAGGAATCCATACTGAGCCTGGAGAATGTATATTAAGATGTGACTATCATTCATTTGAATGGTATTAATTAAGATGTGACTATCATTCATTTGAATGGTATTAATGAAGATGTGACTATCATTCATTTGAATGGTATTAATGAAGATGTGACTATCATTCATTTGAATGGTATTAATTAAGATGTGACTATCGTTCATTTACATGGTATTAATTAAGATGTGACTATCAATCATTTGAATGGTATTAATTGACACGGAGAAGCTCAGTTTTAATAAGGTACAAACATTGTCCACAGATAGATCTATATATATATATATATATATATATATATATATATATATATATATAGAGAGAGAGAGAGAGAGAGAGAGAGAGAGAGAGAGAGAGAGATCACAAGCAGAAGATTTAACCGTTGAATAACAGGCAGGGTTTCCGGAGTGGAAGATGCTCATTAAAACATATATTCAATCTCAGAGTTCTGTGTCAAAAGCACGCGCAAAATCAACAAGACATCTATCAAGTGTTCATAAATTTCAAAAACGTTTTAGACAGTGTGGCATGAGGCATTGTGGGCCACAATGAAGAAGTATAACATAGGTCAAACATTGACCAATACCATCAATATATATATATATATATATATATATATATATATATATATATATATATATATATATATATATATATATAGAGAGAGAGAGAGAGAGAGAGAGAGAGAGAGATGTTTTTGTATTACCTCAGTCTGTACAAAGTTGACTCTTTGCCTCCTAAGTTGAGCAACACAAGGAAATATGTGGACGTACTGCTTATCTTTCCCCTGATCAGCCAAGTAGTCCAAGGCAATGTAGGTGCCGGTCCTTCCGATTCCGGCGCTGTGATAACATGCGTGACATAATTATAACTTATTGTTCCTTCCATAAACGTTGTATAATTATTATTATTGTTGTTTTATTATTTTATTATTATTTTATTATTATTATTATTATTATTATTATTATTATTATTATTATTATTATTATTAGTAGTAGTAGTAGTAGCTGAAGTACTAATGGTAGTACTTTTATTATTATACTGGTACCGTCGCTGCTTTGAGTAACAGCATTAACCATGTTATATAGAAGCGACTAAAAGTTAGAGACGACTGTAAGAAATACTAGAATGAGTAACAACAGTCTTTGCGATTTAACTAAATATGAATAAACACATCTGCTATCTGCAACTCTTACTTCATTCACAGTTTCGTACACAATTGTGTTACCTCGTAAGCATATTTCAATCCTTCAAGCAAGATTATTGTCGATGTTTGCTTGGAAACAAAAACAAAATGCACATCTACTGACAGGGCCGTAAAGTCATGCTGTGTATCCTTTCTTGTTGTTTTTCCTTGTCGTTTAGAAAAGCTTAACGACATTCCATTTTGGAAGTAGGTGAAATAACTTAGGACGTCTTTGTGCAATAAATCGCAGATATTTATTTATGTGCATCATACTGTGTGAACAAACCACCTATAGAAGACGTGAAACAATTTTGTAAGGACCTTGCAGTATATTGATGGACAAACATCAATGAGTAATAAATAATTTAGACACTCTTAATACTACTATTACTAATAATAATATTAATTCCTATTATAATATTATATTATATTATTATTATTATTATTATTATTATTATTATTATTATTATTATTAAAAATAATACCAATAATAATAATATTATTATTATAAGAATTATTATTATTATTACTAGTATTACTATTATTATAATTATTATTATTATTAAAATTATTTTATTAATTATTATTACATATATTATTATTATTATTATTATTATTATTATTGTTGTTGTTGTTGTTATTATTATTATTATTATTATTATTATTATTATTATTATTATTATTATTATTATTATTATTATTCACCTGCAATGGACAAGTGTTGGGCTCAGTTTGTGAGGCTGCATGTTCCTAACCTTGTGCCAGAATTGAACAATAGAAGAGGCGGCTTCCGGAACTCCTTTGTCAGGCCATGCAGTGAAATGAAACTGTGTGACCTGCTTAGTAGTGTTTTCCTGTTATAAATAACACACCTGCTGCTTTATTTGTTTGGCGTTGTCGCATCTTCTTGATATTTGTAATTATTCAATTTTTATTTTCTCTATGCTTGATAAACGTTTTATGATAATATAACTAATTTGCTAAAGGGTATTGGTAAATAATGTTGAAAAGCGGTTAAAACAATAAATTTCTTAGTTATTGCGTAATAATCGATTCACGTACTTTTGGACTCTCAAGTTCTCTTTCTTGTTCATTGAAGAAAATAATAATTTCATGATTTAAAGGAACATAATATATTTTATGCACTGACGACTGGATGCATTATGTATATTGTTTTTAAAGTTTACCAAGAGCCGTCATATAGAGGCGGATAAAATGATTGTATGTGTCAGATGCAGTATGAACATTACGTATATTATAATACTTGAATTATAAGCTAGAGTATGTCACATAATGCGATTTACCACAGTCATGGTTAGGGTCCTTATGTCGTATTCAGCAAACGTGTCAACATGCACTAGAGTAACTTTAATTCCACCATATTGTTGCTGGGATCCCTCTTTGGGCCAGTACTGCAGACACTTTATCTAGACAAAATAATGTACAACAATGGACATTTTCAAAAAAATGTTACTGAGATTCACACAAATCGAAAAAGTAATAGACCACCACCCCACCACCAGAAAACTCTTTGGAAGACTTTACATTGACATAATGGAATAAAAGACAAAGTGAATGGGAGACAAACTTCCAAAATGTAGTTCTGTACACTTCACGTTATGTGTAGCAATTACGTGATAACGAATGAAAAAATTTGTTTCTAGGATGGTTTCTAGTGTCCTATTTAACGTCTGTATATTTATTACCTGCCTAAAAACACTGTTTTAATTTTTATTCTGGCTACAACAGTGTGCTGTAGTTTAGAAAGGTACAGCTTGACTGAATTCAATTAGCATACTTGAAAACAGTTCTTTACTATATATATATATATATATATATATATATATATATATATATATATATATATATATATATATAATGTTTATGTAATTAAACAGCGATGCAAACTATATACGAATATATGTTTGGAATGCTCACCGTATCACCTTCAACAAGGCGAGTGAGCATGACTATCTTCTCTACGTCTTGTTGGTATACCATTCTCCAAAAATCATTAAGATTGAATTTTGTCGTTCCTGTAAAGAGATGGCAATTCGATGGAATGGAAAGGTTAGAATTTGTTTGTTTTCAAGGCAGTAGACAATGCATTGTTAAGAAGGATACAATTATATGACCTATGAAGCATTGTACGTTATATACAGTATCGTAAGCAGAGTTTGTATTTTAAGTATATAAAGCATGCAAAACACTGTACATTCAGTATCCGAAACATAATCTTATATTCAGTATCTCATGCATAACAGTGCATATTCAATATCAGGAAGAATAATATTATATATTCAGTGCCTGGACAATAGTACTGTATTCATTATCACAGCATTATAATTTAAATTATTTATCAGCACTGTACATACAGTATGTGAAGTGTAAGGCAGTATATTCACTACAGAACAATGCTGTGTAATCAGTATCGGATGCATAACACTGAACATTCAGAATGGGAAGCATAATACTATATACAGTACCAAGAGCATAAAAGCGTATATTAAGTAATGGAAGAATAACACTGTACATTCGTATTAAGAAGAATAATACTATATTCGTAATAGGAAGAATAACACTGTATATTGAGTATCGGAATCATAACACTGTATATTAAGTATCAGAAGCATAACAGCCTCTATTAAGTATCGGACGCATAACACTGTAGATCCAGTGTAGGAAGCACAGCATGGACTATAATGTATTGGAAGCATAACTGCATGTCTTACGTATCGGAACCATAACATAGTATAAGTATCGGAAGAATAACACTACACTCAGTATAGTGATATTGATGCTTTGCTTCCGATGCTGAATATGCACTTATGATTCCAATTCTTAACATATATTGTTATGTTTCGAGTACTTAATTAGCACTGCATATAAGGCAGTGGCAGATGCTTTATCTGCTCGGAAATGGACGCACCCGCAAATACACGAGTCTCCTGCTGCCTTGCTGGTCGCCTTTGGTTAGCCGAAGGCTAAGTGAGTAAACTCTAAAAGAAAATCCAGAGTGGATAAACTAAGGCAGTTGGATGATGTACTACATTCCTTTCTGGCAACTCCTTGGTCTGGAGAGGGATGGGCTCACCAGATGAATTTTGCCCAAGACAAACTGGTAATGCTGGACAAATCTGGAGTTACTATACAGGATCGGTCATAGCCCGAGTCAACAAGGTTCGCGTCTGCTGTTGTCCACCTGGACGGAGGTGACAAGTGTGCTACTTGTACTTTGCATAAACTCATAGCAAGAGACAGCATTGCTATCGCCACCTGGAACATTAGAACTCTGGCGCAAATGGGAAGACTCCATGAAATGGAACACTACACATGGCGCATTCTGTAGCTCTGTGAAGTTAGCTGGAAAGCACTAGGAGAAATCCAAACTGAAGATGGGCATATATTATACTATGCTGGAGAGTTGGGCAAGTTCATAAATGGCGGAGGCTTCCTTGTAAACAAAGCCATCAATATATATGCTTGATTGTTTCCCGATAGCTAGTAGAGTCATCTCTTTTCGTCTTTTCGCATCTCCATTAAACATCACAATTACCCTAGTCTATGCACCAACTACTGTTCATGATGATGAAGAAATAAAAGGGTTTTACAACAAATTCCAGGGTATTATAAACATGGTAAGTAAAAAAAGACATCCTCATCATCCAAGGAGACTGTAATGCCAAAGTTGGCAAAGATTCTCTAAACGACTGGGAAGATTATTGTTGACCTTCTTGCAATGAGTCTACCAGTGAACGAGGGAGACGGCTGCTCGAGTTTGCAAGCAACAGCAATTTGGTAATAGCCAACACCCTGGGACAACATAAAGCTTCACGATACTGATCGTGGCACGCACCAAATGGAACCCATCATAACCAGATCGACTACATAACTACATACTGGTTCAAAACCGTTACCAGTCTGGCAGCAATATAGGAAAAGCGAGAACGTGTCCAGGTGCTGATGCTGCGAGTAATCACGACCTCGTCATTGTTGAACTTCCAAGTGATGCTGAAGAAAATTAACAAGCCAATAAAAAACAGGCTCAAATTCAGCCTTGAACAACTGAAGGACCCTTACATCCGCAAGTCTTTCTAAGCCACAATTGGAGGATACTTTGCTCCACTCCTTCTGATAGATGTTCATGCTAAAGTGCTGACAGACACTTTCAATACTCTCATGATAACAGCTGCCAAGGACATCACTGTGCTCCATCGCCCAAAGGAAAATCCCTGGGTTACAGAAGAGATTCTTAATCTGTGTGATGCCAGAAGAGACCTCAAAAACACCAATTACACAACAGGGGCAATGGAATACCGAGTAATAAACAAGAATATTAGCAAAACTCGAAGAAAGCAAAATAAGACTAAATAGGACAAAAGTGCACATAAATAGAGAGTAGTCTGATAAAGATTAACATCAAAAAGGCATTCCAAATTGTGAGAGACCTCATCAGACAGAAGCAAGCAAGAGTCAGTACCATTCAAGACGAAACTGGAAAATGCTTCACAGAAGCAGTGACATTGCAGAAAGATGGACTGAGTATTGTAAAGAACTCCATGACCATCCATCCACAGGAGACCCAGAGGTGCTTGAACGTCAAGACTCCACAAATGATGATAAAGTCCCCATCCGCAAAGAAGAGGAGAAGTCAGCAAAAAGAGCATTGAAGAATGGGAAAGCAGCTGGAGTAGACAACATCCCAGCTGACCGTATCAAGAATGGTGGGAAATCAGTGATAGAGCTCCTAACAAAAATATGCAAAAGATCTGGCAGATAGATGAATTAACAACACAGTTGATTCAGTCCCCTATTATAACACTCTCCCAAAAATGCAATCTCCAGCTCTGTCAAAATTACAGAACTATCAGTTTGATCAGCCAGTAAGAGGATGCTGAAGATCATCTTGAACAGACTGAACCCACAAGCGGAAGAAATAATCGCTGAAGAACAGGCAGGGTTCCGGAGTGGAAGAAGCACTAAATAACAAATATTCAATCTCAGTTTTCTGTGTGAAAAGTACTCGCAACATCAACAAGACATCTATCATGCGTTCATAAATTTCTAAAAGGCTTTTGACAGAGTGTGGCATGAGGCATTGTGGACCACAAAAAAGAAGTACAACATGCATCAAGCAGCTGTACGCCAAGGCTATCAGTACAGTATTTGCTCAAGGTTATGTGGGGGACTGGACAGTTGGAGTACAGCAATGCTGTCTCATGTCATGCACGCTTTTCAACATCTACTTAGAGCGTATCATGAGCGGAGCATTGGAAAACCACTGTGGGACAGTCAACAATGATGGCCCCGCATGCAGTGAAGATGATCTTGCCACCTTAGTGAAGAACCTGGATGAAACATCTTCCAGATTTTACATAGAGGTAAGCGCAGAGACAACAAAGCTGATGATAAATAGTGGCAAATAAATCTCAACAAAGATTACAGTCAGATAACAAGGACTGGAAACAGTGGGCTAGTTCAAATATCTTGGTTCCGTAATCACCGAAAAGGGATAAAAAGTATACAGTTTGTCACAAGCAGCATAAACGACAGCTATGTCAAAGAAAAGACGAATCTGGAGAAACAAGAATATCTGTCTGGAAACTAAAATCAGACCATTGAGAGTACTAGCCAACTGAGTCTTTTAATATTCATGTGAGACCTGGACTATGACAGCAGAATTACAACAAAGAATACAGACAATTGAAATGAGATGCTACAGAGCCATCCTTGGCATCTCTTACATGGACCACATCACAAATAAAGAAATGCGAAATGGCATCAGGCACAAAGTAGGCAATTATAAAGACTTCCTCAGTAATGTCAAAAACAGAAAGCTGAAATGGCATGAACATATCACTAGAGCCGACAGTCTATCCACAACAGTACTGCTGGGCAGCATCCAAGGTGGCAGAAGGAGTGGTAGACAGAGACGAAGCGGACTGATAACATCACAGAATGGACCAGGAAAAGTTTTGCGGAGACATACGCATTGGCATATGATCGATACAAGTGGAGGCAACTAGTCAGATGTTCAGCAGCACAGTGACTCAACGACCACACTTTGTCTGGCGAGTGATGAGGATGAATATAGGAGTGCATATTCAGCAATGCAGCAAAGCATCAGCATCGGTAGAGTAACACTGTACTATGTGTAGGACACAAGCCAATGTATATTGAGGATCGGAAGCGAAACATGTTATATTAAGTATCGGCACATAACATAAATTAGTATAAGTTAATAAAATTACAAAGCTCTTTGTTGATTTGAAAAATATTCTTGGACAATTGTGAATTATTTAAAGGATATTTTGGATAATGTCGTTGTGATACCTACTATAGAGAAACCGAAATATATTCGCAACACTAATTTCGTTAGGATTTGAATATAAACTGTTAGGGATATTTTGGATTATTTCATAATACTGTAAGTTCCTCTTACATTTTCATATGAAACCTTGATCTTTATTTTATTTGTAAATAATGATAAAATTATTTGTTAAGGTTTAGAAAACATAGTGTCGTAACTATTTATATAATATATACTTGTTCGTGGGGAGGTACTTGTAGAGAACGTTATCGAACAGTATGACGTAACATTAGGATGTCATTACATCAGATGAGTTTTACGATAGAGTGCTGTAGTATTTGGTCAAAAGAATGCAATATGTGCAAGAAAAGCCTCCTTTGGCTTTAATTTAAGATTCAGTATAATGTTTCAATAGATACATATTTTTGTGCAATGGAGCAATTATATATATATATATATATATATATATATATATATATTACTCTCGCTGGTGAGATTGAAATAAATTTTTTTGGTAAAACTTTTATCTATTGAAATATAAACTTCTTTCATTATTACTTAAATGAAATATGACATTAGAAATCAGCCAATGTTAATTGTACGATATAAGACTAGATATGTGCATTGTGAAGCAACATCTATAATTTATATTCAAAATTGTATACATTACCTTGAGATGCTATATATGCTTTTGGTCTTGAATATCCCTGTAAATACACAAGAGTATCACAACAATCAAATCAAATGATACGAAAGAGCATAAGATGATAGTTATTTTATCATTCACTTGATACTATACATGGAGAAAACAATAACGCAAATGTGTCTAAATTTAAATTTAAAGTGTCCAAAAACAGGTATATCTAAAACTTATTATATAAACACAGGTTTCAAATATATGTTTAAAAAATAAAATGTAAATAAGCAATTTCAGAACTTCGTGGTCTCGTTGAGATGTGTAAATCTGCTTTTATGACATATTTACCATATGGAGCTAAGATCCCTAATAAATACCTGACATTATAATTCTTTTACTTTCACTCATTATGAATGTATTAAAAAAAAACACTAATTCTGCAACATGTTAATAAATTACAAAACAGATTTAGTATGTGATTGGAAGACAAATAATACTTACATCTATAAAAGACGCGTTTATGTAGTCTGATTTGTCTTCTCCAAGAGGCAAAAGTCTGACTCTTGTGGAGTCATCTGTAACATAAAAATGAAAACTAAATCCTTTCTATAAACGTGAACAATGCATGAAAGGTACATGCGCAGAGACATACACAAATGTTTAATGTACAAACATCGAAACTTGGTAATACGTGATATGAACGACAACTATGTTTTGAATGAACATATTTTTCATCATCAACGATGCAGAATCTAAGCACAGTTCCACATTTCTTAAGCCGTCAGATGTAAGATGGATTAACGTTTGCATTAGTATCATTGCACATTAGTAACTCTCCTTAGTGCTCTTCAATATTAAAGAGTGAATGGTCTATAGGGGCTATTGGAATCAGATCGCAATTATTAATTCCGGTTTAGAACCCACATATCTAGTCTCGGTCTAATTTAGAGCATTCATTCCTGTCTTCTTTTGGTAGTGATACATGAGTTAGATTTAAACTTTCTTATTTCATAGTGTCACTTATTTCACTACATAGCGTAGTGTGTGATTGTCTATGTATGTTTCTGCAACATTGCACAGTGAGTAATAAGGACTTGGTGATGATGCAGAAGTGAAATTTGAGTTCCATTTAGCATTGCTTTGTTTACAGTCCAACCTCTCAAAGAAATGTCGGTAAAGCTATGACAAGAACTTTACTGTGTAGTCATCTTTGAAGGTATGTTATATTCACATATGGGTTGTATTGATTGGCACACAGTGGAAAGTTTATTCCTGATATACAAATGTAGAGACAATATAGTAACATTTTGATCTGAGTCGAACTGCATGGGCGGGATATTTTATAATGTATATGCATTGTCATATGGTAAATAATATACCCCACAGTAAAATTTGGATTTTCTGCTTTAGCTTCTATGACAACATTTGGCTGATAGATCAAATATAACTTCCGGTATATTAATTTTATTGCAGAAAGCCAGTCACTTGTTTGAATCTATGTAACTTCATCAACTTAAAGATAAATAAAGATCAGTATTCATTTCCAAGTACAGTGATATAATTTAATCTTAAGGAGTAGGTTATCATATAAATAATAGGAGTATATGTTTTTATCTCTCTCTCTCTCTCTCTCTCTCTCTCTCTCTCTCTCTCTCTCTCTCAGTGAGTGAAAGTACTGATTTATCTTTTTATTGAAATAACATTCATATGTACTACATTTGTGCTCAAAATTGCTCATGTTATTCAAGAATAAAGGATGACTCCAAACACGAAACATATATCTATTGTGGCTCTTATAATCGCACATATAACGGTGTTATCGTAAAAGATAACCTCGTATCAGTTTAAGGTACTTACTTTCGAGCATAAATACATACATACCATGCCATCTTTTGGTAATGGATTTAGCTCTAAATATTTTACGATAAGTTCTACTTCGCTTGTTATAATCAGTTTTTCTTTTTTCTTAAAGCTTAAATGTATGTGGGTTAATTTGAATCTTGGAAAATAATCCATAATATCTTTATTAGTCCTGTTGATTATACAGATACAATGTAATATTCACACATTTTCTTTTTTCTTAAAGCTTAAATGTATGTGGGTTAATTTGAATCTTGGAAAATAATCCATAATGTCTTTATTAGTCCTGTTGATTATACAGATACAATGTAATATTCACACATTTTCATGTAAGAATTGACATTTGTCAGATGATAACAACTCAAGGCATGAATCCACTTTGACTTAGAATTCGACTGTTTAGAAAGCTGATAAAATCTACAAGTGTTAATAACTCTGCCTTTCGGTTGTTACACCCTTACACAGCACAATCTTGCCCGCCCATTTTATTCTTCACAAAATATTTATGTATTGAATTGACGTGTTTGCCGATGCATGTGTTCAAATATAACAGCGACTCGATTGACCCTTGAATTGTTTGTATCTTAAATGCCTAGGCAATAACACAGGTTCTTGAAGCATTGGCGCACGCGTAGACTAATGTGAAAGGACTTACCAAAATAGAAATCTTCAAATTATTGTCTGACTTAAAACAATTTGCAAATGATATTCTTACAGTAAAGCAATTTTTCTTGACCAATATGATTGTTATTATTATCAACAGAGAAAAATCATAAATAACTATAATTCAACATTGAATAATGAATAAATGAAATGTCTTGGACATCAAATAAAGATATATGTCCAACATTCTGTTTTACAGTCCTTGAATAAAAGAACTGACTTACATGGGTAAAGGCCTTTGTATCGGTTCTTCTGACAGTTGCTTGGCTGTAATGCTGCTTTTGCTGGAGAAAGTAACCCGGATGGTAGAGCCTGAAATACACACCTAATTTCATCGTTGATCTATTTAAGATTCTCTAATTAAGCAATATTTTTCGAAAATAAATGTACAAGATATTCCTTCATAATTGTCAATGATAAATATTCTTTACATTCCTTCTATTCCTTGCTTTCGTTTTGATTTAATTTCTAGTTTTTATACTTTAAAGGTCAGGGTAACATTATATTGCTATCCGTTGGTCCTAAACTATGTAACAGAGAAGAAGAGAAACCATCAAGCTGAGTTAAATCAGAACATTGTGAATCTCCCATAAATGCAAAGTGAAAATACAAAAGACACTGATAGTATTGTGAATTAAAAAACACATTATCCTAAATGTGTGTAGGTCCAAACGAACATAATGTTTCCGAATGAATTGTAATAGTCTTGAGTGTTTTGATCTATTTCAATGATATAATCCATAATGTCTTTGAATGAATAATTCACTGTACATAAAATAGAATTTCTGAGATTAATACCAAGGTCATGAACTCAGATATAAGTAAAGACCTTGTTTAGTGAGTAGAATCATGACACAAATCAGATATAAACATTGTTATATATAACTCTTAAACTAACTAACATAAAAGTATGAAAGCCAACAAGTTACATTGATGAGTTGACACATAGGCAAATCACGAAACATTTAACGTATAAATAAAAGTAATACGATTTTTCTCCAGGAAATTATTAATTCATTATATACGCATTTCAATTCACCGTTTTTAGGGGAATATGTTGCAGTGCTGTTGACGCTTTTAGCGCTTTCTCCAAAACAATGTACACTTTCTTCGTTTTATTTGTAATATTTTTATTTACCCCATCTTATCGTCTAAACCCAATTCGTTACTGACTTTGTGTAGAACACAAATATAAGAGTAGTCTTATTGATCATAATTGACACTGCTATTGTTATTATTATTATTATTATTTTGATTGTTATTCTTCTTCTTCTTATTATTATTAATATTATTATTATCATTATTATTATTATTATTATTATTATTATTATTATTATTATTATTATTATTATTAAACCAAGATAAACCTCAAACTCCTCTGACAGTTTGCTTCCATCAAGTGTTTTTTCCTGGACATAATCCCATAGATTAGATAACATGACTGCACCGCGTGGAAGGAGAGCATTTTCCTCCATATTGTAGTAAGTTTTATCTATCGAGGTATATTCATGAGATGCGTCAATCTTGCATTCTTCTTTCGAGTCCTCTTCATGTACTACAAAATATAAAACATTCGGCATATATATATATATATATATATATATATATATATATATATATATATATATATATATATATGTATGTATATAAATATGAGGCTTGCCGAGTTTCCTTTTAATGATAAATGTATACAGCGTACATACTGTACATATATTTTAGTAATATTACATACAAATGCATACATTTGCCCTTTGAACGGAGTTAAGATTTACTTCAGTCACCTGTGTAATGACCGAGTGAATTAACTCCTCACATTTCCGAGTGTGTCTGCAACAAAATGTAGTTCTCTGCCTTTTGTGGCTATTCAAAATCACTTTTGCATATTGACAAGTTGATTGTTTTTTTTCAGTTTATAATTGTCTTCACATTTATTAAATCAAAATAATACAAACGATTTAAACTTGAAAGATGGTTTTATATTAAAACTAGAGCACTATAAACACTAGGTTAGCTACGTCATTTGCGGGAACACTATGCCATTCCCCTACCAGCTCGTGTAATATAAGGTGGAATAGAAACTATGCAAAATGACGAACCAGAAAGATGTAATTAAAATATTTTATATCTTTAGAGTTAATCTAAATCTTTATTCTGCTTCACTCTCTGGTCAGTTGGTTTTTAAAACTCTCTCTCTCTCTCTCTCTCTCTCTCTCTCTCTCTCTCTCTCTCTCTCTCTCTCTCTCTCTCTCATCCTTTGGTCGGTTTGACTTAACGTTTACCATCAGTCGTAGGTCTAGATATAACGTGGGATGACACAAATTTAAAGAATCCACTAAGTTCGTGATGTCATAGTCCAGAGAGAGAGAGAGAGAGAGAGAGAGAGAGAGAGAGAGAGAGAGAGAGAGAGAGAGAATATTTCATTTTTAATTAATCATGATCGATTTTTCGAACATAATAGTAGTTTTAGAAGCAAAAGAAAATATTAAATACATCAAAGTATGTAAACCACGTAACCGAGGAATATACTGTGTAATATCAAAATGGTCTGCAAGTTTGTGTCATGGATAAGGTTTCGTAGTTATATTATTATAGATGTTGTAAAGCGCTTAGAGCTTCTAAAGATTAGGCGCTATACACAGTCATTATTATTATTATTATTATTATTATTATTATTATTATTATTATTATTCAAACACTGTAGATAAATCCCAAGGAAAGTGCATACGTATCGTTACGACGAATCATATTCTTGTTGGATACTTGACGAAATTTCAGCTCAAATTCATTTTATCTCTCCACATTTCTGCATAGTTTGTTCGTTAAGCATGAGAGAAGAGGGAAACAGAAAGCAGAAGGGATTGTGATGAAAATGTGTACCACAATTAATTCATTTAGAAAACGGGAATTATTGGTACTTCTTATCATATTTTTTCATACGTCCCTAATGATGAATGTGTGGAAATAGATCATTGATCTAGAAGCAACTGCAGATGCTTGCATGAATGTTTATATATACATATTATTGCGCCATGGGCAGATCACAATTTGATATACTAATAGTATTGTGATATCAAATTGACGTTATTTTTAATATATATATATATATATATATATATATATATATATATATATATATATATATATATATATATATATATATATATATATATAATCATACATGTAGAGCGACATGTTAGGAGAGAACTCACCTAGATTTGTGTATACAACTTCTCGTATTTGCTGTTGTATACTTGCCTTTAGTTGGCTTTCGTTTGGAGGAGGTAAAACATTGTCTTGACGTGATGTTTTGTGGCTACTGGTCTGTTTCAACCTGAAAACGGGAGCAGGAAAGTGAATTCGTTAGCGTACATGAGGTCTCTTCACTCAAATTTATGAAAGATATCAAATTTATGTTGGATTCCGAAGTAGAGCACTACTAGAGTATTCGGATCAAAATTCTGAATATTTGACCAGTAAGGGAAAATGTAGTGCTTCCTGTAAAATATTTGAAAATTATTACTGTTTTGGGGGTTTTGAAGAAAAGTATAACTAAATGTATTTTATGTACCGTTCAAAATTACTGTTCCTTGAAATCAAATTTTGGCTTATGTCTAGTATTAAATCAAAATGTTTAACTTTTTCGTCACATGTACACAGTTCCATATTTGAACCTTTCATTAACAATGTATTTACGATTTTGGATGTGATTGTCTTCTTGTCTTTAATGTCCGATAAAATCAACTGTTCTTATGAGACTTTCAAGATAGCGACATAATTGATCTCGAGTTGTAACACTGTGTTTCAAAATTATGTTCTACCTAGCTTTTATACATCAATACATCAATTAATCTAAAGATGTCACTTTGTGATGTATATAATCACGATTTCCTAGTCTTTTCAACCATTTCAACATTTTCTGTATTTCTTCAAGCTGATTTTCTTTCTATTATTGAGATTCCTATGTGAAACGTTTATCTTGTATATCGGAACAATTTTGTGTATAATGTAACATCGTAATACTATGGAGCTACTCAGGAATGGACTATATTTCCAAGCACATCGCAGATCATTTGTGTTGTTTTAGGAGACTGGTTTCTCGTTTGACTTGAGATAGGAGATGACTCAAGCACATTGCATATACTGCAATTAACTGCTGGGCAGAAGTTTCAAGTGTCTCATTTTGAAAATATAATAACGTCATTATGCTGGAAGTGATTGGAATTCTCTAACTGCAGAGCTATTCTGGAATGGTCTACACTAGATTTAAGATTTCATAATTCTTAAAATGCGCAAGGAATTTTTTAAAGTTCAGGGAAAAATAATTAACGACTACAACTGAAAGACTTTATCGTCATAACAAAGATGTATTATAAGATAAATTCAACTACGCTACGTTTTATGGCAATACAAGAAAAGATTGTAAACTAAACTATGAGAATCATGTCAAGGACCGTTCTGAATGTATAGAGGACAAAAGTAGCAATGGAATGGAATGACACTGCCGTTAAAACATGACAAAAATAAAATGTAAAAAACAAATTCACGTCTTTGAGGTATATTTCTGCATTATTTCTTTGACACAAAACATCTATCTGTGAGGAGATTTTGAAATGAAAACACATGATAAAGATATGTTCAAAAAGCACACAGAAAATCTCAAAATGCGCAAAAGGGTGAATCACAATAAAAACTGATCAAATTCCTTGACATTTCTGTTAACCACAAAAAACAAAATATTGTAAATTATATGAGATATAACAACTTTCCAAATGCACGGATTCTCCGTAGGTCATTTTCGTGAGTAACAATATAATTAAAAAGGTATTTAAATATACTTTATGTAAACTTCTACATCGACTTATGCATTTAATTGGACCATTTACCTATGTCGTCTGATTGCAATAAAGATGACGATAGCCACCACCACCAGTAATGATATAGCTCCTACTGCACCCCCAGCGATGACACCTAAGTTCGTATTGTGTTCTTTGGAGTCAGCTCCAGTTCTTCCAGTATTTACTAAAATAGTAGTAATGACTATGTTTTTGTGGTGAAATTCACGGACATACAGAGAGAGAGAGAGAGAGAGAGAGAGAGAGAGAGAGAGAGAGAGAGAGAGAGAGAACAATTTATTATATTTAATGAGTGAATTGTAATATTGTATTTGAGTCAATTTATCTATTTTTTAATATCGAAATATGTCACAAATGAAAATGCATTTTGATATATCAAATATAACTTGTTAAAATAATATCCATTGATGGCGTCATGTCCAATAATTTAAATAGCGGGCAACAGCAATCATAAAAACGTAGTGGATAACATGAACGAAAAATTAAAAGAATACGATTTAATGATACAGTTTCAACGACCTGGACGCTGCATTAGTGCTACATGTATCTGCTCGCCCTGACACATGTGCCTACCCAGACAATAAGTAAAATCTTCAAAAGCCAAGAGAGTCCGAACTTCCATCAACCTTCATATTAGCCACTTGAAATACATGTCCATTTCACGTGTAATTTGTGCCAAACCGAATATATTAAAAAAACAATAAAGCAAGAAGAAATAAGTTATAAGTACGATAACACTAGATCTCCTAAGAACAAGTAATTACTAACACATGAGAATCATGAAATAAACCCTACTCGATTGCCTAGTTCGTCTAGCGGAAGCACCGGCCTTGCATACTCATTCTATAATCGTCTTTGCAGTCTTTTATGTTGTTTTCCCATGAACAGTCATATACTTTTAGAAAGGAAATTTTAGCTTCTCTGATATGGTGTAGATCACTACTGATCTAATTGATTGCTTTCGAAAAGTCTTCTTCGCAATGGCTTTAATAGTCATACAGCTGATGGTAACTGCATTAGTTGCTCGTGATAATGAATCCCTCATATGAATGTGAAAGAAATGTAAGACCTTAATTTAGCCAAACGTATGTGACTTTGCTGTGTGTAATTATATTCTTCATCCAAGAAATATCACGTTACTTCTATGAAATATTGTATAATATAAAGCTTTGAGCGGGTGGGGGAGGGCGTGAGTGGAAGGGGGGCGCCATATATCTGATCTCGACTAGGGCACCAAAATGCCTTGCACCGGCGCTGTCAAGTCCATGAACTTTACATTATACATGAACCAATACACATTATCTCGATAGAAAAAACGTCTGATGAACTTTATGCAGGATGGATCAGATTCAATGACCTGAAAGTCATAAACCGTGTAAAGAGAAGAAAATGAATTCTTCCAAAATTAATCAAGTATTGGTTCATTTCGAAAGAATAAGGCAGAACTCGTATGTATGATACCAACCAAACTTATACGTACCTGAAGAGTAGCATCCCTGAATTGATTTTGTTCCAATTCCAGTCGTGTTTGTACTATTTGGACACGCATAACATGATATTTGGCCAGACACATTTTGATACATGCCTACATCACATTCGGTACACAGGTCAGATCCTGGTTCGCTCTTGTAACTTCCAGGAGGGCATTCCAAGCATTGTGATTGAGCAACAAAGTTTTGATACATACCAGGAGGACATGCGATACATTCATGTGTCCCCTCTGATGACTGATAGCTCCCTTGGGAACACGGGATACAACTCATTTGACCTATTTTGTTTTGGAAAGTCCCGGCAAGGCATTTATTGCACGACACGTCACCAGGTAAATCCTGATAAGTTCCAACTGGACAAGCCAAACACTGACTGGTATGTCCATAATGTGGTTGGTAGAATCCAGGACTGCATTTGATACACGACTCAGATCCAATGGATGATTGGTAACTTCCCGGTAGACATTGCATGCAAGAAGTCTGGCCTGTTTGATTCTGATATGTACCAGCCACACAGGAAAGACAGGACGTTTGGCCAGGTGTTGGTTGATACATGCCAGTGGGACATTTCTTGCAAGCTTGACCTTGGTTTGATCTGAATGTTCCAGCAGAGCACACTGTAATAAGAAAAATAAATAAATACATCTAAGATATAATAGTTGTTTCATAAATGGTATGTAGTGCTGAATCTAAAATGTAAGAATGCGCATTTGTTGAGCGTACAAGTTTCAAACAATTAACAGGTAGGCATTCAATTTTTGATTGAATATTCAAATCTCTTATAATGCGTCATTATTTCTACTTTAACTTATGTATAAGATCATTTAGCAAAATGTTAGCACTTGTGAAGGGCAAATTACTGATGGTATGAGGAAATGTGTAATACCAGTTAATCAGATTTGTCCACGTGGTTAGTACTTTTGTGTGGACGGATGGATTAATAATATAGATAAATAATTATTTATTTAAAGAGAACGTTTTCAACAGCAAGGAATAATATGCTTGGACAGTGAAATTTGAATAAGATTAATTTCAGGAGTCTAAATGTAAAGTCCGTTTTTAAAAAGAATTTAGTTTTCTTTTGAACTGCTATAGACTACATGAAATCATGCAGCTATTGATATCACACATGAACAATATATATATATATATATATATATATATATATATATATATATATATATATATATATATATATATATATATTTAAATGTGGAGTTCTATAATAATAATAATAATAATAATAATAATAATAATAATAATAATAATGATGATGATGATGTTGATGATGATGATGATGATGAAGATGACTTTATATAGCGCCTAATCTTTAGAAGCACTAATCACGTTACAATATCCATTCTTATATGAATACAAAAAAACTAAAAACAAATATAAACACCATTAAATTGGAAAACAAAAATACTAAAAATATTAAGTTCACCGTATCGTTGTGTCTACTTTTAGTGGACAATTCAGTCCAAGTTGTTGCACCCTGGAATACAAAATAACGTTTGGCCTTCCACCAGACTCATTATTCATAAACAAATCTATGAAGCCGCTAAAAAGAACGCCACAAACATAGTCCATTTTGCAAAATTATCCCACTACAGTACTAAGATCACGGGGAGTTCCAGCTGCAAAGAGCTCTTCGAAAAAACTAACAAACTAATATCAAGGAACAAATGTACACCACGTCCAACTAGCTTCTCTCCAGTAGAGCTTTTGGACCTATTTGCAAATTTATATTCAGTGACAAAGTACAAACCATTAGAAATTATCTTATGATACAGAATTATCTTGCTGCTCTGTACACGTGGATGAGGCCGGATAGGTATGCTGGACTGCAGTCTGTCAGTGAAACATAGCACAGAGAACAAATTTTGTGTTATTATGGATCGAATTGATAGCCACTGTAGGGTACAGAGCAGTGGTGCGGTGTGCTTTGATCGAGGTACTCTATAAATGATCCGAGCAACTGTGTTTTGAAGTTTCTGGAGTAGATATTGAGACGAAGCAGACAGAATTGAGTTACAATAGTCCAGTCTTGAAAATACTAATGAACACAAGTGTTTTAGTGGCATCAACTGAAAGATATTTGCGAATGGAACTGATGCGTCTCAGTTCAAGATATACAGCCTTGCATATGTTCATGACATGTTTGTACAATGCAGGAGTACTGTCGAGAGTAAGACCTAGGTCTCGTACTGACTGTCTGAATTTAATGTTGTTGTTGCTGATATTTATTGTCTGAGGTAAATGATGTGAATGAGAATGTCTTTGTGTTGTGATCAGAATAGCCACAGTTTTATCATTATTCATCTGCAGCTTTTTGTTACATGTCATTCATGATTTCACATAAGAAATGCACCTCTCTCCTCCATGGATGGTAGCATCAACTTCAGTTCGATGACAAGACTTGTGTATTTGGGTGTCATCAGCGAACAATTGGTGAGACACTGGGTGATTATTTATGATACTTTATAGCGCCTGAGTGTATAAAATAAAAAGAACAGGTCCAAGAAGACACCCCGCTGGAACAAAACAACATAGATTAACTGGGCTGGAATGTATTCCATTTGCAAATAAAATTTTTGTCCTGTTGACTAAGTATGACTTGAACAACTGCTATATTCTGAATGCCAAATAAATGCTGGAGACGGTGAAGTTATATATCGTGGTCTATTGTGTCAAATGCTACAGACAAATCAAGGAGGGTGACGACTGTAATCTTTCCACTATCTAAAGCAGAGAGAATGTCATTAAATACTTTCAGAAGAATAGTTTCAGTACTGTGGCAAGGGCGATATGCAGGCTGTACATTGGTAAAAAGACTTTCAAATGAGATACAACTTTGGTTAGAACAATTTTTTTCTAAGATTTTTCTATATTAATGGGAGATTACAATCTGAGCGGTAGTTTTTTAAATAGTTATGTCAAGTGTTGGTTTCTGCAGCGGAGGCTTTACGATGGCAGTTTCAAAATATGATGGGAATTCCCGCAATGAGAGACAGATATTAATAACATCAGTAAATAAAGGCAATATTGGGTCTAAGCACTGAAACAGAAGTGATGTTGGATCACGTTCACAAGACTTTGATGCACTTTTCATCACAATTGTCCGTACTAAATCCATAGATAGAGGCTCAACTGCTGCTAAAGGTTGTCGTTTGCTTGAAAGTTCCTGTGATGTTGGTAATGAATTCAGTTACTATATACATTGCGTTCTGATCTAAAATATTTCGTTGAATTAGATCTGCACTGTGAAAGTTAATTACATTATGAGATATGACTGTTGGCTCAACCAATGTCTTCATTTTCTGCATTGGATTTGGATACGAATCCATATAATTGTATCAATGTAATATTAATTTTATATGGTGGTAATGGTTATTTCAAGCAGAAATAAGCAATACATTTATTATGGACATATCATTCCGATATATTTATAATCGTTAATGTCTGTTATCAAAAGCCCCAAAATTGTAAACAAGCTAACTAATTGTAGCGAGTTGCTATTGTTTCGAGAAACGTCTGAAGATTTCCTTTCCACCCATTATTCACCTCATTTATATTTGGTAAGTGACAAATCCATGTGATAAGTATAGACCTGAGTGAAGCTTTTGCAAAGCATTGTCTGTAGTGTTATATTATTGCGTTATATATGTATGAAATATACTCTACTTTTGCTGCGCATAAAGAGTTCCGTGATGAGAGTTTTATCTTTAGTCGAGGTTATTTGAAAATACTGAAGTCTATGTACGCAATAATGCAATTGCAAAGTGCCTGCGATGTGGAGCTCGATTACCTCTAGTGTTCTGATTGTGAACCTTCACTACAACTATGGAACTTATGGAGTACAATCTCTGTTTTTGTTATTTCAACACAACAAGTTTGGTCTGGATGCTGACCACTGGCCACTTTAGCTGTTTTTTTGTCAGACAAGAATTCTTAGGAGGATGGTATTAGTTTACACGCGGTTCGGGACCAAGACGTATGAACTAACTAGTCTGCAGGGAAAAAGGAATCGTTTGGAAAACGAGATGTATAGGCCATGCATCCTGGCTATTTAACCTTGCAACGAGAACTGTAGAACAGGAAATACGTTGTGATTAACTCTAGACAGATTATTCCATGTAGGAGCGATATCATTTCTTTATATCGTATTTTGAATTAAGTGCGGATCATTCTGTTAAATCCATTGTTTGGCTTTATGTGAAAAAGTATGGGGAATATTCATTCAACGCTCGATTACGGGATAATAAAGATTTCATTTATAACAGTACTCTGTATGAAATATAATTGTGAAATTGCATGGTCTGGTACGATATCAATTATGAGCAGTTATGTATCAAATGTATGCAGATAGTTTTATCTTCTCGTTATAATGCATGATGAATGAAAGGAGGGTAATATTGCAATGCCCTAATATTGCTGAAATGTCGCTCACATGTGTGAAATATTGTCACGTTGTATAATTAAACCAGATTTCAACATAGATATGTTAGACCCTGAGGCGATAATTTTTCGCCGTCAAAATGTATGAAGGTGTCCAGCCAATTAATTCATATAGCCATAAACTAGAGACGCGCGGATTATGTTTGCCAAAGATAGATAAGTGACGATTTCTTGTTTGGAAAAATGGATCATCAAATTGTATTGTAAACATCCTTGACAGATGGTTGGGAGGGGGATGTCAGATCATTATGAACCAACCTCCAACTGGAATTGAGCAAGGCGTACCAAACATTAGAATCTCAAGTTTAAATATATCATCTTGAGACCCAAAATGTTAGTAGGTTTACAATTTGTTTGCGGGACGTAAAAGCAAATAAACTACTCCGAGACCATTCGTTATTGGCGGGATTCTTATTTTGGGAATAAACACTAGCTACAAAACAGAAGCTTTTAGGGACCAAAGGGAATTACTCAGGGCAGTGGTCCGAGTCTCTGGGAGACAAAAGAGAAAACGTTCTAGGGACCAGAGGGAATTACCCCAGTAAGTTGGTTCGAGTCTATGGGGGACAAAAGAGGTAAGGAAGAACAGAGGGAGAAGTTGAAGGGAGAACGGAGGGCGACAAAGGAAAATAGAAGAAGAAACATACAGATGAGTAGGAACTCAGGTCAGAAGGGAAAATTTCACACACTAATTCAAAGGATGAACTAGGCCGTCATTTTATCGTGTGATAGGATAGTACCTGAATTTTAGTTGAGATATGTGAGATTACTGTCTGAATTATATTAAATTGTTGTTATTTAAATTTCACAATTTGCGTATTATTTGTATTCATTAATTTAACTGTTGGCACCACTGATTGGGGGATCAGAGCTTTGCATATCTCTATCACTACCTCATTTTTTGACAAAAACGATCCAGGGTGGGTCTCCTGTATTAATTTAAATAAATTTGGTGCCCCCCCCTCAAATTGGAAGGCAACATAATCTTTAGAGTAATACTATGAATATAATACCATACTTTTGTTTTGTCGAAGTGTGTTGATATGAGCGACATGTGTAATCGTTCACTGGTGATATTTATGTGTGTATTATTTAAAATCAGACACGGTACTAATAATAACTCTTAAGCTTATGGACAATGTTGTTTGTAAACCTAATATGCGCATTTACAATGTGAAGTATAAACGTATTCTGTATGCTGGAAGCAAGTAATTCAAGTAATTCATCTCAGTGTTCTTGTACATGTCAATATCACACTTGAATTGTTTCTTGTCAGACATACCAGCCTCTATCAGTTTATCTGCAAGTACATGTAACGAGGCAAAGTTTTAGGTCAATCAAGTATTAAGGTATATGATTGCAGAACAAGTTACAGTTTAAAGCTTAGATGATTATCAATGTTTTTGTACTGTTGAGCTAAGGAGTCTACAAGATACTTAACGTGTCCTTATTTATGTTCATACCTTGCTCCTTTGACTATTACTTTCTGACAAAACATATGAAAGGTACTGCTACATGCCTCAGCATTCTTGAATTTTATTTATTTTTCCCTGTAGATCGGTTACATAATATAGATCAATTATATCACACATTCCTTTGGCAATTGTTGTTATCTTGTATAAACATCGACTCAACAGTGGACATGCTGGCTTACTACCAAATTAATTTAAAATGAAAATGACATTCTCATTTTAAACCTTACCGCCCGAAAGAATGCCATACCTGTTAAACAATCGTTTTGGGAAGTGGATCCTACTCCAGTTGTGTTTGTTCCAGCTTCACATGAATAACATGATGGCTGACCTTCAGAGGGCTGGTACTGTCCGATTGGACATGGTACGCATGAAGACTGGTTTGGAGAGTATTGATACGTTCCAGTTTTACAGGGTATGCAAGTTGTTGCTCGTTCTGTGTTACTATAACTTCCATCAGGACATGAGACGCAATCATTCTGGCCGAGTCGATTTTGAAATGAACCCGGTTTGCAAGACAAGCAAGATCTTTGATTTCTGCTTGATTGGTACGTTCCTGTTGGACAGTCCTGACAAATGTCACTTCCAGCTGCATAGAATTTGCCAGGCTCACAGTCTGAAATATCGTTAAATTATTGTAATAATTATATTAAAATTAAAAATCTGATCTTCAAAATGTCATCATTAGGAAATGTAAACTATATATGGCACAGATGAGTGCATCATCACCAATAACTCTTTAAAGAAATGTAATATCCATTATATGTTACATCCATTACTTTCTTTGTAAGAGTTTATCATTGTGCTCGTCTAGTAGTCTTTCTCTTTGTATCATTGTGGATGCCAGTAATGGTTCCATCTGTTGAAGAAGAAAATAAATTGCTTTCTTTCATAAATCAAGGTGGTAAATCAATGCTTTCATGGAAAACAATGACTTCAGATAGTAATCAAGGTAATGCTGCTGGTTTATGTACATGCAATATATAGCAGCACAACAAGGGGTTTCAGAACCACGATATATTTGTATCGCGATTCAAGGAAATGTACGAGTAAATAACCAGAAAAAAAATCCGATGGTATTTGACACACTTAATGTTACCGAGGTTAGTTTGTGAATAAATGGATATCAAGAACCTGCCGAGGAAGTTACTTTGAATTTTGAACATAATAACGTTGCACGTGCATATCTTCGTTTGATATCATGTATGGGTCATGATCTAAATGTAGATACCGGTTTGCAAATATCACAAAAACATTTTATAACATTATATCCGATCTATTACTTTTCACTGGAACATTTAGATTTATTCAGAGAATCTGTTGTTGATATATATTTTCGAGCCCAAGTATGTTATTTTCCTCCTGGTGCTGTAGGTCCACCTGTTGTTCTTGCTGGTGTCAGAGCAGTATTACTCGAGGGCGGTGGTGGACGAATGAAAGTCGTTGATGCACCCATAGAGAGCATGTAATTAAAATCAATCAAGTAAATATAAAAATGTCGTATAGTCATGTTAACGCAACTCTGACTCAAGGTCTGATAAAAACATTATAAACAAAAATCGCAAATCAATGTGGGGCAAAAATAACATTAAAGAAAAAACGAATGAGTGATGGTCTAAACAAATTATCGTTAACCGGTAATCAGCTTAAACGTTTCAATAAAGCTCTGGTATCAAAAACTGGAGTTCAATTTGAATTTTCTCCCAGTGCCATCAAAGATATGATTAAATCAGGAGGTATGTTTCCACTTCTTGCAGCAATACCTGCATTAATTGCTGCGGCCGCACCTGCAGTTGCAAAAGCAGCTGCATTATGTGCTATTGGAAGCGTCGCTGGAATGGCATTACAGAAAGCAACAGGAAAAGGGTATAAAAAAGGGTCGCGGTCTCAGACTTTCAGGAACTTATCTAGGAAAATGACGGAGACTTCCAGGAATATAATAACACCAATGTCAAATTTTGATCTGATAAATGCTGCTAAAAATAAAACATTTAAGAGGAGTGTTCATGCGAGATCAATTACCGGAACAACCACGTCACGTTGAAACCAGTTTCATCAATCTCGATTCGAATTCCGGTCCAGGAACTGACTGGGTTGCATGTGCGATTTAGTTTTTAAATAATATTAATCAATTACTTGTCAAAACTTGGTATTCAACGTTACCGACACAGACAATGACAGACCCACCGATATGTGGTCGTGAATACATCGCTGTACTTGATGCGATATCAAAATCAAATAAACCACCTTAAAAAGTTGTACACGAATACACAAACAATCTTTGGACAGGTATTTAAAAATTGTACATATATAATGGTTGATATTTACGGAAGATCTTTGAGCAGAAAAACCGAGAAAGGAACCGATAAAGATTTCAACGCATCAAAATATGCAACTAAAGATGACCTTTGCTGATATTTTGAACCTAGCTGGGCTTGATCGAGATGAAGTTATTTTTCAGGACAACACTGTCTTTTGAAAACACGTAATATTAAGTGGAATGATATAGTCGGTAGGGTTCTGGAGCTGCTATGGATAATATTGTGGTATTTACCGACATCGGGAAAATACTAGATTCAGGTATATCGATAGAATATATCAGAAGTGATATTATGAAAAAATGTTCAAAAACGATTTTCAACGTCAGGTGGTGTATTAACAGGGGAACTTTCCATGAACTGAAATAAAATAACCGTCTTAAGAGATCCAACATCAAATGAAGATGCGGCAACAAAAAGATACGTTGACACTGTAGATGGTAAATTATCTACGTTACAAACCGAACGTGATGCCGTTAATGTTAAATTATCCACGTTAAAAACCAAATATGAAACTCACATAAACGATCACAATACCGTAGACGGAAAATTATCTACGTTGAGAGCCGATTATGACATTCACGTAGGTGCGTTTACAAGTCTCCGTGGAAACGTCAGAAAGATCGATCAAATTGCAGATGGATTCTTCGGAAAACCATTAATCGTTGATACGAAACTTTTTGATATTAAAACATCAATCGATACGATAAAGAAAACACAGGAAGATATTGTATGTGATGTCCATAATATTATTAATAAAATTAATCCCCTTGAGAAATATCAGGGTAAAATTCTCCACAGGCGGATTAACAACATCGTATACACAATATCATCAGGATCAACAACATGGTCTCAACAAAACAATACTATCAAACAGACTGCGGACGTTACTGGCGTGTACAGATTGTCTGTGTTTAGTAGTGCCAAATTCGAGATATTTACCACGAATCCATGGCGTCACTCAACAGACAAGTTTTCTAGAACCGTATCTGTTATATTCAACAGAGAAGACGAAGAAACATTTATCCTTGTTGCATCCGACAAACAATTAACTGCAGCAACGATCTGGTGGTGTCTGGAATTAGTTGCTGAAAACCCTCATTTGATTACAGCGTAAATAATATGGACTACATATACAATCAAGCGCATGAGTGGCAAGATAAATTAAAATCTATCGTTGATAATTACACGATAAAAGTAAAAAAATATGA
Source organism: Unio pictorum (assembly GCA_030141615.1). Lineage (NCBI taxonomy): Eukaryota > Metazoa > Mollusca > Bivalvia > Unionida > Unionidae > Unio > Unio pictorum. The sequence goes on from JARLTB010000021.1 coordinate 43,872,485, forward strand.
CAGACGTGTAATTGTCATTGACATAATTTTGTATAGTCTGTCTCCGCGGTTGTTGCTGAAGCCGGTCTTGTATTATCCGCGGTAACAATGACATCACCTGCGGTCATAACGATCTGTGTTTCAGCGTCAACTGCGATCGCTGAAGTTTTAATATAATCGCAAAAATAAATATGGACATGCACGAATGAAAAATTATCCGATTATTAACTGTCTCAGTTAATATCTGAAAGCCTTAACGATGCTTCAATATCGGATTCTGAGTTTGCATTAATGACTACAATATTCTCCGAAGCAATGACTGTGATAGAATCAACACCCATTAAAGTTACAGATAAATAGATAAATGGCAGCACAAGAACTATTGCAACAGATTGCCACGAATACAACACCGGTGAACACAACTATGATATCAGTGAGAACAACCAATCTTGAATTCAGTATTAATTTTCCAACTGCAATTTCAGCAAGGGAGATTGCACTTGCACAACAACGAGTATATCATAGTTGGCCAAATATCACATCTGAGCCATTGTACTTGCAAACAAAAATAAACCAGATGGAATATATATATATATATATATATATATATATATATATATATATATATATATATATATATATATGTGTGTGTGTGTGTGTGTGTGTGTGTGTAATACTTTTAATTTTAATAATTAAAAAAATTAATCTTGACGGAATATCCCTTGTGCCGATGCGAGATCTGGTTGAACAGACAGATAAAACCTTGATCAATAAAATACATGATACCAAAAACGAATTTCAGAAAATTGAAGCATCTCATGTGAGGTCGAAGTTTAAGATTATACATGACAGTAAGAAAAATAGATGCTACGATGAATGTCAAACGAGCAGCGATGATCATTAACTACCTTGACGATAGAAAATATATTTTAAAAATAAAATTTATCGTACTATCAGATACAGATAATTGGATTTTTCGTGATAAACGTGATCCTGTCCTTGATAACAAAAAAACTGCCATACTGAGTAAAGGGTCCAAACCAGGGATGTTGACCGTTATTGATAAACTATATTACGAAAGATCTTATCTTGTAACAGCGGTTATTTGTGGGATATATCCGCTTGAGAAACCCAACATTGATAATCTAAAGCCGATGAAAGACTCGAAGATAAATTGTGTGGCCGAACGAAAAACAGAACATTTCACCAGTCTCGACTCGTGGGAAGGGGTTAACGGATAACCGACGTAATATAATAAATTCGTGGACAGAACTAGTCAAAGATACCGGAGCATCTATCAAATATGTTTCTAAGCTAGGAAAGAAATTAAAATTTCTTATAACAGTAAAAACGATAACATGAGAGATCTTAAATGAATCAAAATAAAAATCAAAGGGAACTTCAATCAAAATTGTTGATCATAATGCGCATGCGTGGACTAATGCAGTAACATTATTTCCACGCACGAGGACGGTTAAATTCTATAACTGTGACACGGTTGACCTGAGATGACTAGAGTATCAATAAATGGACCATTACCTGATTTTGATATTACCGGATAAGCATGTATCGAATCATTCGAGTTCACAGAAAATCTTCATCCAATTTGTTATATTTGGTTCGGTAGATATTTTTCAGAAGTGGGCTCTAATAGTACTGTTACGATATATGCATGATTGTTTAATGTTGACGTCGTTGATTGTCAGTGAAGCGATTATATAATACCGAATGCAGATCGAAGTTTGGTTACCACAACAAAATAAATATTATGATGAAGAAATTCCTGTTAAAATAGAGATTGAAAATAAAATTGGAATAGGTCTTGGCAGGAAAATAATAGGTAAATTTACCCAAGGAGAATCATACAATCATAAACGACATTGTGCAAGACTGATCATGAACGGTGCTGAATTAAATTTAATAATTGCTGATACAACGAAATGAAATACATTTAGAGGTTGGGATACAGCTTTCTTATCAAATGGAACTAAGTTAGGTACAATTGTGAGTTTCTTTTGATGGTGAATCCCCGCAGTATACCCATTCAAGATCTTTGATGCTCGCGTACGTTTCGATTAATCTGTTATCGATGATAAATAAAATTCCAGAGTTTGCTGTCAGAGTAGCTACCGATTCGTTTTATATCAGAAAAAATATTCAAGATTGCTAGACCAACTAAATGTCATCAATCATGCACCATGGGGTTCGTGGAGAATAAAATAGAAAATATACTCAGTTATTCTGAATCAGCAGATGTTCCAATCAAAGATATTTACCGTAGTAATAATCAGATATTAAAACCATCAATATATGATTCTGTATCTAGACACAAAACGATTTATTTCAATGGACCTGGAGGATTAGGAAAGACGACACGTGAGATTGAACTATTTCAGAATTCTGATATGATCGTTTTGACACCTACACACAGACTTGCGCGAGAAATGACCCAACGAGGAACACAGTCATGTACTTATCACAGCTTGTTCCGATGGAGCGGAGACGCATGGACTCCTGATCGAATGGGAGATAAATATATTCCGAAGATCATAATTTGGGATAATCTAAAAATATTTGTTCACTCGTTGTTGACGAAAAACACTGCTGTAATAATGTGTTGTTATCATGGTCATCCACCACCTTTTGTTTGAAAGTCTCCACACGAGCAGCTAAAGTGATCGGTTGACTATTACGAAGAAATAACTGACGATCACAGAGCACTTGATTTAACATTGAGGAAGTTTAAAAAATTATTCAGATTACAACCGAATAAATTCAATGTGAGGTAACTTTAACAAAAATTATTTCTACTACATAAAGAAAAATTCGGAGATTACCATTATGTTATCGTCCAGCAGATACGCGACGACAGAATATTCTCGTTGACATACCAGGAGAGACGGAGACAAAAAATCTCGTGTTGAATGATGTTGTTTTAGTTGATGTAAATGTTGTTGATAGCGCTTTATCGGATTGGACGGTAGTCACGCAATGACAATACATTCATCTCAAGGATTAACTATTTGTGATACAGTTATCTGGATTGTGGAATATCATATCGAGTAGTCGAATTTAATTTATCTTGCGGTGTCTCGGGTCAGGAAAATATCTCAGCTACGTAGGAGTGTCGTGGATGCATCAGAAACCACTGGCAATGTTGACAATGATATAGTAAGAAAAATATATAGCTATAAGCAATGATAAAAAATAAATAAACACGACATCAATCTTGACGTGCAATTTGTCATAACATTGAAACAAGAACAGGATAATCACTGTGCAAGCTGTAATTGTATAATGCTATGGCAATACTCGAGTAAAAATCCAAGACATCTTACCGTAGATAGAAAATATAACCGTCTTGGTCATACACGTGATAATGTGATGTTAACTTGTCTTGAATGTATTCGGCGTAGAGGTGCTAATTAAGTGAATGTGGTGGTAATTGTGTATCCTCGGGAATTAGCTGTACTTGTTCACGCGTGAATCCACGTTGAGGAGCAGTTGAATCTAATCTGTAGATTTCAGGTCTATCTGTAGATCGTACCACGCTGGATATCTTGTGCGTTCTAATACTCCAAATAGGATCTGTCGCTCTTTTTCTTCCTCCTTCAAGTTCACCGGGTTTGTATAAATATCTGACGATGACATTACCTAATATTGGCTGCGGTTAAAAATTATGCTGTATTGGTATATATTTCCTTGTAATCGCATTAATAGGTTTTATGGCAGTTGTTCGAGTAACCTCATTGTTTAATGCGGCTCTTTCACTTGGCAATCTTGCAACCCATTCACGAGATCTTGTATCCTGGATGAATTACTTCGCGTATCGATATCCAAATAATCGTTCAGCAAGTGTTCTATCAAATCGTTCTACGATCGCTTGATCACGATGAATTTCAGTATGACCCCGTCTTATTTAACATTATGTCGCTTCATTAATGATAATACTGTACCAAGAAATTCTTTGCCAGGATCGACTTGTAATAGTTGTGGGCATCGCAAGGGTCATCATCGATAAATCCGTTCCAGGGCAGATGCAACTTTGGTAGCTGTTTTAGTTGATAATGGTTTTGTTTCTTTATATCTAGTTGCAACATCAACAACGGTTAATGCGTATTTAAATGTTACTCTATGTATACGATCATGAAGTAAAAACAGAATATCAGCCTGATGAACTTCATTAGGAACATTAACATCAAAATGTGCGTACTCGATTCAGTTAGGCGGTGGTAGATAAATATGCCATATCGATTGTCGTGCTAACCACGCTGCAGCGGTAGAACGTGTGACATTTGCCGCATTAGCGAGTTTATCGATTCCTGCTCTACCTTTCCAGTATCCTCTTGGGATATAATAAATTGATTCCATTAAAATTAATTACCCAGCACCTATTGCTAATTTGATTTTCATCGCAGATTTTACTAACCAATTTGCTAATCCTTCCTTGAGATTTTTATTTTTTATTGATGAAGCACCATCTGTCGATGATTTTTTTTTTATGGAATTCAATACATGAATCAATTTCACATCTGGGATATGTCGTTGTTCTAGATCTTTACTTTTATAAGCAACATCATGAACGTAATACGCTTTATCGATTGCATTTACCGGATATTCACCGGATTTTGGTTGATCTTGTTCATCAAGTCTGATATCAAGTCGAGTGCCAGGACCGCATTAATTATATCCTGGAAGATGTTTTTCTCCGGGATATGTAGTCCACGGAGTTTCTGGAAATTTTGACATTAATGTTGCAATATCACCACCGGTTTTTTGTTGTTGAGCTTTTGGTAAAAATAAGGATTTCATTCTGCCACATACAGAACATTTTCCACTGTATGCTATTTTTTACTTTTTGATGTAACCGTAGATAAATCAGTAGTATGAGTTTTAACTTTACAGCGTAAACAATATAAATCCATAATATATTTATACCATGTATGTAATTGATTTTTCATCGACACAAAAACGAGAACAGGTAAAACATCATCCAGCGTTACCAAATTAGATCAGAATGATACTAATTGGCCTGCTTGAATCTGGTAACACGCATTTTTGTTACTTAATTTGATAATGATATGCTTGAAATGGAATAAATTGTACTTAGTAGCACCATATGTATATGATCAGAGATGCTACGAAGTACATAAGGAATTTAATGAAAACACAAGATTGCTGAGCGGTGATGATATTATTGATTTTATAACCAACATTGATGAAGCACCATCTGTCGATGATCTTGATGGATTCATTAATAATTTAGTTGTGTATGATGAACAATCAAATCCGGCAAGAATATTTCCTCGAGGAAGACATAAAAATAATGATGTTATTTATGTAACTCAGCGGTATACACAAATTCCGAAAGTAATCAGAGATAATTGTAATATTTTAGCTGTTTTTAATGGAATTGATACATACACGCTAATTAATATTTATCAGACCTGGTGTAGTGGAGATATGGATATAAATAAATTCAAAAATTTATTTTCACGTGCGCAAGCAACACCGTATGGTTTTATAACAATAAATCTGCATGATCCCAGGAAAAGATATCGTGTAGGTATCGATAATATGTAGCAGCAGAGAGTTTTCCCCCTTGCGTCAGATTGACAAAATAACGATATCCTCTAAGTAAATTAAATAGATACTATTTGATATATGGAAAATTGTACATGGCTGCTTCAAGGAAGCACAGTTAAATGTAATAAAAATGTCGTGGAGAATTCTGCAAGAAACAAATATATCCTATCAAAGAAACCACATGCTGGTCCTCGACACTGTGTTGGATGCAATGTTGGCGTTCGAGGACAATTATCGGATTTGTAATGAATGTGGTCGAGGTAATTACAGAACTTTGATGGCGTATTATTGTCGTAGGATCGAAGAAGGGGTATTGATACCAAGAAACCCCTCCAACCGACGAAGAATATTACTCAAGTTAAAAACGTCTCAGATTGATCGTTTGTCTGAATTATTCATTTTGTTTGATTTATATACAAGATTTTTTTTATCCTCAGAATGACAATGTAACACATGGAGAGAGCAGCAGAGAGGGCATGACTACAACATTTGTTTGGGAAAATCTAGGTGTAGTCACTGATTGACTCCTATGTTAGTCACCATTAGTTAATTTAGTAATAATAAAGGGTGACGTTTCGATTTAGTCTGTTCACCCTCACTGCTGCTACTTCAGAAACTCTTACTCGGACAAGACAAGTTTAACCTAGACAAAACCATACAAATATATCGTGCATTTGAGCAGTAAAATAAACATATTAAAGAATTGAGGGAAGCCATCCCTAGGAAACGGTAAATAAAATAAGTCAAAAAATAAAAATAAAAGCACAAACGCGAGGCCAGATGAAAAGAGATACTACCAACCAACCTGGGATTGGTAACCTACGAAATAAACTGTTCTCACCTGTTCAGGTTAAAGATAGCATTGCAATGTAACTTCTGCGGACGCAAATACTAGTTTAAGGAGGAAAATTGTCGAGCATGGGGCAAGATTTGTAACGTTTGCAAAGGATGGAATCATTTCAAGGTAAAATGCAGGAAAATCCATTTAGTTAGTGCTAGTACAGCGCACGAAGAACAAACAGATGATGATGAAAATTGGCTTGATACCATACAAACAAGTCAGAAAAGTAGAATTTCAGCATTAATGAATGTCAACAATTGTCAAATGCGTTTCAGGTTAGATAGCGGTGCCGACATCAACACTATCTGCAAGATGTTCGTAAAGAACAAGCCAGGCCAACAACACTAACCTTAAAAATGTGGAATAAATCACATATGAAACCACTTGTAGATGCTGACCGGAAAATTATGAATCCGATCAATCGGGAAGAAACTAATGATACTCTAGTAGTTGTACAAAATGGTTACATGAATCTCCTAGGATCAATAACTATTCAGCAATGGGATTGATTACGATTAACAGTGACTTATGTATTGCTATGGTCAACACAATGATATTCGGTGATCTAGAGAAAGCAACTCTTACAGTCGACAACGAAAATTCAACGAAACCATTGCCGTGCAGAAAATTCCCACTCTCACTATGAGAAGATGTGTAGAGATAAATATATAAAATTGTCCAAAGATAACTTCTAATACCTGTTACCGGACCGACTAAGTGGGTTAGTCATATGGCTCTTGTACGAAAGCAGATAGGAAATTTGCGTATTTGCATAGATCCACATCATGAAATACTGTGCTCATGAGAAAGCACGCCACACATCTGACACTTGAGGATGTGTTACCAAAATTACTAATAGCAAACGTCTTCAGTAAACTTGATGTTCGTGAGGCATACTGTTATGTGATACTTGATCAGAAATCAAGTGAACTACAATGATTACACCTTTCGGCTGTTACAGATGGGCGAGGATGCCATTTTGACTAACGGTCACGAGCGAAATATTTCAAAGAAACCTTACTGCAGCACTTGGAGATTTGAATGGTGTTTTCACTATATCGGATGATATAATTGTTGCTATATGTGGAAGCTCTGAACAAGAAGCAAAACTAGACAACGAGCGAAAATTGCAAAATTTGTACAAACGATGCATCGAACGGAATATCATGTTAAATGATGACAAGAAAGAAGTAGGGGTGACTGAAATCATTTTCATGGTCACACAATAATTAATGAAGTAGTCAAAGCAGACAATACAAAGGTCAAAGCTATACATGAAATGCCCACACCAACTGATATGTCTGATGGTAAGGCTTTGTGGCATGGTGCAGTACATGGCGAAATTACTTCCAGACCTTGCAAATGAACTGGAAGCGATTCGTCAACTCACTCGTAAAGATTCTGTCTGGAATTGGTCTGAAGAACGCGTGGATGTTTTCCAGATATTTAAAAAATGGCTGATCGAAGCACCAGTCTGGCATACTTTTACGTAAACAGAAACGTCGTACTACAAGTAGAAAGTAGCAAGAATGGACTGGGTGCTGTTTTACTTCAGGATGGTAGACCAGTTGAATTTGGGTCGAGGGCACTGCAACCGTTCGAAAGAAAGTGAACACGAATTGAATAAGAAAGCCGTTTTGACTAATATACATATGGAAGAAAAGTTATAATACAAAATGATCACAGTCCGATAGCTGCGATACTAAAGAAGCCTTTGAGCAAAGCCCCAAAACGATTATGATTATCACGATGAAACGTTTTCGATATCGAATCGAATTTAGATTTGTGAAAGGAATAAATGTTATTATCGCTGATACGTTAAACCGAACCTATCTAGAAACTCCGGACATAGAAACTGAACGACCAAGGATTCTGAACGTTATGTTCGACAACTTCCCAGATGCAAGACTGCAAGAAGTCAAGAAACCAACTTTGGAAGACGCTGATATGCAATTACTTATGGAACTCATTATTGACAGCTGGCCGTAAGCTAGATACAAAGTGTCATACTCAGCGTTACCATATTTTGATATGCTGGATGTCCTTATCGTTCAGGATGGAATAATTGTCAAAGGAGAGGCAATTGTAATTCCAAAATCATTGAGACAGAATATGACAAATCGTCTTCACAGTGCTAATTTAGGCTACGATAGTATTATGAGGCGAGCTTGAGGAAAGATATTTTGGCCTGGAATGGAAGGAGAAATTAAACAAATGGTTGAAATATGTGAAGCATGTGAGGAATGCACACCTAGAAACCAAATAGAGCTGTCTTTACAGCACAGTAATTGAGACAGACCTTGGAATAAGGTAAACATTGATCTGTTTGAATTCAAGGTTAGACAGTATTTTGTTGTGATGGACTATTTTAAAATTTCATAGAAGTGGACTACTTAAGTATGGCAAATTATAGTCACTTTGTAACCGTACTGAAGAAATAATTATCAAGATTTGGAATTCCGACCACAATCATATCAGGTAATGGATTCATGTTTATAGGAAAGGAATTCGCACACTTCATTCGCAAATGTGAAATTAACCACAGAACGTCAACCCCCAAATCATCAGAAAGGAAACGGAAAGACTGAATCTGCTGTTGACGTCATTACGAACATGTTGAAGAAGACACTCATATATGGTATAGATCAATATGAAGCCTTGTTAGAACTTAGAAACACTCCGCCTCAGTATACTGAACTTAGTCCGACTCAAATGTGTTTTGGAAGAAAAACCCGATCAATGATCCCATCAATAAGTGATCTGAATCAGGAACCATTGATTAAATACCGAAAAGCGTGACAACGCTCGATAAAGAAGTGGTATGATAAGAGAGCTCGAACCTACCACCACTGAGTTCGTATACTTTAAACACAATGAAAGAAAAAATGTAAACTTGATAAAATCAAGGAAAAAATCAGTGAACGCTCCTACATCGTGGAAAGTCAGATTGAATTAACGTATAGATGGAATCGTGTGCACATACGGCCCACAAAGATAAAATTATGAATCCGGGAGACTTCACCTTTACATAAACCCGAGAACACTTATGTACCGACAAATAACCACAAAGATCAAACAACTGCAACACCAAGTAAATCAAATAGCTCCGGAATGTCTCCTTCAGATAATGTTAAAGATGACGTATAGCCAAATTCAGATATAACGACAACGACTGCACCAAGAATAAGACCCAAGAGAAACATCAGGGAGCCTTCTTACCTGAAAGACTTTGTGTGCTACAAGTGAATTATTAACTCTTAACATATAGACCCTAGTCAGTTATTTTTACATTGGTTTGGTTAGTGAATATGAACTGTTAATCTGGCAATAGATTCAGATATCAAATATTTAACATTTAGCTTTCAATAAATACTATATGACTAGCATATCCAACTTATTTCTATTAATCATTTAATAAAGTAGAGATAACTAGTTCTTTAAAGAAAAGGGGATGTTGAATAAAATTAATGTATCATAATTTGAAACTGAACATAGTAGATTCATTCAGTTTCTCAGTGTAGTCACATGACTAATGTCTGTTACTAGCCGATGATGGAATGTGTAGTATGTACAAGATGACCTAATACAATTTGTATTGCTGTGAGAACAACGTCTGTTTTATTTGCCTGTTAAGCAGCTGACTGGTATGTCCCCTACTGATGGACAATATATCAACATAGTGAACTCGTCCACACCGTTAACTTAATCATCTCTACTTAAAAAGATCTAACAAGTCTTTTCCGATATTCACAAACACATAGAAGAAATCAAACGCTAAAGCCTCTGTAACACGAGCATACATTGTTTATTTAGAATCAGAGTAGTTCATAATACACGTTACTATTATTTGTCAATCTTTAAGGAATAATATTGTATTAGTTCTGCCTTTTCACGTGAAGATATATCAAATAGACATTTCAGTTTAATTATGAATATTACAAGTAACGTCTGAGATATGAGACATTTATATGCGTATATTGTGCTATGATTTCAGGCTGATTCATTATGGTCTTTAAAAAAACATGATTGTTATTATGATTTGCCCATAATATCGTCAATCAGTTTGCATATTTATTTCACCATATGATTTATTTAATTCTTGGATTACGACAATTTATCTTGGTAATAACGTTCTAACTTCTTACCTAAAACACATTGATTGATAGATGTGGATCCGGGTCCTAGTGTGATTCTACTATATTCACATGAATTGCATGATGTCTGGCCCTCTCGATCTTGATATTTTCCAGTTTCACATGTCTGACATGAAGACTGTCGGGAAAACGGCTGATACCTTCCAATTTCACATTTCGTACATGACGTTGCTCCTGATGAGTTGCTGTAAGTTCCAGGAGAACAATCGACACAAGGAGAAGTATCCCCAGCATATGTCTTGTACGTCCCTGGTTCGCACGGGGAACATGGCGACCACCTCTCATAGAAATGTCCAGGAGGACACACTATTAAAAACAAAATGTATTATCGAATAACATGAACGCTTATGAGAGAAATAACTATAGTTCAAAAGACTGATACTATGAATTGGTTTTTTCGGTTGTATCATAAACTTCTCGTTCAGTCAAATTGTTTTCTCAGTGCCATACGCTTATGAGTATCAGTACATTATTGCAGTGAGTCAGCACGAATTTGTTTTTAGATCAAATTGAATAATCCATTTATTATAAGTTTAAATTGAATAACAATCTTTATATAAGATAAACTAAAAGTGCTGTTATAACCTAAATGCTCGTTTTCAATTTGTGAAAAAATTACTTATACTGCTACTGAGGTGAAGAATTGCTTAAGTATCAGATATTGGCGTCCAAAGAGTGAATCCTCTAAAATAAAACGAATCTGCTGTGTTACATTGCAAGGTCTTAAATTATGTAACAAAAAGAAGCAAAGCTAGCAAGTTCTGTAAAATCAAAAAACACTTTTTCTCAAACTTACAAAGTGAAAATTTAAGAAACGCTTTATGAATTAAATCTCAAATAATCCTAAATATCCTAACACATTGAAAAGATATAGAATATTCCGAATGAATTCAAGTAGCGTAGTCTTTACATACCAATAGTCTTGACTATCTTCGTGTACCAAAATAATGCAAAGCAGAACGTCTTTGAATAAGTTCACAATAATAGCAAAGTAGTGTTTTTTCCCTCCACATTCAATGAACGTTTTACAATTCCAGTGATTTAAATATGGAATGTCTCCTAAATTATTTGTCCACACAGCTGTAAATTATTCCACAGACTAAATTTAAAACAGGGTAAGTGGTAACAATGTACTAGAAAGTTTGGCCTTGAACTATCACTATATATCTAGTTGTTTTATATTTATATAATTTGTAAACATCCACAACTTTCAATAGGAGTAAAGGAATTATCGACACAATAAAGATATGCGTAACAACTGTTTTCGTGTTGCTTTATATACATGGTCTTTAATGAATCTCCAATGAATTGATCTTCAGGAAGTGGATGCTACATAAATACAAAATAAGGTACTTGTTTCAGTTTTATCTGTATGGTTATTAGTACCAAGACCTTGTCGGGATGCCGTATGTGGACTGTGGAATCAAAAGGCTTTACTCTTTTATGGATGCACCCCTACATACCTCCCACCTGATCCTAGGAGAAAGTGAAGGTTAGTTCAAATGTTTTGTTTGGAGGTAATGTTTTCTGTATCGTCATAAATAAGAAAGATTGGAGATACCTGTTATATTAGACCGTGGAATATTACGATACTTATTTCACATTCATATAACCAAATCTATCAAACAAGGTCGTGTCATTTGAAAGTGCAAACGGGAGGAGGCGATAAATATATATCATTTCATTTTTGACTTAAATCGAAAAGGTTTACATCTTACATGGGTTATGTATTCGATAATTACCTTTGCACTTTCACCCCATTGATTTATATCGTCCTTGTGCCTCACAGTGAAGGATAAAGTCATTTGAAAATAAAAACAGTACTTTTATCAGTCAAGACAAAAGGCAAGATTGATAATGACTTGGAATTCATTATTTGTTTTATTTATCTCAAAATTCACGCAAAATGTCTACGTTTATCATCGTCACATTTATGTTTTACAACGCATTCACTCAGATTTTGTATTTCTCTAATCTTGGTATTATTAATTTCTCTTAGTTCGTAAATATCTTGATGATGTCTTTCAATACCAAATGATACTTCTGTATTAAACGGTATATTTGTTGCTAACCTTGTTCCACTTGCCAAAAGGTTGGTATACATTTGTGGGGAGATACATTTGAAGATATCTATTATCTGAAATAATTGTTTGGTGATATCCGAATGTAGGTGCTATTTTAGTTCATCTGAATACCATTAAGAGAAACCGTATTTTCATTATATTTGCAACAACATAAGACTCGGACGACTGTCTTCTAACCGTAGCTATTTTTATACAATCTTGGTGTCTCCTATTTCACCTTGCAAGGTCAACGGTCATGAAATAATTCAAATTTTGAACTGACAGTATAGTAAAGATTATGAACAACTGATCTTTGCCAGAGGTACGCACACATTAAAGGTGGACTGGCTGCTTTAGATTAGATACATGTTTCCAAAGATATAAGCATTAGTTTGACATGTTTCCTTAAAAACAGAACAATACGAAAATTGAAAAAGAATAATTAATATTGTAAGTGACAGCAAAACGGAAAATGGGGTCATGGAAACAAATTTTAATGTTTTTTAATACAGCAAACATGTAGTTTCTTGCCCATTTTTAAGTTGATGTTTATTGCATAAAAACCCGAAAAAGGCCAAGACTCCAGTATTTGATGGGGATTTTAGTCCAGTGTGTGTGTGTGTGTGTGTGTGTGTGTATGTATGTGAGAGAGAGAGAGAGAGAGAGAGAGAGAGAGAGAGAGAGAGAGAGAGAGAGATGATGTTTGTTTGGTTGTTGTTGTTTTTTTTTTACATCGCACGAACTGTCTGCGGTCTGATGTGTTTATGTCCAAATGTCAGCGTTGGGCATGACCAGATGAGTGGGATCACCATACTATGACGTGATGCAGCTATAATGGGAATTCAGAACGAACATTTTGAAGAGATCGAATATGGCTGCTCCAACAGACATAGGTATGACGAGTTTAAGATGTGTTTTTCTAGATTCGATGGCTACCAGGTGTTCGTCAAATATTTTCATGTTGACGAAAGTGTCTAACGAGACAAATTTAGTACACCTACGTACATCGTTGACGATTTCAATTTTCAATTTTCTTTTGTTTTCCATAATTTTCAGTAGTGCATCCCAATTCAACCCGGGCGTGCAGAAGTACTAGAGCGGATCTAGCCGGTAATGTTCCTGGAAGGTTTCGCTGACATTTTGAAACATTGCCACAAGTAACAGCACGTTCGTTTTCAGATACACATTGTGGTAATCCCCAGAGTCTGGAAGTCAAACGTTTGAATAGAAATTGCATCGGTTCCCTACCATCCATCGATGTACTCGTGAGGATAAATCCCATTTAGTTTAAGCAAAACTTCTTGTTTTGTTTAGGCCTCATCGAAATTATAACTTGTGGCCAGTTGGTCGATATGTATTATTAGGGATACATTTGATTTTGATTCTGAAAATATTTAAGAGTTTGGTGACTCGCATATCGTTGAACGCCGTGACGATAAAGTGTGTATCGCACCTTCGTGGATTATAATCAACCAGTGGAATGAAATGTAGACTCTTAATATGACAGTGGTCAATGACTTTCTTATCGTGTGATAAGGAACTGCCGATCTGTCTTGCCGTTGTTGTTTTATCGTCAGTGGAATCATCGGTGCAGAATATTTCGGAGGTCGATGCTGCAATGGCAATCCGCCACGAGCTGCTCCTATAACCAGACGACGCAGTCAGGACTGCAATGATATGGATAGCATGATGACAAGCGTTCACTGACATCACAGCTGATCTTGTATTCAATCGCGCTATATAATATAAGTTCAGGTCGCCTGTCGTGGATCCTCCAGCATGTCCCAGAGCATAATTAATCAGCTGCGTATATCTCATTGCGTTATCCTGCTATGGCCATTTCAAGATTATTCTACGACATGGTCTGCGACGACACCAGTGATAGACTGGATGGCGTAAGACGCATATAAAACAGACATCCTACCGTGGAGATGTTACCAGCCTTCTCTCCTCCAGGTGTCGACAGCCTGGACATGTGCGACCACCGTGCAATGTTTTCGTCCAGGGGTGGATTTAATGGCTCATGTGGAGATCCACCTGCTTGGAATCTCAGACTCAATTTAATATTTTGTCGAGTTCTTCTTGCGATGTTCAACTGAAGATGCTCGAAAGCACGTGTAGGTCATAATAACAGTGAACCTTCTAGCACGATTGTTTTCCTGCTGAATTGCCATTATATGATCCTGGGTCGGATCGGTTGAAGACAGACTAACATGCTGATAAACAACGTGCGCAATTACGGTAGTGTGAATACTTATACACTTAATATGCATCAAATAAAGACGGCTGCCAGAGTTAGACTAGTCTCTGCTAAGCAGCATCATCGATTCATTCCTTATCATTGCGGGTCCGGATAAGATCCAGGCGGTGAAAGAACTAGTTTCGGACTTGCACAAATATATTGTGTTTGGCGTTCGACCCCGAGAACATATTAAAGATCAACAAGTATGTTTCGTTGTCGCGAAGCAAGTACTGCAACAATACGTATTGGATACAATCGTATTACGACATGCCCGAATACATACACGGTATGTTTTGTCGCGTGCGAGGACTTCATCCGCATCATCGCTAAAGAATTACAAACTTTCTACACCACTGTAACGTCCGAAAGGTCTAAAAGCGATTTCATGACGTTTAATCGCAATGCAGAATATGTTCCTGAACGTTAACGAAAACGATTTGACGAATTTTATGTTCCTGCCCTTTCATCGTCTTTGTCTGTAGAACACCATGCTAATTGAGAAAATCATCATTACACTATAGAGCGACGACGTCCTCATAACATTTGGCTAGTAAAAGGCTGCGTTATGTCTGCGCGTCATCAAAGATAAAGTGGGCAAGTAGGCATTTGATCGCGATGTAGCAAGGAACGGTTCAAACCCATCACAGAGATGATTGCAAAATAAAAGGAAACAACATCTAGGAAGCCATGATGGCAACCATGCAGGCCGAGCTCCATGGAAAACTGAAGAATCTTGAAGATGAGGTGATGCAAACGTTTGGCAGGTGATGGTAGCGATGGCTAAAATAGATCGACTATAAGTATAGAAGATCCTCTGAGTAGAATCGAAGAGAGATTCAAACACTTTTTGGCAAAGTGTAAAACAGTAACATTACCCGAGGATAAGGAGCTGTTTGTGTACGAACTCAACACCCTGTGTTGTCTTTACAAAACGATCGAGGCCATCCCTGTGGTTGGTAATTATAAATACAATGTTAGGCAGCTGCTTAATCAAGTGAAGTACACTGTGTGCGCTGGGTATCTCCTCCACAGTCCATGGAAAAGGCAAAGTCAAAAGGAGCTGATGGCCATAAGAAGTCAGATGGGGAGGAGAGGAGAGGATAAGAGATGGACTCACAAACTGGAAAAAACGGCCTGAGGAAGAGTGAAGAAGATGGAGAAGACAAAAGAAAGAGAGGAGATAAAAGAGGCTAATGAACGAAATAAGCAGCTAGGATGATGAAAATAATGAAACTTGATTCGGATATAAAATCTATAAAATCTGAACTTTATTATAGATCACCCAGAACAGTATTACAAGACTGAACAAGATTTTGAGTATGAGACTAAGCGTGAACAGGAAAACGATGGCGAGAAGAGAGAAAGCAATGAAAAATGTAATCACATTGAGAAAATATCTGAATTTTCTTTCGGCGCCTACAACAGGATTCGGTGTTTCATGAAACATCATTCACAGCGAAAATATTTGAGACGAATCTTCGATTCAAGGTTGTTCTGGGATGCACTACTCCAAAATACGGCCGATATCGTTACTCGGCTGAAGTTCTCGGTGGCATCGAAGCAAGCGGGTAACGTCAATGTGGAAATCGATAACGAAATGGGGATATTTCAAATCACTTGCTGTCACATGAATTTCTGACGAGTGATCAGTACCAGATTTTGTACTGGGATCTAATTAGTTAACGGTGTTGATGTGGTGACTTTGTGGGTCACCCTAAAACAAGAAGATGCCTCTCGACGATTCAATGTTGCTGCTTGATTCCTGTACGATAAGTTCCACTTTGTGGTACAGTCCGCCGTTAGAATGAGAGCAGCTGGCGCCGATCGAAATTGCGCTAATTATCCTTTAGATCTGGAACAGCTTTTGTACCGTCACCGCCAACACTAATCAGTTCTTGTACTAGATAATCACGGTGTCACCGCGCTTGCCAATCGCGAGCTCGCTAGGCCTTTACAATATCACCGTTATTGAGAAACGAAATGTTACAGCAAACGGACACATCTTTGTGAGCATCAAAATCAAACCCAATTATTCCACGCTGTGCATCAAAATCAGGCTTTCGGAAGGCTGTCATTTAGTATTTTGACAGCTCAACTCGATCGCAGCCATCTTGAGTTTCAGCATTAGCACGGTATTTATTATCAGGTAATGGTTTGCACGAGGGAGATTTCACAGTGAACATCACCGACCTGGACAGTTTCACATCAACCACTACATCGCCAGATATTACTTTCGCAAGTCGGTTTGGCCAACAATATCATGTATTCCAGGTCGATGAATTCCGTCCTTGATTGCTGATGCAGATTCTGCCTTCTATTTTGTATTCTGTCGTAAACACGTAAACGATCCCAGAATTCACCGTGTGACTCAATGGTTTGTCGTGGAACGTCGTCGATAACAACAACGAGAAAATCACGAATGCACGTGAGAAGCATTGTCTTCAGAGAAGTAAAGTCTAATAGCGGTTGTCGTTGTCAACGTCTCAGGGCCACTCTGAGAAACAATGCGTTGTCGGCAGCATACCTTTGCGTTGAGTAAATCCGTGCGTAAGCCACAATGTAGACAGAAGGGAATTGTGTTTGTTAAGCTGGCAGAGTAGTGATGGATTAAAGCATAAAAGATGAGACGATCAGGTGCACAACGATGTAGAATCGTGGCTGAATTTGTGTACACATTATTGACTTCGATTCTATCGGCACTCCCATTACCATCAAAGCGGCAGAAGCTACGAGGCTGGAGTCGCCTCAGTGGTAGAAACTGCCATGGAGCAGTAAATTGCCAGAAATAACACTGGGCTGTAAACGTCTTTGCCCGTGTCGCGCGCAGCACCCATACGCAGGCTATTTCGGGAGACATTGTCTCAGACGACGAAGTCGTCAATGGAGACGTTGATGCTACAATCCCTGCATGTCCGAGAAAAAGCGACAAAAATGTCTCTAAGTGCCCAGTCCGAGCAGATTCTGTGTGAACTAGACAGGAAACTTCCAATGTTTACAAGATAGGAGCTGGTCACGTCATGCTTGGGTACGGCACGAGATGAATATATTGACCACAGGGTGATGCTAATCAAATCCTAACTTGTCTCTCATTCAAGGTCCCATGAATTCCAGGTTGTTTACCGAACGAGAACGCAAGTGTAATATTGCCACCGCCACTAGAAATTACGTGGATTCCATGCAGAAATACTAGGAGGTAGACATGGAACACATGTATCGCTGGAGGGGAATACCAGGAGGTAGACACGGAACACAAGTATCGCTGGAGGATTTCTGTATCTCATTTTTCATTTTGATGTGTCCAAGCCTTCTGTACGTATAAATGATTCCCAAGATTAGGTGGACCACTAGCTATACTAGTGGGAAATATCAGTGTTACGTTCTGGTAACGTGAGACCGATTCATGGCGCTGGATGTGCTCAACAGAAAGATGAACGTAGTTATGTAACAGAGGAACTTTTCCAGAAGCCGGCCAGTGGTCTGACAACGCATATCCCCAGTCGTCTAACAGCAGTGACCACGATTGTTCTAACAGCGAAGACCACCAGTGTTGGGGCTGATTAAAGCATCTAAACCATTTTTATTTAGCAGGCCCTAATCACATCGTGGTCAGTGACAAAGTCGTCAGCGACTAAAAACTATAATCACCCGCAGCATCAAACAACATGGTTTTGCTACACGAAAACACATTTAAAATGTATCCAAGTCCCACGTATTATAAAATAATAGCGATATAGAGCGCTTTTGATAAAAATTATATCACACTAATGAGACGAATTGAGATAGAAATAGCAAGTAGGGATACCATGATATGTGGAAATGACACTCATAGTTCAATGTGGTTGTCTTGGTGTCCCATTTTCAATATAACAATGATCCAGAGATGACTTGAAAAACGGAAGGTGCGATTACCTTAAAGAAGAGTTTATTTCTGTCACAGCTACATTTACATTACGTGCATATATATATAAATGGAAAACGTATTGGATATTGTTTAAATTAATCAGAACAATTATGTTGCAATGAATATAACCCGTGCCAGTGTACGTATTTAACAGTGACACTGATACACAACGGAATAGCTGGATGGAGCAAAATCGTGCAAGATAGACACCGCGCAAAAAGGATTCAATGTCAATTAAATTTTATTCACAACTCGACACATTTTTGTGCGCGAAATAACGCATATCAGATTCACTATCATAACAGAAGAGGTATTAGCAGTCATTAGGGCATATTTGTTTGAATATAGATTTAATATCGTGGGACAGTTTAGAACAGCTAACAAAGAGTTGATCTTTTATTACAAAATTGAGTTTTGATTGGATCCTCCGAGCTGTTATTTCAAAAGGTCTATGGGTAAATAATGTTTGCTTTTTTCCCTTATTCATCGTCACGATTGGCGCTATCATCAATAATAAACAAAGAATTTGTTTCGTTCTACAAAATGATTAGCAACCACTTAAAAACCACTTATCATCGGGGCCTAACGCAATCAGCTTTTGATCCATGAATAAGCAGTTTATGTTGGAGGTTGTACAAAATTGGTCAAATATTCGTGTATTCGTACAGTTCTCGTACTGAGTCTCCGTCTCATTCAATGCAATTTATAATGTTTCTACAACTGTTCACCCAGCAGATCAACATGCTTTGATCTTCGTTTAGGCACATTAAACAGTATCTCAAATTATTGGAGTTTAGATTTTTGCTCACCTAAGGTTCTGAAACAAAATAAAGATATATTTTAAGAATTTGGAAGTTACTTTCTCTTGATTCCAAGGGCAATACCTTGTTGACCATTAACATGGCATCGGTTGCATTATTTGCTTCGCAAACCAAACCATATGCAATGATTATAAGCGTACAAATAGCTCACATTTAATTTGTGTTATCTTTGGTAGCATTTACAAATAACGTTAAAGAAAATAGGAAACGGTGGGAGAAAAATAATTTGACATTGGTTGTCTAACACATGCCATTAAAAGTTGAATGCATGCAATGAATAAGTTACGTGCTAATTAGGAAACTGAATGAAATATGTACTATGCAACCATAAAGAATACAATTTGACATTTTAACAATTATATAAGCCGTGTTAAAAGGTAATTTATTATGCGAATTACCCCTTTTTTCAATCTTAGTATGGATCACGAACACTAGCCAGATTTAGGATATGAAAAGACATGGCAAGCCACGTGACGAAAACATGCAATAACTACAATCTAAAATTATTTAAAATCCGGGGTAAATAAACCGATTCTCGAGAAATGGACGAATGATATTAAAAAATGGACCAAAGCGCGGAAAGGTTGTTTCTAACTATAATAATAATAATCTCCGGAATACTGCTTGATACTAACATGTTTTATGAACCGTTCCCTTTGCGATGTTTGTGATGAATAATTCCAACAGCGACATATAACTGTAAAACACGTTTACTCTGATGGTATAAACCTTTTTGTACATAATATCATCAATTACCAACGATGAAACGTCATACTGAAGTTGTATGGCACATAATCAGAAACGATATAAAAATAATAATAATAATGAGGACTTTGTAAAGCGCCTAATCTTTAGAATATCTACGCACTTTACAAAATCAATAATGATACAGCAGCAGAGGGGGTGATTCGGAGGATTTTTTTCAACATTTTTGATTGAAGCGTCAAAACGGCAACTAGAGCCTTCCCGCGAAATCTCATGTTTTAACCAGAAAAAAAATAAGTCTCCATTTGGCAAATAGAGCCTTAGTGATTGTTGTCTGAAAACATGGGATTTCGCGGGTGATACTTTATTCGCTTTTTCGTTGCTTAATCAAAAATGTCGAAAAAAATCTTCCGATTCACCCCCTCTGCTGCTAAATGTATTACGGTGATTTCAACCGAATATTTTATCAAGTCCTTAGGACGAAAATCCTTTGAAATTGCAAAGCAATTTACGATGAAAGTCCTTAGGACGAAAATCCTTTTAGGATTTCACAAACAGACTAATTTGTAAAACTTCATCTTGTAAATCAATCAGATTATTAGACTGGTCAGTGAGTTTGACATTAATTATGGTTAATGAATTATTATGACATCGCATATAGACTGGATTCACCGGAGACTCAATAATTAGAAACCCTGGAGGGGCTGTTGGTGCAAATGAATACAAAATATATCCTTGCTGAGCTTGATTTGATCGTTCTAGATTTATTTGATAGCTTCCTTCGATAACATCACATTCTAAATTGAGCGCTATCACCGATGAAATATTCACATTGAACGGAGCAATATGCCTGCCACCACCATCTGGGTCATTTTTATGTTTGAGGATTTTTATTTCCGGTGATGATGTTTTTCTCCATGCATCATGAATTATTTTAAAACCAATATCGATGGCATCACTGAGAAGTTTTTGTAGTTCTGGCACGTTATATCCTGGTAGTTTGAATGTCGGAATATCTTTGACGGGGATTTTATAGCTTTCTGCAAAAATTCTTCTTGTTTCAGGATTACTGTCATCTAATATCTCTTGAATAATTTTCAAATTAAATTTTTCCGCGTCGTCAATAATTTTATTACATGTTTCTACAACGCTGATAAATTCATCTCGGGTGAGAGTACCAGATTTGAGGGATATTAACAACAGTGAAAAATCATTATTCATTGCTGTGAAATTTTCGGCAACATTGAAGTTAGGTCTATGAAATTCGTCTCCACTTGGATGTATTATACCGATTGCGAAAAATTTCGGTTTGTCATAGTCGCTATAACTCTTTATTGGATTATCAGATTTTATCCTGTCTGTGATATAATCGGTTTTTTGTGGTTGAGGTGGTAAATTAACGGTTTTTCCCCCTGGTGGGTTTTCAGGCCATCCTAGTACGTTTCTTATACAACTCTGATAGATATCTGCGACATATCCTTCTGTGCTTATTTCAATGGCAGATGATAGTGTTGGTTCGTGGACCGTTATAGCAATTTTTGATTCTTTTCCAGTAATCGATTTTATTCTACGTTGCAATTCAGCATTGATTTGTTCAATTTGGTATGATCCGGTTGGTATGGAAACAACGTTCCAGTCTGGGGTACCGTCGTCTTTATTCTTATTTGCAAATACCAGTGAATTATTCGGTTGTTGACCACCAAATGATTTTGATCTGATATTTGGCCAACTATGGTATACTCGTAATTTTGCTAGCGCTATCTCCTTCACTGGAACCGGGGAAGGGAAATTCACACTGAATTCTGGATTCGTTGAGGTTATTGATATCATGCTTGTTTGTACTGGGTTCGTGTTCTCCACTATTTGTTGAAGTAATTCCATCGGTGTTGTCATTGTTATTATACTCATGATGTATTTCTAATTTTGATATTGCGGAATCATAGACACGTACCATCACTGAGAACTCACTATCTGATATCGTTGAGGTTATTGAGATCATTCTGGTTTTCGGGTTTGTGTTCTCTAATTCCATCGGTGTTGTCATTGTTATTATACTCATGTTGTTGTATTTCTAATTGTTATATCGCGGAATCATAAATACCTACCATCGCTGAAAACCCACTCTCTGATATAATTGTATCATCGAGAGATGACGATATCAATGAGGATAATTGCGAGTATGCGGTTGATACAACATGAAATTTAATCGCATAGTCTTGCAGTTTACTCTGGCTGCATGATGATATTTTTTTGTGATCCCGGTTGATATACCCGCGATTGAAGCCACCGCAGAAATGCAAATTGGAACTACGACCGGGGCAATCATTGTAACCGATGCAAGTATTATTCCGGCGCCAGCGAGAACGCCTGACACTGAGTACATAGTAACATCAATTACAGTGATTCTTCGGCGGTATTTTTTTATTTTTATTTGATACTCCTCGGCGAGGGTTTTGAGTCTACTTTGAAATTCTCTGACCTGATCATAGCGATATTGCGATGATGAAATCATTTTTATTTTAAAAACGCTAGCGTTTTCAATTACGATTTCAATTGAAACCGTTAGTGAAATTGCTTTGCAATTTTCAACTTAAATCCGCTACGAATTCCAAATACCATGTTGTTGAAACCCTAACCAAATTTTTATCAGTAGATGTTATCGTGAACTTTTCAGTTGTATCCTTGTCGATGATCGTTGAAATCGTATTATTGACCCCGGATGAACTTGACGATGAAATATTAAATTGAGTTGTTGTCACTAGTGTTAATCGATAAATACCTTTAACGGTTGCAGTGATATCTAATTTGTTGTTTGTAGGTGTCCACGCAAATGATCCGTGTTGGATCGTGTATACTACGTTATTGGTTTTCTCATGAGGAATTTTTGTTTTTTCAATGATTGTTATCATCCTCGGAAAATCAGTTTTGATGGCTTCGATGAAGGTTTTCGTCTCATCAATAAACGTTTTAATTTCAGCGATAGATGGTGTAACTACCATTGGAGACCCAAAGAACTTATGAATGACATTTCTACGAAATTGATTATAATTTTTCAAATGATCATCAAATTCTTTATTGTATTCGGTGAATTTATCTGTAATTGTAGACATAAGTGCCCCGGGTTTGAGTTTACCCTGATCGGAAAATAACGCGATATTATCCTCGATTGCGTTTCGTTGTTTAACTAAAATATCATCCAACGACACATCACTAGTTTTCAATTTACCCTGTTTGTCTTGAAATACAACTATTTCATTCGGGTCAACACTTGCTAAATTCAACGTCTCAGCGATTTCATCTTTGATTTTTTTTTATATCACCCGTTGCAGTGTCATCGGGTTTGGGTTTCAGAGGTCTTCCCCAAATATCAATCTTGCTATTTTATACATCTTTCTCTAAAAAGCGATTACTAGTGTATTCATTTACGACAATATGAGGTGGTTTTCCCCTTGGGTTACCCAAGGAGTTAGAAATAGCATCAAGGACATTTAATACTTCGCTGCCGCATATTGGTGGATCATTCATTTGTTGTGTTGGTAGCGTAGAATACCAAGTCTTCATTGGAAAAGTTTTTATATAACGCATAAACTCTTTTGGCGGGGCTAATCCATATGAATCAAAATAGACAATCCCACGTGGATCAATAGCGTATGCAACCCAGTGAGTACCAGGTCCGGTGCTGTTATCGAGATTAATGATGCCGGTTTCAACGCTGTTTGGGTGTGTCGGCAATTGATCCTTCATAAAAACACCTCTGAAGTTTTTTATGGCTAGTTTCTTAGCAGCATCCATTAAATCAAAATTGGACATTGGAACCATCGGTTCCTCAATCAAAGACTCTACAATCGAAGATTTTTGAGATAATAAACCGGTCCTAGTCTCAGGCCTGATCCGTGAACGGATCTCCCGCTGTACCATGAATACGGGGTTCCTGGTAGTCTTAGACCCTTTCCCTTTTTTTATACCCTCGTCCCTTCTTCGGTTCATATGATTCAGCAATGCTTTGTGCCGCTTTTGCACCAAGACTTCCAACTGCCCCAATGCGACTGCTTTTGCAACTGCTGGGCTGCTGCCGCAATTAATCCTGGAATCGCAGCAAACAACGGAAATATACCGCCTGTTTTTATCATGTTTTTGATAGCAGCCGCAGAGAGTGTGATCTGAACTCCTTTTTTATCCTTGAAAGCATCATTGAAGTGTTTCACTTGACGAGTTGTCAGTGATAATTTATTTGCCCCGCCATTCATTTGATTAGGTTTCAGCGTTATTGTGGTTCCACATTGTTTAGCGGATTTTGATTGCAATTTTTTTTAACTGACCAGGTGTCAATGACACATTTATATTACTATACGACATTATACAAATACAGATTGATCTAATTGCTATAAAGTTTCAATCAAAGATTTTCCACTGGTGCATCAATAAGTCTCATTCGTCCACCAACTCCTTCTAACAACATTGATTTATCACTGAGAATGACAGCAACCGCTCTATAATTAACACCACCAGGAGCTATACGAGCCCTAAAATGTATGTCAACGACGGATTGTCTCATTAAATCAAGATGTTCCAGGGAAAAGTAATAAATCGGATAGAGGCTTTTAAAATCAAGTTGCGATATTTGTAAACCAGTATCAACATTTTGATCACGGCCCATAAATGGCAGCATTCTGTGATACACACGTGCTATGTGGTTAGTGTCGTAATCAAGCTGTATATCCTCAGATGGTTCTTGTTGTCCGTTTATTCTCAGTGAAACCTCACTTACCCCTAATCGATCAAATATCATATGACTGCGTTCTTGGGAGCCTGATCGATTCTGATTCTGCAGCGCTATAAATATATGACGTGGAGCTGAAACGCCTTGTTTTGATGCCAAGTGCCATGTAAATGTATCAGCAACATTATCCAGTTTGACGTCAGTCGTTGTTGTTAGCCAACTTAGCAATGATTTGCCACCTGTGTCCATAAATGAAAGTAGCCGCTGCTCTGTGGTAATTGATGGGGTCATTACTGGCATCCATAATGCTAATTTAGTTAAAACAACTTTACCATCAGCGGCACCAGTACGCCAGATTGCATCATTGTCATTGCCTTTTCTCCCTAACGCGATTGTGTGTTTGGCTCCATAGATGACTTTTCTGACATTTCTGCAGAATCCAAATATGTGATGGAGTGGAATCGCACATGAAAAATATCGCTGTTGTCCTTGCAACGTTTCTACTCGTGTTGCAAACCCTAGATTGAAATTGAGATTAATATCTACGACATCAAAGGTACAAGCCGGTCTAGTATATCCGGCTGGTGCTGGATCAACTGCGGTATCTCGTGTTGCTTTTACCCTAGTATGATTAATGTGATCAGCGTGATTATTAATATCTTTTGCAAACATCATAGACGGGCCAGCCGACCTTGTATAATCATCAGAATATCTTGCTAGCCCGATTATTGTTGTTGCAACATCAACCTCACGGTCTATTGATTCAATTTCCTTTCCATCAATGAGATATCTTGCACTTTCAAATAGCGCCATGATGCCATTGTTGACGAACCCAACTCGGATATTTGGGTCATCTGCATATGGTGTATCAGCTGCAACATTTGTTACGAGTTTTCCTTCTACTTCGATAAATGCTTCACATGGCAAAAAGTATTTACTGGTATCATGAACTTGAAGTTCAATTCGCGATCGTAGGTCGGGTTGTATAGCATGATAGGAATAGTATTGATAATCGCGGACAGAATCATCTTTGCGTACTGGGGCTTCCATATCTAACGCCGGATCAGCTGTTTTTTTGAACATTATTATCATAAAACACTAGTGTTTTTAATTGTGAAACTCAAGGAGTTTAACGCTAGCGTTTTAACTTTTGTAATCACTATCGTCGTTGAAACTTTTTTGGTTTCAAACCACTTCCTGTTATTGCGTTCATGATAGCGCTATTTTGTACATCAAGTGATGGAGTCACTAATGGTGCTAATTTTTCTTCCACTGCGCTATTTATTGCTTTGCTGACACTTGCAGGCATTTCCGCTGTAGATGGCAGTGGTACCGGTTTCTTTTTTCGTCTAACTAATGATGTTATTTTATTCTTCGCGGCTGAAAACGCTTTTCCGGCAAGATCTCCAGCAGTACTAATACCTTTATCACGAATAACATCAACTGCTTTCATTCCTAATTGTTTAGCCAACGGCATCACTTTTGGGGCCATTCTTGTAAATAACCCTGCAATGGTATCACCGAAACCATCTCCGTAATATGCTCTATAAATAGGCAATCGTGAGTTTACCACATAGACACTGGTTGGTTTGTCATGGTTGTAGTGTATGATCATTATTATAAAAACACAAAGTGTTTTCAATTGCTAGCAATTAATTTTCGACTTAGTCGCTGTAATAATCAATATGATTTTCCGCTAACTCGTCAATGAAATCTCGATATGTGCTGATATCCATGATACAGCCTTGAAATAACCGCCTGCAGATATCAGCTGCTTCATTAATTATTTCTGGAGAGTTATTTCCAGCTCGTTTTCCTCCGATGAGAACTTCTAATCGTGATATATCGCTGAGAATATTACCAGGACATGAAATCCTTGGATTTTCACTCGAAGAGTTTCCAACGCTAGCGTTTCCAACTAGACGATTTCCCCCTGAAATCCCACTCCCGAAACTTGCATCCATTTGGGGTTTTAAATAATCAAGAGGATCATAAACAGGTTCTTCTTGTTTTTTTTTGTCTTCGTGTTTGTCTCCGTGTTGGTGTTTGACGTTTTAGCTCTTGTCGTTCTTCTATTTCTCGTTGTCGCTCTTCTATTTGTTCTTTTTTATAATTACTAATTCCCTTTTGAAATTCCCTGTACCCCATCTCATCCTTATTCAAACGACCAATCCCTTTATTTATTTTATACAAATTATCAGACCAATCATTACTTGATATTCTATCATCCTTATACTCGTCTTTTAAAAACTCTTTGGTTTGAATAAATTAAATTTTTTTATTAATGTTTTAGCATTATCAGTAAATTTATTCAACAGAGAAACAGTCGTTTTTTTGGATTAGTAGGTGGTTCAGTTTTTTCAGTTTTTTCAGTTTTTGTTGCTAGTTTTTCAAGTACAGGAATAAGACCCTCTTCTTTTCTTTTACCGTCAGGAACATCTCCGTATATAGCACGCTCTATTACCTGTTTCGTTGTTGTAGTTATTGGTTCAAACAACTCTTCAGATCCCGCAGCAAAGTCAGTCTGAAGACTCTGTCGTTCTTGCAGTTTATTTCTGACAGAGTCGCGAATTGGTATAAATTTCTTAATTGCATCTAGTCGCTCACGAGCCAATCGGGTCGTTAATGCTTCATTGACCATTATTTGAAATCAGAAACAATTTTTCAATTGTAAAACAATTTTCCCCATCGATGATTAACTAATCGGAACCATCCCTTAACGGTCCAATTTTTATTGCTGTGAAATATTTTTATTTTTATTGCTGTGAAATATTTTTATTTTTTATTCAGTGTGAAATAGTTTTTATTGCTGTGAAATATTCTTATTTTTTATTCACTGTTTTTGGTGGTTTTTCAATGATTTTTGGTGGTTTTTCATTGATTTTCATTGATTTTTTGACAGTTTTGGTGGTTTTCAGTTGAAAATCTCTTTGAGATTTTACAGTCAAGTAGTCGATTTTACATGGGATTTTCCATAGGGAAAAGTTCTTAAAACTCATTTTTGATGATTTTTAGCCATTTTTCATCAATTTTTGCCTGTTTTCAGTGATTTTTTGTCATTTTTCATCGATTTTTGGTAAAAAACCTCGTAGGGTCAAGTAGTCGATTTTGCATTGGATTTTCCATAGGAAAAAGTTCTTAAAAGTTAGGATTCTATTTTATTTTCGCAGTGTGAAATATTTTTATTTTTTATTCAGTGTGAAATATTTTCACTGATTCAATCAAAAAATGCTAAAAAAATGAAAATCTCAAGGAGATTTTACGGTCACAATAAAAAAATGACAAAATCTTTTGAGGGTCGGTCAATCAAAATCGTTCATTTTCTTGAATTAACGCTCGTAGGTTTCTAATTTTAGAATTAACTGCCTCTTTCAATTCATATTCGTTACCCAATTCTTTTCGTATTCTTTCCACGATAGTATATAACGGAACAAACACACCTACTTCACTGGAAAATGCAAGAGAGTCCCGAATAGAAATCTGAATTTTTTTATGAGCGCATATTTCTTTGGTAGCATATATTTATTGTTGTTTACTCCGTATTCTATATCCTGAAAATCTGACATAATTTGATCAGGATTTAACCCATCTGACAATTTAATATCCTGGCTTTTCAATTTTGCAATTTCAACTATAATGCTATTCATATTTTCAGAATTCATATATGATAATACATATTTCTAATTCATTTTTCAAAAATAAATGAGCCGTTAATATTTTCAAAATTCAGTCTGTATATAAATATAAATATATTTTCCAAAATTCAGTCTGTATATAAATAAAAATATATTTTTTAAAAATAATTCTGTATATATAAATATATTTTTTAAAATTAATTCTGTATATATAAATATATTTTTTAAAAATAATTCTGTATTTATAAATATATTTATCAAAAATAAATGCAGACAAAAATAAATAACAGCCATGATGAGCGGTTATCAGTCATTTGGCCCCCTTGATATAGGCCGCTGTGGTTCTATTTGCATTCATTGGGTCCCTTATTAGGCCTTTGTGTCTTTCATAGGGTCCTTGTTTTGGATTTATATCAGAATGTTTTTTTTTTTTAGATATGACCCTATGATCGTTTCTTTTAGCCGATAATTCATTCTGAACTATCCTGTGGGGTTACCCAATGTGCATCCACAAACCTTTTTTTGGCCGGTAATTCATTTTGAACACCATACGGGGCTACTCATATGTGACGGAGAGCTAATTACATCCATGGATGTTATTTATTTTAGGTCATGTATGTTTACATTCACCGGAAACATATTCCCCTAAGAGTGAATCTAACTCGTCAAATAACGGGTTAGAATCACAAGAGGGTATGTTTACGTGAAGAGACCTAGAGGTTACATATATACGACAACACATCTTTGGAACTCCTTGGTTGCCTTCACATCCAAGTAAGCCCAAAGGAACCCCGAAACATACATCTCCGGAAGGGAGGCCTAACGTGGCAAACGCCATCTTAGACCGCCCAGGAGATATGCTTGGGGGTGACGTCACAACATATACTTAATTAACTTAATTAAGGATGGATTATAATTCAATGATGATGGAATTTATGATGTAATGATGTGGGACAGCACAAGACAGCACAAACATGAAACGACGGGGCGGATTTTCTACGGCCATCCGACCAATCAAAAGCAACCCATGAAATTAAACCCGGTTGCATGATTGAGAAAAGTCAACCACGCACACGTGTCAATGGCGTGGGTTATTTTTGATTGGCCTTTGAAAGCCCCAGCCTTATACCTTTCATATAGTATATAAGGTGACTAATGCATCAGCGTCAATCCACAGGGTGTGTTATTTTTATTTCCTCGAATACTTATTAATGCTGTTTCACAGTATTTAAATGAGACCGGATATTTGCATAAAACACTAAAAAAAAGAATATAATAGTTTGAAAACATTTTATATTTGATTTCTTTTCTTACAAAACAGATAATTAATTATACCCCGCCGCTGAATCACAATTTAAGGGGAGATAACCCATAAACAAGTTGACACAATCTAAGGGAGAGAGTATATAAGGTGACTTAATACAGCAATCCACAGGGTGTGTTATTTTATTTTCTTGAATTACTTATTAATGCTGTTTCACAGTATTTAAATTAGAACGAATAATTGACTTAAGCACTAAAACAAAAAATATAATTGTTTGAAAACATTTTATATTTCATTTCTTTTCTTATAAAACATAATTAATTATACCCCCGCCGCTGAATCACAATCTAAGGGAGATAACTCCCTTGGTTATATTTAATGGTTATGAAAGAGTTATCTCCCTTGGTGTTATTAGACATACGAAAATCGAATTTTTTTAGAAAAAGCCGAATTTTGTACTCCTGTTGCAACAAATTGTACTGAGGCTATACAAATATTAAAATATTTACCGGCTTCATTCATAGATTGGAAAAAAATTTCTTCGTTAGTAACTGTATTGAATGATTTTACAGGTCTCGCTTTTTTCGAGTATTTTCCAGTGTTTCCTCGTTTTAAATTCTCACTTTGTGAAATAGCCTGTAGGTTTGATAAAGAATTATTCTGAGAATCGGAATCAATATGATCGATAACAAAACCATCCCCGATTATTCCATTAAACACCTCGAAGACGAATCTGTGACAGTAATAATTTTTCTTCCCAACAGAAAACCTCAAATACCCTCGATTAGTCACAAATCCAACTGGCTTCTTCAATCTGCGGTTTCTGATAATACCATCACGGGATGCTTCATAATTAACAAGCACGGGGTGAGGTCTGAATTCTTGGTTCATTTGTATAATAATACTATTTTTCTAATTCATTATTTGCTCTAATTATAAGTCTCTGTATATAATCTTGAGGAGTCTTTATGATTTTGTCATCGTTGGGGTCAATGACGGTATTTTTTTTTCGTTTGTCATAATAGCGTTTTAGTTCCCTGTATCGTTTGCCGCCACAATTTAGACATAATTGCGATTTTCCCCTAACCCCAACCCCACATCGAATACAGGGTAACGGACCAAGGCTTCCACGACGAAAGCTTTGCATATGATACCCACAGAACTCATTTCTGCATGATTTGTTACACGGTGTCACTGATCCAATCATGAGCCAATTGCAATGATTCATTATACTTAAATCTTTCATTTAAATACTTGTTTTAATTATATTATGGAGGAGTTTGAGAGATTATCAAAAATTGCGCCTTGGAAAAGTGTTCAATTCAATCTTGATAGAGTTTCTGATACACCCAAGAATAAAATTCCTGATAGAGCCATGATTAGTAAAATCAGAGACTGTTTTAATGAATTCAAGCGTGATGGGGCATCTCACTGTTGGTCAACATTTCGAATTGATGGTGTTGTTGACGCTACCATGAATGATGAAAAAGCAGCAGTGATAATCTCAAATCTTGGGGAAGAAAGAAATTTTTTTCGAATCAAATTCCTTATCCGTGATGATGGAAAATGGATCATTAGGGACAAATACGAGCCCATTCTCAAGGACAAAAAAACTGTCACTGTGAATCAGGATTCAAAACCAGGAATTTTGACTGGAATTGACAAACCATACTACGAAAGATCTTATCCTGTCACAGCAGTTGTTTACGGGATATATCCGCTCAATGACAAACCTGATATTGCAAAACTAGCACCCATGAAATATTCTTCGTCAAGGGTCAATTGTGTAGCAACACGAATAATGGAACACTTCACAAATGCGTCCCGGGGAAATAAACTAACTGATCTAAGACGAAAAAAAATAACCGAATGGGAACTGACAGTGAAACAGCATGGGGCAACAATTCAGGATATAGCTAAATTAGAAACATCATTGAGATTTCCAATATCAGTAACGACAATCACCGGTGAAGTATTATACGAATCGAAATATAAATCAAAAGGAGCCCCAATACAGATTATTGATCATAACGAACATGCGTGGTCATCTGCAGTAACAATATTTCCACGGGATAGAACCGTACAATATCTGTTTGGAACAGAAGAGTTTTTTTCAGAGCAGAAATTATTTGATGCTATTTACCATTTGAGTAAAAACGATCCTGTGTCAATGTGGCTATTTCATAGTACTTCAGACGAGGAATGTAGATTTGATCAGTTTGTAAGCCCAACGGAGAATTGTACCGTACTGAAGAGCTGCATAATCAAATGAAAAAACTAGCTAGTGAGTTTTCTGGGGATAAAATCGAAGATCAATTATTAGCAAACTGTTTTACACTACCATCAATTGCAGCACATTTTGCTAGAAAGAAAAACACGTGGAAACGAACACGAAGTGAGTTTTTATCAGATGTCAGATTGTCCTGTCTTGAATACAGTCATGGAGGGTTATGGAATACAAAATACACCGCTGAAACCGTTATTTCAGTTGATATGATTGCGTGTTATCCAGGAAGTTTTCTCGGGTATGGAGAATGCGAGAAATATTTCAAACGATTTGGACACCCCACACACGAAATGACCCGTGTTGCTATTAATGGACCACTGCCTGATTTTGATTTAACCGGATTCGCTCGTGTATTATCATTTGAAATGGCTACAGGACTTCATCCGTGTAGTTATCTTTGGATTGGTAAACACATGTCTGAAAAACACTGGATGCCAATAGTGTTATTACGGTATATGCCTGATTGTAAGATGTTAAAATCATTAATTGTCAGTGAAGCAATTATATCCTATCGAGCACAGAAATCAGTCTGGTTACCACAACCCAAACTAGAAAAAATAATTAGTGAACAGCGAAAACTGTTTCCAAATTTCAGTGAACAACAAATCATGAATTGGTCCAAACAGTTATTTGAAATCAGAAACAATGAAGCAAAAGATCTTGGACGAAGAATAATCGGTAAATTTACCCAAGGTGGTAAATACGATAATACAAGATATTCTTCACGGTTAATTATAGACAATGCTGAATACGATTTTGTAATCGCGGATTTAACGAATAAAGGCCTATATGTCAATCGTAAGGACGCATTTATGTCCGATGGAACCAAATTGGGTACAATTGTTACTTACAATGATGGATACAATCCGCAGTACACACATTTGAGAGCTTCTATGCTTGGTTATGCTTCTATTAATCTGTTTTCGATGATCAATAAATTTCCTAACACCGCAGTTAGAGTTGCCACTGATTCATTTTACATAAATAGCAAAATGGCTGATTTTAAGGCTACTGGCAACGAGAATTGGGGGTCATGGAGAATTAAGCGGGAAATGCTTCATGATTATATTCAATCAGCAGATGTTACAATTGAAAATAATTATTTAGAAAGCAATCAGTGTTCAGAATTTTCTAATGCACCACCGTGTTCTGATCCAATCTGTAGATATAAAACAGTTTATTTAAACGGCTGTGGTGGGTCAGGAAAAACAACCCGGGCAATTGAGTTATATCGTAGAAACGCTAGCGTTTCAAAATCAAATATGATTGTACTAACACCAACACACAGACTTGCAAGAGAAATGATACAGAGAGGGGTAAATGCCTGTACCTATCACAGCGTTTTCCGATGGAAGGGAGATAAATGGACTCCTGAGCGTATGGGAGAGAAATTTATTCCTGAAATTATCATTTGGGATGAAATAGACACAGTGTCAGAAGATATATTAAAAATATTTCTTGAGTGGTTGTTAATGAAAAATACAAAAATCGTCATGTACGGTGATCACGGCCAACCACCACCATTTGTCGGTGCATCCCCCCATGAATGGCTAAAGGGTTTTGTAGACTATTATGAAGAAATTGATACCGATCATAGATCACTTGATAATGAATTAAAAGAATTTAAGAAACTAATCAGATTACAACCGGATAGAATCCAGTGTGAAATAGCCCGTGAAATAATTTCAGAAACTCCAATGAATGAGTTTTGGGAAGCATGGAGACCAAATGATTTGATAATTGCAAGTAGAAAAATAGTCAGGGACACACTTCAGATGAAGTTATTTGAATTGCATAAACAAAAATTTGCAACACTTCCAGTGCCTCTTTGTTATAGGCCTTCGGATACATGAAAACAGAACATTGAAGTTGATATTCCAGGCCCAAAATCCGAAGGATTTCAAAAACAAATTCTGGTATTAAATGATATTGTGCTGGTTGATATCAATGTTGTTGAAGATGCATTGCGTGCTAATAAATCCCCATGGACGCTAGGATACGCAGCAACAATACATTCTTCGCAAGGATTGACTATATCCGATACAATTGTTTGGATGGTAGATAATCGCATCGAATGGTCAAATTTAGTCTATCTTGCAGTATCCAGAGTACGAAAAATAAATCAACTTCGAAGAATTGTTTTCGATGATAATGACACCACCATGGATGATATTGATGTTAAAATTATTAATAAAAAACTCTCCGGTTACAAACAACAAGACAAAAAAAAACAACGAGAATTTGATATTGATGCTAAATTAATAATCACTTTGAAGAAAAAACAGAATAATCACTGCGCAAGTTGCAATTGTATAATGCGTTGGCAGTATTCGGATAAAGATCCTCGCCAATTTAACGTAGACAGAAAAAATAACAATCTCGGTCATGTCAGAAACAATGTGATGTTGACATGTCTTGAGTGCAATAGACGCAACGGCGCTAGTTAAGCCCATGCGGTGGTAATTGAGTATCCTCGGGTATCACTTGCAGTTGTTGTCTAGTAAATCCTCGTTGAGGGGCAGTTGAATCCAGTTTATAGATTGGAGGTCTACCGGTAGATCGTGTTATACTAGATATCTTGTGTGCAGTAACACTCCAAATAGGATCAGTAGCCCTTTTTCTGCCCCCTTCAAGCTCTCCTGATTCGTATAAATACCTCACAATGACATTACTACCAAGAATTGGTTCTTTGAAATCTTTTTGAATTTCCATTTCAGGTATTGACTTCTTTTTAATCGCGTTGATAGGTTTCAAATTAATTGTTCTAGTAATCTCGTTATTCAGTGCAGTAATCACAGCTGGTAACCTTTCAACCCATTCACGGGATCTTTTTTCTTGGATGAATTCTTTTGCGTATTGATATCCAAATAACCGCTCAGCAAGGGTTTTATTAAACCGTTCAACAATTGCCTGATCACGATGTAGCGCAATATGTCCTCGTCTGATAGTGACATTATGATTTTTCATTATTGATAACACTGCACCCTGAAATTCCTTGCCAGGATCAATTTGTAATAGATTTGGCTAGTGCAGAGGACCTCGTCGATAAATCCTTTCTAATGCAGAAGCCACTTCAGGTGATGATTTTGTTTTTAACGGCTCTGCTTCTTTGTATCGACTTGCAATATCAATTATGGTTAGAGCGTATTTGTAACCGTTATCATGTGGCAGAAATAATATATCAGCCTGATGAACTTCATTAGGAAAGGTCACATCAAAATGCGAGAATTGAATTTGTTTAGGCGGTGGTAGATAAATTTGCCATAGTGCCTGTTTAGATAACCAATCCGCTGCAGTGGTTTTTTTCACTTTTGCAGCGCTAGCGAGTTTATGGACTGCTGATTTACCCCTCCAGTATCCTCTTGGGGAATAATAAATAGATTCCATGTTGTTATTAATTACCAGCACCTAACATCAATTTGCTTTTCATAGCCGATTTTATCAAAAAGGAAGCCAATTTTTCTTTGAAAGATTTATCAGGAATAGCATTTAACGCATGAATTAATTTCACATCTGCTAGATGCCTGTGTTGCAGATTATTGCTTTTATAAGCAACATCATGAAGGTGACAGGCCTTATCAATGGCGTTTATTGGTTCTTCACCGGGTCGGGGCTGATTTTGATCATTGAGTCTGATATCAAGTCTTGTTCTCGGTCCACAATAACTATACCCTGGAAGGTGTTTTTCTCCTGGATACTTTGCCCATGGGGTTCCAGGGAGTTTAGTTAGCTTGGCTGCGATATCACCTCCTCGTTTTTGTTAAAGGTTCGTTGGGTTTAGAAACAAATCTAAATTTCTTTGTACTACATTGTACACATTTACCAGAAAGCGCTGATCGGTTATTTTTAGTTGTAATCGTCGTCAAGTCATCTGTGCCAGTACGTTTTTTACACTTCACACAATATAGATCCATAATTTATATATAACGGCATGAATATAATTGATTATTCAGCTACCCGACGACGGGAACCTATTAAACACCATGAAATGTTGCCGAATTCAATTAGAATGATTATAATCGGACCATCTGGAAGCGGAAAGACACAATTGCTACTTAATTTGATAACGAGATGGATGAAATGGAACAAATTGTATTTAATAGCCCCGAGTGTAGACGATCAGCGATGCTATGAAGTGCTAAAGGATTTTAACGAGAAAGCAAAAGAATTTCAAATCGATGATGATATTATTGAATTTATTACTGATATAGAGGAAGCCCCGAGCATTGATGCTATTGATGGAAGTATTAACAATTTAGTGGTATACGATGATATCATGTTAGATAATCAAAAAAATCCTGCTAGAATATTTTCCCGAGGCAGGCATAAAAACACTGATGTGATAGATGTCACTCAACGGTACACACAAATACCAAAAGTGATCAGAGATAACTGCAATGTGTTGTGTGTATTTAACGGCGAAATATTCATCAGACTTGGTGCAGCGGTGATATGAATCATAATCAATTTAGAAATTTCTTTAGTCACGCTCAGTCAAAACCACACGGATTTGTGACAATAAATTTAGCAGACCCGAGGACACGATATCGTATCGGACTTGATAAAATATTCGGTTGAAATCACCGTAATACATTTAGCAGCAGAGGGGGTGAATCGGAAGATTTTTTTCGACATTTTTGATTAAGCAACGAAAAAGCGAATAAAGTATCACCCGCGAAATCCCATGTTTTCAGACAACAATCACTAAGGCTCTATTTGCCAAATGGAGACTTATTTTTTTCTGGTTAAAACATGAGATTTCGCGGGAAGGCTCTAGTTGCCGTTTTGACGCTTCAATCAAAAATGTCGAAAAAAAATCGTTCGATTCACCCCCTCTGCTGCTGATACGGAAAACAAAAAATAAAAACCATGTAATTGGAAAATATAAAACCTGTTGAAAACATTTAAGGTACAAACAATTTTTAGTTCTCTAATCTTGTTCTTGCAGTTGAAAAAGGTGAGTTTCAAGACCGCTCTATAAAAAGGATTATTTTGTATTCATGTCTAATTTCAATGGGCAATTCGTGCCACATCGCCAGGCCCTGGTATGCAGAAGAACGTTGTCCATATGACTTCGTTTTCATTATGGGAACAATGAGTATACGATTGTCTGAAGAGGGGCGTAAGTATCTTGCTGGTGTATACACATGGGTGAGGCCAAATAGGTATGTTGGACTGGAGTATGTCAGTGAAACATAGCACAGAGAACAAATTTGGTGTTTGATTCTATATCGAATGGATAACCAGTGTAGGCTACAGAGCAGTGGGTGTGCTCTGATCGAGGTATTCTAAAGGTGACCTGAGCAGCTGTGTTTTGATCTTTTTGAAGTTTCTGGAGGCGATATTGTGACGAACTTGACAGAATTGAGTTACGGTAGTCCAGTCTTGAACGTACTAATGAACACACAAGTGTTTCAGTGGCATCAACCAAAAGATATTTTGAAAATGAAGCTAATGCGTCTCAGCTGGTGTTGCTGATATTTATTGTTTGACGTAAAGGATGTGAATGAGAACATCTTTGTGTTGTGATCAGTATGGCCTCAGTTTTATAATCATTCATCTGCAGCTTGTTACATATCATCCATGATTTCACATCAGACATTCACCTCTCAACTCCATGGATGGTAGCATCAACTTCAGTTCGATGGCTAGACTTGTATATTTGAGAGCCATCAGCGTACACTTGGTGAGACAATGGGTGATGATCTATGACATTTGAGATCAGCTGAGTGTATAGAATGAAGTAAACAGGTCCAAGAACATATCCCTGTGGAACACCACAACATATATCAATTGGGCTGAGTGTATACCATTTGCAGATACAATTTGTGTCCAGTTCACTGAGTAGAACTTTTGAACCACTGTAAGTCTGTATTGTGAATGACAAATACATGCTGGAGACGGTGAAGTAATATATCATGGTCTATTGTGTCAAATGCTGCAGACAAATCAAAGAGGGTGAGTTCTGTAATTTGTCCAATATCCCAAACAGAGTGAATGTCATTAAATAATGTTAGAAGAGTAGTTTCAGTACTGTGACAAGGCCGACATGCAGACTGTACGTTGCTGAAAGGACTGTTTGAATTCAAATGAGATACAAGCTATGTTTGAACAACCTTTTCTAAGATTGTTTTTATGAACGGGAGTTTAGAAACTGGGTGGTAGTTCTTTCAATCGTTATGTTAAAGTGTTGGTTTCTTCAGCAGAGGCTTTACGATTGCAGTTTTTAAAAATGACGCGAATTACCCCGATGAGAAAGAGATATTAATAACATCAGTTAGTGAAGGCAATATGAGTTCTAAGCACTCAAGCAGCAGTGATATTGGAATTGGACCAAGTTAACATAACTTTGGTGCACTCTTCATCACGATTGTCCGTACTAAATCGATAGAGACAGGTTCAAATACTCCTAATGGATGTTGCTGAAATTCTGTATCACATATGTATGGTAAACCACGAGTCACTTGAAATTGTGTTGTCAGGCAAATCTGTAATGGTTTGTACTTTGTCACGGAAAAAATTTGCAAATAGGTCCGGAAGGTCAACTTGAGAGAAGGTAGTTTGATGTGGTGTACATTTGGTCCTTGACATTAGTTTGTTAGTTATCTCGAAAATCTCTTTGCAGCTGGAACTCTTCGTGATCTTAGTACTATAGTGGGATCATTTTGCTAAATGGACTATGTTTGTGACGTTCTTCTTAGCGGCTTCATAAATTTGTTTATGAATAGTGAGTCTGGTGGAAATCCAAAACCTCTCTGCTTTACGGCGATGTATTTTAGCAGTGCAAAGCTGCTTTCTAACACTGCTATTCCATGGAGAACATTTGTTTTATTGATACTCTGTATTTGGTGGCTGGGGCATGTTTGTCAAGCAATGAACGCAGGCAGTTATCGAGTTGATGTAAGTAAATTGTTAGGTTTTCGTGGTTGTCATGCATTAATTTGGTTCTATTTATCATACGGAGTTTTATCTTAGTAGCAAATAAAGGTGGAGGGTTAGTGACTGATACAAGAGGTGATATGATACAAGTTCGTGGGATACAAGGGTGGATTGCATAATATTATCATCAGGTCTATGAAGAAACCAGTCTGAAATGTGACCAACTTTATGGAAGAGTTGGTTTACTGACTGTTTAAAGTTAAAAACATCAATGGAATCTAGGAGTTTTGACTTTTATGTGTTTCCAGGACAGTCAAAGTGAAAGTTGAGATCTCCAAGAATAATTAGGTTGCCACCTATCGAATTTCCATACTCCAGACGATTCGGAAACTGCTCCGAAAATAGAGATTCAGTCAGCTTGTTGTTTCTACAAGGAGGATGGCGGTAGAGAGAGAAAAAAATGGACTGACCAACTTTATGGGTGGGTTGGTTCAATGACTGTTTAAACATCAATGGAATCTAGGGGTTGTGACTTATATGGGTTTCCAGGACAGTCAAATTGAGAGCTGAATTCTCCAAGAATAATTAGATTGCCATCAATTACATTTCCGTACTTCAGAAGATTTGGAAACTGCTCCGGAAAGAGAGATTGAGTTAGCTTGTTTTTTATACTAGGAGGAGGGCGGTAGAGACAGAAAAAAATGGACTGACCTTTGTTCCAATGTGAGTGTTGTTTGGACTAGTTCAAACGATGTGTGGCAGAAGTGGAAGGTTTTGTTATACTTACGACATTTTATCATAACATTTTTTGTGATGACAGCTATTCCACCTCCGCGAGAGTTGCAAGGGAACGACTGTATGGAGTAAGCGGTGGGTGTTAAATTCGTCCACTTGGAATACTCTCCTGTTGTTTTTAGCCAGTTTCTGTCAGGACGAAAACGTCGATATTCTGGTCACTGAGAAAATTAACTTATTTCTGTGAGCCTTTCCGGTGATCCTACAGTTTGGGCGTTTAATAAAATGCAATACGTAGTGGTATCTCTGGGACAGTTGGTTCAACGGTTGACGATTTAAGATGAATTTGCAGCAGGTTATCAAACTTATCAGCCGAATGTTTAATTTCTTTATATGTAGGTGGAAAAGAGATACAAGGGTGGATTGCAGAATATTATTATCATGTCTATGAAGAAACCAATCTAACATGTGTTGGATATAAATATGTTTGTACACCTCATGTGGAAAAGATTCACTAGCGATAACACCAATATGTCGTTAGATTTTCTGCCAGAGATAGTAAGCCAGTACAATAATTCATGATACAGAGACATGAAAATCACGCCTACGGAAGCGCCTTCAGCAACTCCAGACATTTTTTAAGGCATAAATTTGAATGTAGGTGCCCGGGCAAAAAATGTAAATGTACGTGCGCAGCAGACAAAACGTTTGTTCGAGAAAGGATACACACCCAAGTGGAACGAGGAATTGTTTGTGTTGGACACTGTAACAAAATTATTCCAGTCACGTACACGCTTAATTAAAACAGTCCAACGAAGATTCCTACTACGAGCAGGAATTGCAAAATCAACAATTAGGATATGTTCCAAATAAACCGTCATCTCGATCAAAGGAAGATACGTATTTTCACATTGTTTGGTTATGCATACAAATTGTACTCGTAGATCCCAACTTCTGCGTTGACACACTTAGCGATAGAGAGATTATTAGTGGGTGATGGGTTAATGACTCCAGAATAATCTTATACACCACTGACATGTTTTAACCAGAAACTGGATTGCATTTCGATGTGGTAATCACATTAAAATTACACTTAAACACATAGTCAAAATTGATACATTCCATAAGTGGAGTGAAGTGTAATCAGATAAATCCAATGATGAAACTGATTTTGCTGTGCCGAAAGTCAGGATAAAATGCTTTAGCTTATTCCGACTATGATAATGTTGCTTGGATAGTTGCTTAGGCATCCGATGGCTTGTTGTGTTGTAGGGTTGAATATCATTTTTCAACACGAAACAGGCCATACATGGTGGCCAGTATTAATAGTGGCGAAATAATCCGGGAAAACTCAAAAAAAGACCACGAACCCACGAAAAGCTACTGACAAACTTTATCACATACCCAAGACTCACTCGACGCCACGCAGACAGATGGCAATGATCCATAATAGTGAGCATTTTTGACCTCTTGACAACTATGATCTCCTCTCTGATGACTATAGTACCTCCTCCACTGACATATTCATATTCCGCAGCATCCTGCGCCTCATCCTTAAAAATCTTCTCAGTAATTTAATTCTGATCCTTATTAGCTATTGTCAAAACCTCTTGAAAACGCTTAAAAATATGATAGTTGTCTGTCAACACAGGCACCTCTTGCAGCTCTAGAGACGATGCCTTTCATGGAAACGGTGGTAGCATTGACATTTTCGGAAAGGTTTCCTTATCCATTGTTTATACTAATGATAAACATCTTACATACATCATCACACACTGATCCAGAAGCCGGTACGGTGGATATTAGGATGTCTAGTAACACACAGAACACACATGGTAGTATAGGAAAATGGGATCTGGAACACTATATTCAATACGTATCAAGCAGAAATGGCCTCTGAATCTTTTCTTCGTCATGTGACGTTTCCTGGGTAAAACTCAACGCCCAAGATGGACAAAAACCCATCATATTTGCTACATGATAATATATTAATAAGTTATCCCAAATCCCAATTTTATATACTACTAGTAACATAGAGAGCCATTGATCAAAAGTACATCATTCAGAGATGACTAGAAAGACAGATTGTGTGATTGCCTTCGAATAGAAGATTGTTGAAGTTTCCTTCTGTCACAGATACATATACCTTACGTAAATAAATATCTAAATATTTGATATTGTGTTAATTAATCAGAACAATTATTAGAACACAACTATATTGCAATGAATATAACTCGTGCCAGTGTCAATATGTAATAGTGAAATTGATACACAACTGAATAGTTGTAATGGAGCAAAATCGTGATAGATTCATGTCATAGGTTGTGTGCATAATGATTGAAAAAAAAAGATAATGTACTCGAAAAATTTTCATATTGAATCTTACTTCTCATTCAATGTAATTTATAATTTTTCTAAAACTATTCGCACAGCAGTTTGACTTGCTGTGAGCTTAGTTTAGATAAATTTAACAATATCTCAAACCTATAGGAATTTAAAGTATTGTTCACATAAGAATTTGAAACACAATACATATCTAGTTTGGACCTTTACAAGAGAATGTATGTTGATACGAAATACAATACATTGTTGACCAATGACATGCACTATGTTACAGTATATGCTTTTTAAATAAAGCCAGATGCAATGATTATCAGCGTACAAATAGCTCACTTAATGTGTGTAATCTTTTGTAGTATTTAACAATAACGCTGAAGTAAATATGACATAGTGTGAGAAAAATAATTTGACATTAATTACTGTACACACGCCATTAAAAGTTGAATACATGCATTTTTACGGTATATTCTACTAGGCATACATGTACTAGTTTACCATAAACAATACAACTAGACATCAATAGAATTATATATGCGTGTTGAAAGGTTATTTATTACTTTTCTCACTATGCCTTTTTTCAGTTTTCACCCGTGGTCACGAAAACTAACCAGATTTAGGATAGGATACAACATGACGACCTCGTGCAGAAGACCTGTAGTAAACAAACTCTAATAATACTTTAAACTGGGGTTAAAAAAAAAACGACAATCAACAAAGGGATTAATATCATTTGAAGCAGCAGAAAGGGCGAATCGGACAACGTTATAGAAGCGTCTATTTGGCAAA
This sequence comes from Unio pictorum, assembly GCA_030141615.1. NCBI lineage: Eukaryota > Metazoa > Mollusca > Bivalvia > Unionida > Unionidae > Unio > Unio pictorum. The sequence goes on from JARLTB010000021.1 coordinate 43,915,423, forward strand.
CCAAGGATTCCTCCAAAATCGAAAAATATGTTTCTTTTGGAGACGTAGAAGGGGAGGGCGAATCGGACAACTTTATAGAAGCGTCAATTTGGCAAACCAAGGCTTCCTCCAAAATCGTAAAAAAAAAATTTCTTTTGGAGACGCAAAGTCGTTGTCACGTCCTTTGCTGCTATGGGGCAAAAATCTTTTTTACGATGAAAGTCTTAAGACGAAAATCCTTTTAGGATTTCACAAACAGACTAATTTGTAAAACCTCACCTCGTAAACCAATCAGATTATTGGACTGGTCAGTGAGTTTAAAATTAATTCTCGTTAACGAATCATTATGACATCACATATAGACTGGATTAATTGGATCCTCAATTATCAAAAATCTTGGTGGATCTGTTGGTGCAAATGAATATAAAATATATCCTTGTTGAGCTTGATTTGATATTTCGAGATTGATTTGGTAACTTCCTTCGATGACAACACATACTGAATTCACTGCAATCACCGAGAATATATTGACGTTTTGAGGAGCGATATGTCGCCCACCACCATCTGGGTCATTATTATGTTTGAGGATATTTGTTTGTGGTTGTGGTATTTTCTTCCATTCGGTGAGTATCAGAGAAAAAATTCTTGAATAAGATTATTAACAGATTTTTTTTAGTTCATTTGCGCTATACCAAGGAAATTTGAAATCGGGTAAATAAGCTTCTGTGATATTGTAACCGGTTAGAAATTTTTGTTTATCTCCATTCTTGTCATTAATTATTATCTGAACTATTCGTTTGCTGATATATTCCATGTCGGATACAAGCTGATTTAATATCTCAACATATTTTATAATCTCATCACATTGTCTTGTTATATCAGAAAGATGCTTTGTCGTTCTAGTCGTTCTAGTTGTGTTTTATGTTATTGATTAATCTCTTTCAAATAATCAATGACGTTATTTAGAGTGAATACAATTGAAATAGATGAATCAGGAGTTTTCTCAAAACCAAATTCCCATTGCATGGTTTTGTTATCAAGAAATGTAAATGTATCAGTTTATTTTGCATTTTTTATATCAGGTAAATAATTTCGATATGATGGGTTGATTTCATGATATGATTGTATATCCGTGATATAATCAGACTATTTAGGTTCGGGTATTTGATAAGATGTCCGAGGTGGGATTTCAGGCCAGCTCAGTATTGTTCTTATTGAACTCTGATATATATATACGGCATATCCGGGCGAGTTTATCTCAATCGCGGATGATAACGTCGGCTCGTGAACTGTTATAGCTATTTTCGATTCTTTTCCAGTAATGGATTTTATTATACGCTGAAATTCATTATTGATTTGTTCAATTTGGTATGACCCAGATGGTAGCGAAACAACGTTCCAATCTGGAGTACCATCGGGTTTATACATGCTCTCAAACACCAGGGAATTATTCGGTTGTCGACCAACGAATGGTGCTGATCTGATATTTGGCCAACTGTGATACACTCGTAATTTTGCCAGTGCTATTTCCTTAACTGAAATCGCAGTAGGGAAATTCACACTGAATTCAGGATTCGTTGAGGTTATTGATATCATGCTGGTTTTCACCATGGTTATGTTTTCCGCTATTCGTTGAAATAGTTCTTGCGATGTCGCCATTGTTATTATACTCATGTTGTTTTTCTAATTTTGACATCGCGGAATCATAAACACGTACCATCGCTGAAAACTCACTATCGGATATTAATGTGTCATCGAGTGACGACGATATTATCGAGGATGATTGGGAGTATGCGGTTGACACAACATGGAAACTAACTACGTAATCCTGCAGTTTACGCTGGCTGCATGATGATATTTGTTTGTTATAATCGAAATAATTCCCGCGATTGTTGTCGCCGCTGATATACAAATTGGAACCGCTATCGGGACAATCATTGTCACTGAGGATAGCATTATACCAGCTCCGGTGATTACACCTGATATCGAGTTCACGGTAACATCAACTGCGGTGATTTTTCGTCGGTATTTGTTTATTTTCACTTCATACTCGTCAGTGAGTGTTTTGAGTTTAGTTTGAAATTCTCTGACCTGATCATAGCATATTGATGTGATGACATTTTATTTATTACAACAGAATTAAATTTAGTTGTTTACTTAAATCCGCTACGAATTCCACATACCATGTTACTGAAACCCTAGCCAAATTATTATCAGTGGATGCTATTGTGAATTGTTTAATTGTTCCCTTGTCGATGATCGTTGATATCATATTGTTAACCCCAGATGAACTCGTTGATGAAATATTAAATTGAGTCGGCGACACTAGTGTTAATCGATAAATATCTTTGATGGCCGCGGTGATATTTAACATGTTAGTGGATGGTGTCCACGTAAATGATCCATATTTAATCGCGTACACGTTATTTATGATATTTTTGTGTTCGTGAGGGATTTTTATTTTTTCAAGTTTTTCTATCATCCTCGGTAGATCATCCTTGATGACATCGTTGGTAGTTTTAATATCCTCGCGAATAACTCCTAATCGCTGATTAATTGCTGTTTATTCATCGAGTTTTGTGATAATATCAGCGAGATTTATTTGAACATGATCGGGTTTCGAATTTCTTTTGCCAAACAATTTATCATTGGAGTCATCGGTCCTGTTACAGTTTTTACGTAACGTAGTAAATTGAGATACATGAATAGAAAGGTATCTACATTATTATCGCGTCCCATAAATGATAGCAAACGATGATACACGCGTGCTATTTGGTTTTGTTCGTAATTTAGTAAAACATCCTCGGTTGGTTCCTGTTGGCCGTTTACACTCAACGAGAGAGACTTCATTAACATTAAATTTATCAAATATCACGTGGCTGCTTTTTTGTGAACCCAATCGCACCTTATCCTGTAACGCAACAAATATATGCCGCGGCACAGAGACACCTTGTTTTGATGCCAGTTGCCAAGTAAATGTACCATTAACAGTACTATCCATGGTTTCCGTGGTAGTTGTTAGCCAACTTAGTAATGATTTGCCGCTTGTACTCATAAATGATAGCAATTCTTGCTCTGTGGTGATTGATGGAGTCATTATTGGCATCTACAGTGTTAGTTTTGTTATATTCACCTTGCCATCAGCAACACCAGCACCATGCCAGATTGCATCATTATCTTCACCTTTTCGTACTAAGGCTACTGTATGCTTTGCTCCATAGATAACTTTTCTAACATTTCTGCAGAATCCAAATATATGATGTAGTGGAATCGCGCATGAGAATAATCTACGTTGTAATCAGGATAATTATTTATAATCATATTTTCGATATCAGCAGGAGCAGGAGCAATAGCAGGATAAACACCAACAGCAGGAGTACCATGATCCATTGGTTGTCTTATTTCATACTGAACGTGTTCAGGGTGATAATTAATATCTTTAAGGAACATCATAGATGGACCTGCCGATCTTGTATCAGAGTATCTTGCTAACCCAACTATTGTTGTGGCAACATCAACATCATGTTCTATAGATTCAATCATCTTTCCCATCATTCAAATATTTAGCGCTTTTAAATAGCTCCATGATACCATTATTGACAAAGACGACTTTGGCACCAAGTGCATATGGCGGATCATTAGCAACACGATTATCTGTTACAATTAACCTTCTACTTCGATAAACGCTTCAGAGGGTAGAAAGTATTTGCTGGTATCTTGGACTTGAAGTTCGATCCTTGATCGAAGATTCGGTTGTATGGCATTATAGGAAAAATACTGATAATTAAGTATAGAATCATTCTTGGGCACTGGGGCGTCCATATCAAACGCTGTATCAGGAGCCGATTTGAACATATTATTATATATTTATTGATCTAAATCGTGATCTCGCTCGCGATTTCAAATCACTTCCCGCTATCATATTTGCAGTAATATTATCCTGGGCGCTGCTCAGTGATGCTATTTTTTGATCCAGCGTGTTATTTATTATTTTACTAATACTTGCAGGCATAATTTTCATAGATGGTAGTGGTCCAACGAAGTCGAAAATCCAAGGGATTTTTGAGGTGGTTTCCTTCGCAGCCGAACTAACGCTACTAGGTTTTCTTTAGCCGCGGAAAATACCCTCCCGGCAATATCACCAACAGCGCTAATATCTTTATCATGAATAACATCAATAGCTTACATTGATAATTGTTTTGCGATTGGAGCTATTTTGGGAGCCATTCTTGCAAATAACCCTGCAATGGTATTTCCTAAACCATCTCCATAGTACGCTCTATAAATTGGTAATCGTGAGTTTACTACATATACCATAGTTGGTTTGCTGTGGTTGTAGTGTATGATCATCTTATTTAAATGTTATTTATCTAATCGCTAAAATGCTAGCAATTTCCATTCCTATGGATTTTCAACGAAGTCATCAAATTAATCACTATGGTAACCGTCTGCTAGCTCATCAATAAACTCTCGGTATACACCAATATCCATGATACCACCCTCAAATAGTCGTCTGCAGATATCAGCCACCTCATTAATTACTTCCGGTGAGTTATTTTCGGGTCGTTTTCTCTTACGAGAACTTCTAATCGTTATATATCCCCGAGAATACTATTAGGACAATGAACTAGACCACTACTTGATATCCCCTTTGGAGTTCATCTCTGAGAAATACCTTTCCACTACTATAACCAGTTGCGTAATGTTTATCATCATCTTCTTTTCGATCATATAGTGGTTTACCACTCCTTATTTTTTTCTATTTTATTCATGTACGAATTAAAAGTATTATTATCTCTTGAGATTCTAGTTCCATCGTGTTTGGCCAAATAGATTTTACTATACCAGGTGTCAGAGGTTTTTATAGCTTCTTCATATCCATCATTTATATATTGATCCCTCGTCTTTTCTGGAAATAAATTAGCAGCAAAATCAGCTAATTCATCATCCGTGGAATCTTTAAATTTATTCATCGCTTCTTCCGTAAATATCTCTTCAGGTAGATGTATTGTCTCTCTCAAAATTTCTTCTTTTTTTCAATAATATCACCCTGTTGTTCTTCAATAATATCACTCTCAGCATCTTCAATAATATCACCTCGTGGTTCTAGTTGTTCTTATTCTAGTCATTGTTCACCTTGTTGTTCCTGAAGTCGTGCAGCGGTTATTATATCACCAGGAAGTGTTTTTAAAGATTCCTTTGTTTGCTTGGATCTCTTTGCTATTTTTTCAAGTATAGGAAGAAGGGCTGGTTTTTTTCTATCGTTGCTCTTCAGGAATATCTCCCCATATGGCTTTTTCAGTTGTTGATACAACTTTTCCCGTTGCAGTGGTTATTGGTTTAAATAACTGTTCAGTGTCTGTTGCAAAATCACTTTGAAATCGCTGTCTCATTTGGAGCTTATTTCGAACGGAATCACGAACTGGAATAAATTTCTTAATCGAAGCTAATCGTTCACGTGCTAATGTAGTTGTTAGTGCTTCATTTACCATTATAAATTAATATACTATTTAAATTGTAAGCGGAAAAACTCAGCCCCAAAATTATTTTGTGTTATATTTCCGCGTAGTGATAAATCACCTATCTATAGAATTGTGTTCCGTACCTTTATTACTCATGTATGTATGGTGTGTTTACTATGTTGAGGTAATCAAAAGGGAATTTTCATTTTGGCGGATAATCTTTTTTATTGTTTTGATTTTCGAGTTAATTGTGCGTTTGATTTCATATTGTTTTCCCAATTCACTTCTGAGCTTTTCGACAGCAGTTAATAACGGGACGAACTTATTGACGTCGTTACAGAATGCAAGGGAGTCATAAAGAGCGTGTTGAATTCTCTTTATAAAAAAATAGGATTTCGATAACACATGTTATTCCGAGCGCTATCATCGATATCTTGAAATTCAGAAAGAGTCTGATTACAATCTAATTTAGCTACCACTAGCTAGTGGTTTTTCAACGAATTACGACGAACAATTATTAACAAACTGTTTTACAATACCGTCAGTTGCAGCTCATTTCACGAGAAAGAGAAATCTATGGAAACCAACACGCGCAGAATTTATCTCAGATATCGAATCAAGCAGCGTTAAATATGGCCATGGTGGATTATGGAATACAAAATACGACCCTAAAAGTATTATTTCGGTTGATAGGATTGCATGTTATCCAGGGAGTTTTCTTGGGTATGAGATGACCTGTGCTGCGATTAATGGACCACTGCCCGATTTTGATTTCACCGGATTCGCTCGTGTGGTATCATATGAGTTGGCTAAAGGACTTCATCCGTGTTGTTATGTTTGGTTTGGTAGACACATCTCTGAAAAAACACTGGATGCCAATAGTGTTATTACGGTATATGATTGATTATAAAATGCTGATATCGCTGATTGTCAGTGAAGCAATTATTATATCATATCGAAAACAAACTGAAGTCTGGTTACCACAACCCGATAGTCTACATTGTATAATCATCGAAAACAAAAAACAATTCCCCGATCTCGACGAAGACTATATCGTGAAATGGTCCAAATAAATCTTTGAAGTTAGAAATAAACACGCAAAAGATTTCGGTAGAAGAATAATTGGTAAGTTCACACAAGGTGGAAAATACGACCACAAACGATATTCTTCGCGGTTGATTATAGATGACGCTGAATACGATTTTATAATAGCAGATGTAACATCTAGGGGTAAAGACGCTTTCTTATCCGATGGAACCAAATTGGGTACAATTGTTACTTACACAGATTGAGAAAATCCTCTTTACACGTACTTAAGGTCGTATATGCTGGCTTATGCTTCTATTAATTTACTTTCGATGATAAATAGATTTCCTGACACCGCAGTTAGAGTAGCCATTGATTCATTTTATATAGACGCAAAACATAGCGAAGCAGTAGCTGAATTCACAAATTCAGACGTGAGTTGGGGATCATGGAGAATTAGAAAGGAAATACTGCGTGATTACTTCAGATCAGCAGATGTTACGATTGCAAAACAATTACTTGAAAAATAATCAGATATCAGAACTATCTAATACACCGTCGTGTTCCGATCCAATATGTGGATATAAAACCAGTTACTTAAACGGCTGTGGTGGGTCAGGGAAGACGACTCGTGTGATTGAATTATTTCGAGGGAAATCAAACATGATTGTTCTAACACCAACACACAGACTTGCAAGAGAGATAAATTAATGCTTACACTTATCATAGTTTCTTTCGATGGAAAGGTGACGAATGGACTTCTGATCGAATGGGTGAAAAATATATTCCTGAAATCATTAGTTGGGATTATATATGCACAGTGTGTTAGATGCATTACAAAAATTTCTTGAATGGTTATTGTTAGCGAATACAAAAGTGATAATGTGTGGTGATCATGGTCAACAAACACCATTTGTCAGTTTGTCTCCACATAATTGGCTAAAGAATTTTGTAGACTATTATGAAGAAATTAATACCGATCATAGATCACTTGATAATGAATTACGCGAGTTCAAAAACCTAATTAGATTACAACCGGATAGAATCCAATGTGAAATAGCGCGTGAAATAATTTCGGAAACCCCATTAAATGACTTCTGGGAAGCGTGGAGACCAAATGATTTGATAGTGGCAAGTAGAAAGATAGTCACAGATACACTTCAGATGAAGTTATTTAACACACACAAAGAAAAATTTGCAACACTTACAGTGCCGCTGTGCTATAGACCGAAGTATACAGGAAGACAAAATATCGAAGTTAATATTAAAGGCCTGATAGAGAAAAATATTTTAGTGTTAAATGATATTGTGTTGGTTGATATCAATGTCGTCGAAGATGCATTGCGTGCTGATAAATCCCCATGGAAGCTAGGATACGCAGCGACGATACACGATTCTTCGCAGGGGTTGACTATATCCGATACAATTGTTTGGATCATAGATAATCGCATCGATGGTCGAATTTAGTGTCCAGAGTACGAAGAATAAATCAACTTCTAAGAATCGTTTTAGATTATAATAAAGTAATATTGTCAGCGATGACATAATCAGAAAAAACTCTCTGGTTATAAACAACAGGACAAAAGAAAATAACAGAAAATTTGACATTTATGCCGAGTTTATAATCACTCTGAAACAACAACAGAATAATTACTGCGCGAGTTGCAATTGTATAATGCGTTGGTGTTGGTCGGATAAAGACCCCTGCCAATTTACCGTAGACAGAAAAAACAGCAGTATTGGTCATACCAGAGATAATGTGATGCTGACTTGTCTTGAGTGCAACAGACGCAAAGGTGCTAGTTAAGACCACGCGGCGGTAATTGAGTATCATCGGGTATCATTTGTAGTTGTTCACGAGTAAATCCTCGCTGAGAAGCAGTTGAATCCAATCTATAGACTGGCGGTATACCCAGAGATCTCGTTATGCTAGATATTTTATGTGCAGTAACACTCCAAATAGGATCAGTAGCTCTTTTGTTTTGACATCTTCGAGCTCTCCTGGTTCATATAAATATCTAATAGTGACATTGCCGAGTATTGGTTGCTTTGAAAAATCATTTTGTGGTTTTACGGGTATATGCTTATTTTTAATCGCGTTGTTAGGTTTCATATTAATTGTTCGAGTAATCTCATTATTCAGCGCGGTAATTACGTCTGGTAATCTCTTAACCGATTCACGAGATCGTTGATCCTGAATAAATTCCTTCGCGTATTGATATCCAAATGACCGCTCAGCAAGTGTGCGATTAAATCATTCAAAAATTGCCTGTTCGCGATGTAATGCAGTATGTCCTCGTCTGATGGTGACATTGTTGATAACACTGTACCCTGAAATTCCTTGCCAGGACCAACTTGTAATAGATGTGCCCAATGCAGAGGACCCCTTCGATAAATCCTTTCAAACGCAGAAGCCACTTCAGTTGATGATTTTGTCTTTAGAGGTTCTGCTTGTTTGTATCGACTCGCAACATCAACTACGGTTAGCGCATACTTGTAAACACCATCATGCGGCAGAAATAATATATCAGCCTGATGAACTTCATTAGGTGCGCTGACATCAAAATGCGAGTAGATAATTTGTTTAGGCGGTGGTAGATACATTTGCCATATCGCCTGTTTGGATAACCAATCCGCTGCAGTGGTATTTTTCAACTTTGCGGCGTTAGCGAGTTTATTGATTGCTGCTTTACCCCTGCAGTATCCTCTTGGGGAATAATAAATAGATTCCATGATGTTATTAATTACCAGCACCCAACATCAATGTACTTTTCATCGCCGATTTTATCAACCATGAAGCCAATTTTTTTTTGAAGGATTTATCAGTGATAGAATTCAATGCATGAATTAATTTCACATCTGCTATATGTCTGTGTTGAAGATTACTGCTTTTATAAGCAACATCATGAGCATGACACACCTTATCAATAGCGTTTATTGGGTTTTCACCGGGTTTGGGTTGGTTTTGATCATCGAGTCGGATATCGAGTCTGGTCCCAAGTCCACAATAACTATACCCTGGAATGCGTTTTTCTCCCGGATATTTTGCCCATAGTGTTCCCGGTAATTTTACTAACTTGGCTGCAATATCTCCTCTTCGTTGTTTCTTAAATCCTTGATTTTATCAAGGGAAACAAATCTAAATTTGTTGGTACCACATTGTACACACTTACCAGCATGTGCTGATCTGTTAATTTTAGTTTTAATCGTCGTCAAGTCGTTTGTACTAGTACGCTTCTTACATTTCACACAATATAGATGCATAATTTAGGTATAATAACATGAATGTAATTAATTGTTCGGCGACAAAATCACAATAACCAGTTAAGCATCATGCAGCGCTACCAAATTATATTCGCATGATTATAATCGGACCATCTGGAAGTGGCAAGACACAACTGTTACTTAATTTAATAACAAGATGGATGAAATGGGACAAATTGTATTTAATAACCCCGAGTGTAGACGATCAGCGATGTTACGAGGTGTTAAAGGATTTTAACGAGAAAGCAAAATCGGAAATCGATGAAGATATTATTGAGTTTATAACCTTATCGAGGAAGCACCGAGCATTGATGATATTGATGGAAGTATTAACAATTTAGTCGTATATGATGATGTCATGTTAGACAATCAAAAGCATCGCGCTAGGATATTTTCCAAAGGTAGGCATAAAAATACCGATGTGATATTGGTCACTCCACGATACACTCAAATACCAAAAGTGATCAGAGATACCTGCAATATTCTTGCTGTATTCAACGGAGTTGACACATATACGCTACAAAATATTTGGCAAACTTGGTGCGGCGGTGATATGGATTATAATCTCTTTAGAAATTTCTTTAGTCACGCTCAGTCAATTCCACATGGATTTGTAACGATAAATTTGCAAGACCCGAGATCAAGATATCGTGTCGGACTTGATAAAATATTCGGTTGACATCGTAAAAAAAGATTGTAGCAGAGGACGCGACAACGACTTTGCGTCTCCAAAAGAAACTTTCTTTTAACGATTTTGGAGGAAGCCTTGGTTTGCGAAAAAGACGCTTTTTTACGATTTGGAGGAAGCCTTGGTTTGCCAAATAGACGCTTCAATAAAGTTGTCCGATTCGCCCTCCCCTGCTACGTCTCCAAAAGAAACTTTTTTTTTAACGATTTTGGAGGAAGCCTTGGTTTGCCAAATTGACTCTTCTATAAAGTTGTCCCATGCGCCCCCTCTGCTACGTCTCCAAAGGAATCTTTTGTTTACGATTTTGGAGGAAACCTTGGTTTGCCAAATTGACACTTCTATAAAGTTGTCCGATTCGCCCTCTCTGTTGCTTTTGTAAACAGGAAAAGATGCGAGATGGTTTTCCTTACCATAATAATAATAGAAACTGCTCCGGGATACTGCTTGGCCCTAACATGTTCTTTGAACGGTTCAATTTACCGGTCCGTGACGTTTTGGAGCTAACAGTTTGGCGCCGGCTGGTTTGCCGTGACCGTTTTGGCGCTTGGATGTTTTGTCGTGGGCCGTTTTGGCGCCGGCCGTTTCGGCACTAACAGGAGGATTAACATCAAAAGATTACACATTATCCTTAAGGTAATTAGAGGCCATGTCGGCATTTACAAAATAACAATATAAGCAGAACGCTTAAGATAATTGACTATATTTGTATAATGTCCTGTGAGGCATGACCACAGAAGGATTAACAATTTAACCTTTTGATGTCTAATATGTTATTTATATTTGAAAATGAAAGCTATGACAAAGTAAAAGAAGTCCACCCGAAGGATTAACGATTTAGCAATTCAGTCTAAAACCCACTTCTGTATAGTTGTTTGTTTATATAAGTGTGCTGTCGAATGTATTAACGTAAAATATTTTTTTCGGAATTGAGCGTTATGAAATCGAAGCGTGGTCAAGAAAAGTACGTGCACGAGGGATATCAGTACGTTTTTAATAAATAAGCTTAAACAAGTTTGGCAATGCGAATTGTAAACGAATGTAAAGACCGTCTTCACACAGCTGGAGAAGACGACCAATTCATTATTCTAATGAATGAACATAATCATGGGAGTGATGTTACAAAAGCAGAAGTGGACAAGAATGTGAATGATATGAAGAAAAAGGCACCAGCTTTCAGACATTTTAGCTATGTTGCTGTTTGAAATAGTTTTACAAATCAAGAACTTTTCACTTTTATGTTTTCCTTATAGTTTTAGTTAAAGTTATTTGAATAACACACAGGCTGATTATTGGAATAATTTTACTTTTATTTTTCACTTTATGTTTCACTTACTACATCTCTATGATCGCTGAGCTATTCAATGTTGTCCTTACCTGCTCCACTAATGCAAGGTTACCACTCAACAGGAATAACCATTGTTCGGCGCCAAAACGGCCAGCGCCAAACCGGTCGTTAAAAAAGATCGGCCGGAGTAAAATCGGCGGCGCCAAAACGTCCTGCTTCGTCGTGTACGGTGATTTTTATTTACAATACCACCAGCGGAATATAGCAGAAACAATTCTATCTCATGGTATAGACCTGTTTTGTACATACTATCATAAGTTCGTTTCCCCACAATGAAACTTCTTACTGAAGTGTTATGGTACATAATCAGAAGCGATATGGAATTGTCCGTCACTCTATTCAGTGGAAGTTATACGTATCAAAATGATTGACACAATATTCGATTTTAACCAGATGCTGCATGCTAAAAATGTCTTCTTAATTCTTAAGTAAAGTGTTGTCAAAACTGAGGCACAGATCTGGAGAGTTAGGCTAATTTATAAACATACAAGTAATATCTGAGATAGGAAAAGTTCTTAGGTGAATAGTAGACGATACATTCATATCGATTCATATTTACCTGTTGGTTACGAACGTTTTCGACATTTTCGGACTAGAGTCGACCAGCTAACCTATACATTTCACCTCTTGAATCATTTAATTCTTCCACGAAAATAATTTATCTTCATATAAAACATGTTCTCTTACCGCATTCATTGTTAGAGGTGGATCCATTTTGATTAGTGGTTTTACCATATTCACAAACCTCGCACTGCCATTGTCCCCAGTTATGCTGATATTTTCCAGCTTCACATTCCGTACATGATATCGCTCCATATGAGGAGCTGTAAGTTCCAGGATAGCACTGATTGCATTTAGTATTTCCAGCAGATGTTTTGTACGCTCCTGGTAAGCACGGGGAACACTGATTCCGGTTATAGAACTGTCCAGGAGCACAGACTGTAAAGACAAAACTATTATTAGTAACACATTATAGTTCAATGAGTTTTTAATATGAAAGGTCTAATTTCTATACATACAAGAATTGTTTCAGATAGTAAAGGTTCAAAGCTTAAATAGTCGACGATAAATTCAGACCGATTCATAATAGCACTGATGGAAACAAAATGGATGGTTTTGAGCTTGTGCAATATTATCGGGATAAAATTGATAAGTTTACCTGTACATTTTACCTCTTGAATCATTGAATTATTCCAGTTAAACGATTGTTTTCATAAGAAATATATCTTACCGCATTGTTGGTTAGAAGTGGATCCGCTTCCAATTGTGGTTTTACCAGCTTCACATTCAATGCATGATATCGCTCCATATGAGGAGCTGTAAGTTCCAGGATTGCACTGATTGCAATTAGTATCTCCAGCAGATGTTTTGTACGTTCCTGGTAAGCACGGGTCACACTGATACCAGTTCCAGTTATAGTACTGTCCAGGATCACAGACTGTAACATATAAAACTATTATTAGTAACACGAACAAGAAAAAATGATATAGTTCAATGGGTTGTTAATATGAAAGGTCTACATGGCATTAATTTTCAAATTTTCATGTTGTCTTCATGGTATTAGACGTTTTAAGACACAACTGACAAAGAGTGCACGCGAGAATATTTTTTTTAAAACCAATAGGATAACCTACTTATTATATACGCTAGATAAATGAAATCTACATTAAAATACATTGCTATAGTTTAAATTCTCATTTTCGTCCAGAAATAAAATAATAATTATGTAATCACTATCGTCAATGCAGTGAATACTTGTTTAAAGTACAAGATGATCTGTTGCTTCCAAATGCAAAAACTGGTTAGAACTTTCTATTAAAGACTTCGTTATGGATTGGCATGGGTATAAAGGATGAAAAGGATTTTAATCTTTCGGATTTTGTTAGAACAGATTTAAAGGACTTTGTCTACAGGAATATTGTTGAATATCAGCACTGATAAACAAGGTGTCTAAATATATCACATACACAGAGCAGACCTGATATTAATATAAGCCTAATTACACTTTCCTATCATATCTATATTTGTATTCTAGTTAGGTCTTTAGATGATGTTGTTATATGATATTCAGACACTATAATATATTACGTATTAGACTAACACCGTCGAAACTGCTTACTGATATCTCCCTTATCCTAAATTCCTCCGACGCAAATATTCATCCTTACACTCGTTAAATACTTCAAGCGACACAAATCATGTTATATTTAACAGTTGACATAGTGCTATCAACATATATTATTTTATGTCAGGTACAGATTCCTTTTCCTAAATGTCAGTCGTTTTAATCAGATAAAACTTAGTTATATCCTCGTTAAGAAACTAATGATGGTTTATATTCCTCACAGTAAACTACCTCACTTCGATATAATAATGAAACTGTCATAAAGTTGTTATATAGGTTGGCAAAATGCCACCGAAATATAATATACTTTGATAACTGCATTACGTTCCGTGTAGGTTGCGTTTTCTACCAACTCATAATGCGATGGCTTTATTGCATAATGGAAATTTGTCAAATCCTGAGTGCAAAAAAAATGGAACACAAATCAGAGGATCTAACAAGGTATAATGCGATGGCATCACACTGAAGAACATCTGTATCAACATAAATATTATGGTTCTTTTTTATTGTGCTGCGATATGTTAAAAATCGTGTTATAGTAGTATCCCGTCAACGTGCCAGTGTAGTAGTGAGAGGAGACGATGCACAAGAGTTTAGATGACAGAGGACCCAAAACATGCTTACGGCTGTGAAAGAGCGACATTGGGCCTGCAGTATGTGTGCCTATAATTTATACCAAAACAAAACAAACGAGCACTTTGTGAACTGAAACAATAATGGAAATTGCATCAGTTTCAGGCACGGAAATTATTATCTTGACTACAACGATAATCCAACTGTGATGCACTGCTGAATCGGATTTGCTTTGGAATCATATAGGGTATATTAGTCTACAAAATGCCAAAGAATGTCATTTATTGCGACATATTAGGTAATCCCAATCATTTCAGTCACTTCACTGATTGATGTTCACATGATCAGAATACGCAAACCGATGAATTTGAGGTGAAATTATGAATCGATGGCCGCGGTAGTGAGCTAAATGACAACGGTCAGTGCTTCCTCTATAGACCTACGTTATAGAACAGACCATTCTCTAGTCTCTTTCTCTTTAAAAAAATAGAAAAACAGAGAACATTTGGAAACTTAGCAATTATCATTATAAAGATTTAGAATGCATAACACTTGCTAAGGACTCAGTTCAATAGTGACAAAACAGATGAATGTTTCCAATAGCATATTATAACTTGGAACCAGCTCCGACTTCTGCGATTAGATTCTCAATTATTAAATTATATTTTGAAATACTTTCGTTAGAAATAAGAAGGAAAACTATTTAGTATGCTTCGTTCTTGGTTAAATGTTAGTCAGTATTTTGTTAGAGCAATCAATTTTGCCTATAATAAGGGTGAACTATCATCAGCTCCGAAAGAAGATCCTATAATATGTTTACCCAATAGAGATAAGCCAAAACAATTTTTACGATACTGTAGACTAATTTACAAATCAGCATGGATTATAAATAGACATAAACCTAAACTGCTATTAACTGTAATGATCAGGCTACTCAAACTGATTAACTTGAGGTGAATGTACGAAGCAATGGCCGCGGTAGTAAGCTAAATGACAACGGTCAATTCTTTCTCTATAGACCCACGTTATAGAACAGACCATTCTCTAAGTCTCTTTCTTTAAAAACAAATAGAAAAACAGAGAACATTTTGGAAACGTATCAATTATCTTTAGAAAAATTTATAATTCATAACGCTTGCTAATGACTCAGTTCAATAGTGACAAAACAGATGAATGTTTCCAACAACAAATTATAACTGGTAACCAGCTCTGACTTCTGCGATTAGATTCTCAATGATTAAATTATATTTTGAAATACTTTCGTTAGAAATAAGAGGGAAAACTATTTATTATGCTTCGTGCTGGAAAAGACAACAAGCGCAACAGGAAGAGCAATTTACAAATGAGATTTCTCTTTTAGAAGACGAATGCAATACAATAGTTCCAGTTTGTGAAAATTCTTGTCAAAATATTGGAAGGGGTTAGAGTAAGGTTCGGAGGGAAATGGATTGAAGATGGGGAAATGATTTCAAAATACTTATGTAATTTGGTAAATATAATCTATGCACGTAAAATGATGTCATAGTTAGCTAAACAAGATTGAACATTTATACAAAATTAGCTAAAACTTTTAACAGCAACTTACTGGTATTGTAAAAAATATATTCTTATCATAATGTAGACACGGTTGATCTTTACACAGCACCAAATGTTATAGATATTAATAAATTGTGAATGGCTCAATGACACTAAAAGAAACAACATCAAGTCTGAAAAAACATGCTTAACAATGAAACATTAAAACTCCCATATCAGATGAATTTATAGTCGAGTTATTTAAAATCTTTTTGAGTAAATGTTAGTCAGTATTTTGTAAGAGCAATGAATTTTGCCTGTAATATTGGTGAATTATCATCAGCTCAGAAAGAAAATCCTATAATATGTTTACCTAATGGAGATAAATGTTTATGATACTGTAGTCCAGTTTACTTAATGTATCATACAAACACGCATCACCAAGCAGTGTAAATAGACTTAAACCTAAACTGTTTTTAATTGTAAGTTGTGATCAAACGGGCTTAATAAAGGTAGATACATAGGAGAAAATATCCGTACTCTCTAATGTTTTATGGTTTACTCGTAAGGATGCAAACTACTTGGATTTCTTCTTTGAACTGAATTTCAAAGCGCATTTTATTTCGTTGCGTGGCTTTTTATTGATAACGTTCTATATTGTTGTAAAGTTTGGCAAGGGTGTTCACGGCTGGATCTATCTTTTATAAGCAAATATCAAATCTTGTGTAACTGTAAATGGACAATGTTCACCGTGGTTTGAAATCAGGGGATGAGGTAGACAAGGTGACCCCCTATCCTCATATATTGTGCGTTTACGTGCAGATATATTAGCCCGTTTGCTTCGGAAAAGTCGACATATCAAAGGAATTAAAAATAAAAGAAACATAATATAGTTTCACAGAATGCAGATGATCTAGGATGACTCCGAGAAATATTTTAATTCAGCCCTAGATAATATCGACCAGTATTCCCAATTTCCAGGGTTCATTATAAATATAGAAAAACTAAATGTGTATGATACGAATTAAAACTAGACGTTCTAAGAGGTATTGCCAAGCATATCATTTAGATTGGAATATATCTTATTATATGTATCTAAGTTTTACATTCTTAGTTGAGTCAAATTATTTGGAAAAGCTTAATTATGAAAGGAAAATTGGAGGCGTTCAATGTTTATTTTTATATTGATTAAAAAAGATCGCCTATCCCGTTTGAGAAAATTATAGTTGTGCAAAGATTGGCCCTATCAAACATTATTCACATATTTCTAAGTTTATCAAATCCACCTCTATCCAAGCTTCAAGAGCTTGATGATATATATATATATATATATATATATATATATATATATATATATATATATATATATATATATATATATATATATAGAGAGAGAGAGAGAGAGAGAGAGAGAGAGAGAGAGAGTAATAGATGTACACAAGCAGCGAAGCCAGTCAGCCAACATTTTTCAAGTAGAAAAGAATTCAGATGTATTGATAAACATAATGCAATTATAGATTAATAATAAAATAACTCAAGAGTTTTGTTTAAAAACCATTTAAAGCAGTACCATGTTTTCAATAGTAATCGTCAATAATTCAATGCAGTGTTCTGTGACAATGAAACATATTTCAAGAGCGTTGGCAGAAACATACAAAATACTTGTAGACTGAGCAGAGGATATATATTGAGGTCCAACAAAAAAGGAGATAAAAATGCACTGAAAAGAGGCGTAATGGATAATGATAGTATACTACTTGTTATAAAAAAACTTTTATGATAGATTTGACAGAAATATATCGAAAACACAAATTGGAGAGCTCACGGGATTGAACATTGAATATGGTATGTAGGAATCAACTGCTCAGATGGGTTTCCTAATAAATTTGCTTGAATGAATTTTAACTTAAAACAGACTGCATACATGTAGAAAATCAAGATATAAGTGTTTTCTTGCCGCGGTACATTGTACCAATTGCATCAAGTGATTAAGTAAATAGGCATCAACATACAAATTAAGATATAGAGTCTTGTTTAACAGTTGTTCTGTAACGAAACGGGACATTACGAATTTTGGAAAAGTGTAAGTATTACTGGAAGTGATATAAAGCGCCATTGATCTAAGCTACATCACACCAATGAAAACAATTGAGATAGAAATGGAAAGTAGAAATACTATTAAATGTAGAAATGACACTCATATTTCAATGTGGTTGTCCTGATATTCCAGCTTCGGTGAATTTCTGATCCGGATAAGACTACAAAGATCGACGGAACGTTTACCTTGGAATTGAAATCTATGGATAAATACTGGTTGCTTTCGTTCCTTTACTCATCGTCATGATTGCCACAGTCATCAATAATAAACGAAGTATATGTTTCTTAATATACAATTACCAGTAGATCTACCAACTTAACCAGGTTATAATTAAATAACCAGCTTTTTTGATCCACGAATAACCAAATTATGCTGTATGCTGTACGTTGGACAGAAAAAGTTCTCTTATTGAGTCTCCATCTCATGCAATGCAATGTTTCTATAACTACTCACTCAGCAGAGCATCATGCTTTGACGCTATGCTAGTTCATGTGATGACACCCAAATATACAAATCTAACCATGCAATTGAAGTTGATGCTACCATCCAAGGAGTAGAGTGGTGCATTTCAGATGTGAAATCATGGATGACATGTATCAAGCTGCAGATGAATGATGATATATCTGAGGCCATTCAGAGCACAACGCAAAGACTTTTCATTCACATCCTTTCCCTCAAACAATAAATATCAGCAACACCAACAATAAATTCACACAGTTAGTACAAAACCTAGGTATTACTATGGACAGTACTCTCACATTGCACGTTTGCAAGGCTGCATATTTTGAGCTGAGACGCATTTGCTCCATTCACAAATATCTTTCAGTTGATGCCACTAAAACGTTTGTGTGTTAATTTATACTTTCAAGACTGGACTATTGTAACTGGTTTCTGTCTGGTTCATCTCAATATCTGCTCCGGAAACTTCAAAAAGTTCAAAACGCAGCTACTCGGATCATCCTTAGAGTACCACTATCGGAGCACACCTCCCACGCTACTCTGTACTTTACAATGGATATCCATTCGATCCAGACTCAAACACAAACTTTGTTCTCTGAGCTACATTTAACTGACGGACTCCAGTCCAACATACCTATCTGGCCTCACCCATGTGTATACAGCAGCAATATACTTACGTTCCTATTCTGACAATCTTATTCTCATTATTCTTTTTATGAAAACGAGGTCATATGGACAACGTTCTTTTGCATAAAAGGGTGGAACGAATTCCCCATTGAACGTAGGCACAAATACACATTGATATCTTTCAAGAGTGCTCTTAAAACCAAACCTTTTCGAGTGCAAGAACAAAGTGAAAGACCGAATAATGTTTCCTACTTTAAATATTTTCAGCATCTCTTACGCTTTCTAATTTCATGTGATTTTATGTTTTATAGTCATATAATTACAAAGTTCTTAATATTTTTATAATCCAGACTGCTTTGTGATAATGCTTGACACTAACATGTTCTTTGAAGGTTTCAGTTTATGATGTTTGTGATTTATAATTCCACCAGCTCAATATACCAGAAAATTAATTTCTACCGCAAAGTTTAATTCTTTTAGTAGATAATATCATAACTTTGGTTAACCACAATGAAACTTCTATAGCACTTAATAAGAAGTTTGAAGTAAAAATCCTTTAGACATTTCATATTAATGTTATTTCCTTTCCGATCCTGTTAAACAACAAAACATGCTTTTGTTGTCGAAGTACGAGAATAATAAGATAGAGATGGTCGTATTGCTAAATCTTGAATATCAAGGGTCCATCAGATTTGCAGCATTGACATAAACGTCATAACCCATGTTCTTTATTTTCTTATGCCTCTTTGAAAGGGGCTACACAATCAGGGAATCTAGGAAAAGTGAGACATCAAGAAGAATAGATTGTCGCCGCAGCACCGTACAATACATAATTCCGTTCATTGTTTTATATTTAGACTTCAGCAGTTGCATCAAGGTATGCTAAGACAGCTTAGTGGCTTGCAACAACGTTTTTAAGCACCCGAACATATGGACATAAGAGCATAAGATATTTTAATGAGACCCAAACTATTGATAGATAAACAATTTTTTTTCAAGTTTAAGTTTATTGGTTATAAACGGTGTGAATTTCAAATTAATTCAGACAGCAAAAATCTTGAAATAAGTAGATATTTAAAACGTAAGCAAGATATGTCATTTGTTACGCAAACTATGATAATTTTGTTTTGATTAAACTGTGACAAGTGATATGTAAGTGAATCCAACGAAACTTTACAATGAAGGGCATTTAATTTGCAAATGGAATAAACCCCATCTACCTAAGAGAAATTTTCTAGATGACTTGTTTATGAACTGAAATTGAGTTTCAAATTCCTAACGATGTTATTTATACTGTAAAATATTTTGAGTTTTGCATAACCGAAAACAATGTTTTCCTAAAATGTTTTTTCTCGTAATAATTGTTCGATATCATTAAGATCGATAAATAATGTCGTATCTAAATAAATATCAAACGATCGATTAATGATGGTATTTATGCACGTTGTCAGAAAGACGAGGGTACTATAATTGGTTACGTATTATCTTACTGAAATGCCATTATTTTAGTGAAGTATAGTGCCAAAATAAAGAAAGGAAGTCTGTAGATGGCTTCAGAATTGTTTTTCTCAAGGCTAAAATTGGAAAAGAGAAAAATACAGTTATATTTGAATCTACAGAGTTAAACGTCCAAAATATATATCCGACAGTCCATTGAATTAACCATTTAAGCGAGGGTTATTATTTACTACAGAAGTAAAGTACATAGCTTTAAATTCTACACAACGTTTATTGAATTTTGAAAAGACCATCTCACTACACGCATAATCTTTGTATAACTGGCTGTTGATATGTTAAAAGAATATTTAAGAAAAACTGTCTTTCTCGCTTTTTTGTTAACAGCACTTATTAAGTATATAATCTTAAGCAAGCACACAACAAAGAATTTCGACTATGTTCTGATCCTTTCAAACGGATGTGCTGTTATAAAACAAGAGAGCAATATCCACCTAATTATAGAGAGTGTTAGGTACTGTCATTAAAGAAGGCACCTTTTCTCTTCAGTAGTCAACCAAGTGGTTCCGCATCATTACAATTGCTAACATCGGGCAACTGTTTTTCTCACAGTACGCGAGATTTCATATCGATATGGTATGGGGTCTGTAAAACTAACACATGCTGAGGAAATGATCACCTGAAACTTTTAATGTTTGTATATTAAAAAGTACTATGATACTAAGAGTCTTTTTTTTTCTTTACGTTTTCCAAAGTTTTATGAAGACACATGGTTAGGGACCAGTTGCATAGTATATTTTACAAATTACGATAACTAGTATCCTTTTCAAATAATCCCCATGAAAGAATTAAAGTATTCACCATATGGCGTCTTCTCCAGTTATTGATTAAAAAACTGCCATGCAGTTAAAGTAAACTAATGACTGATTAGACCAAAATTAGACACACATTTACATTGGATATATAAACAGATTCCAGTTTTGGTGAGAGGACAATCTTCTAGAAACAGGTGTCTTACGCAACGGAAATGCTGCGCATCCCGATGCAGGTTTTGCTTGTCTTTGTGTGTAATGACATCAAGGATTTGTGTTACGAAAATCATAATTGTATCATCTGCAAAATAGTTCCTTTTTGTTAACGATCATTTGACCATCGTATTACAAAACAAAGCAGATGCAAAACGCTTTGCGGAAAATCATCTGTAATGGTTTGTAAAATAGCGCCAATCATTATGTTATATGTCTATCCCTTAGCTTTTTTGTTTGTTTGATTAGGATTTTTAACGTAGCTTTAACAATTTTTCAGTCATATTGCTACGATGTCTGCAGTGAGGCAGTTTATAGTGATGTCTACCACTGGGGCATCATGCCGCTGACATGTAGCATGATGTCCCACCCAGTCACATTATCCTGACACCAGACCGACCAGTCCTAACACTAACCTCTTAATGCTGAACGTCAAGCGAGGCAGCTGTTAGTACCATTTTTGTAAGTTTTTGGTATGACTCGGCCAGGGATCGAACCCACGACCTCCCGCTTCCGCGGCGGACGCTCTAACCACTAGGCCACCGGAGCGGTCTATCCCTTAGCCTTCTACACGTTTTACTTGAACTAGAATTATTTTGTTAATTGCTACCCGTAATGACATATAACGTTAAGATTAGTTATTATCCCGAATTTTGATTTTTATTGAATCAGAAAGAACGATGACTCAATATGACTTGATCTAAGATGATTGTTTGACATTATGGATTTAGTATATTTCATCCTAAAAGCCCTACTGATTATCTAGTTGCACCGGTCTTGAAGGGTATTATACCACAGCTATGTTGGTTCAGGAATATACATCATAGAATCATCTGACACTTATATACTATATGGAGACTACTGCCGAAAGTTATATTGGTTTTTACAGAAAATATGATATAGCCATAAAGTGATTTAACATAATAATAATAATAATAATAATAATAATAATAATAATAATAATAAAGAGGACTTTGTATAGCGCCTAATATTTAGAAGCTCTAAGCGCTTTAGAACATCTATAATGATATGACTACAGATAAACAAAAAATAAAAACCATGAAATTGAAAAACAAAAACAACGTTAAAAATCTAGAATGTACAAAACATTATTAGGTCTTTACGTTTGCTATTGAGTATAAGATTGTCAGAAGAGGAGCGTAAGTATCTTGCTGGTGTGTACATATGGGTGTGGGTGGATAAGTATATTGGACTAGAGACCATCAATGAAACGTTGCACAGAAAAAAAATGTGTTTGATTCTGGATAGAATGGATAGCCAGTGTAGGGTACAGAGCATTGGGGAGGTGTGCTCTGATCGTGGTACTCTAAAGATGATCCGAGCAGCTGTATTTCGAACTTTCTGATATATATATATATATATATATATATATATATATATATATATATATATATATATATATATATATATATATATATATATATATATATATATATAATCCTTGTAATTAAAAATTTTACCTCGTTAAAAAAACATTGGAAAGAGAGCTAAAAAGAAATATAAACTTGATCATCATCAGATTATGCTAAGCCTAAGAAAAAGAAAAAGACATTAGTAATATCAAATATGTGGAGCGCAAAGACTTAAATTTTTTAAAGTTGCTATGGCTTTTTCTTAAGTCAGCTGACTTGCGTATGTAGGGGGATATAAGCTCATGAATTTCACAAGGATCAAATTAGTTTCTTCACTATAATTCTCAAAGTTATCGTAATAGATTTCACGTTAATATTACTCTCTACATATTTTGTAAATGCATGAATCATGTATTAATTGCATTCTTTTTTCTTGCATATTTTGGTACTGCGTGCATTCTATCCACAGTTCTGTACCACTTTGGAAAACAACATGAACATTCTAGGACTTTATATTCATTGCTATAAGGAGGCTTTATATTGCAGAAAATGACTTTAAGACTTTCATATTTCCAATTAGTAGTTTAAATTGGTGATGAAACTTTATTTAAAATTGTTTGTAAGCTATATTTTTTAAGAATAAAATTAGACAAGGATAATTTTGCATTGAAACTTTGCATTTTAAGTAAATATCAGGTGATTTTTGCTACATAATGAAACTGTCAAACAAATGTGTTCATTGCAAATACAGTCTTTACTGTGTAATGGGTACAATTCTTTACAAAATCTAAAAAAGGCTTTCTCCGCTTGATTTAAATGTGCGTTTGTGTGTGTGTGTGTGTGTGTGGGGTCACGGATGCACATCAGCGAAGTTAGAGGACTAACGGACGGAGTGAAGCCTTCAAATAATCCCAACATATTTAATTTATTCTAAACCAGGTTCGTTTCTAATAAAAAGGTATTCATTGATATAATTTATTTATGGGAGATATTTTAAAAGTGCAACGACAGAGAGAAAAAAGAAAGATGGCTAATTTCTTTTAAAGCCAAATTATTAGTTACTGAATCAAAGAAAGAAAGATGAAATTTATATGATAATAAGGTATTTTTAAAGTAATGAATTAGTTAAATAAGCAGTTACAAATGAAGGATATGTTGTAGGTGGATCGAAAATAAATTTAGAAATGAAAAAAGGAAAGTATAAAATAATCTGATAAATGATGTAATTAATGGGGCCAAGCTGAATTTCTTTCCATATTGTATGCCAAAACAAACCATATGATTATATATCATCTCGATAGAGTAACTCTTTGGACACACTTGTCTGGTCTAACTCCAAATAATGACGTCCGGACTAAGCTTTAACAACCGCAAACTGTCGAAATACATATATAAAATGATACGTATACACGCGCCGCGACCTGACTATCCGACATGCGTAGAGAGTGGAAGCGTGCACTGACCATAAAAAAAGCAGAGTGTGTAAGTAAACCTTTCAGGTAGAATAGAAGGTGGGGGTGGGGGTAGCTTCGAATTACAGTGTAAATATGTCATAAATTACCTACATTGAATATTAAATAACTACTTCCAGTAAATTACACAGTACATTTCCATCCACCATCACAATTGTGATTGGAAATTCACGTAGGTGATAATAATAACAAAGACTTTGGCACGGAGCATTTAAAGTCTTACTATACTTCCCCGTTTGTTTGTATCCCCGATCGATTTCAATAACAAAAACGTTTAAAGTGAAAAAAAGAGTCAACTGAATCAATAATTTTTAATTTTTAACTTGACTGTGACCAGAGGACACTAATACTGGCATCCCCTGCACCCTTCATGCTTAACGGACTTTCCATACTAACATGGCGCTATAATGCGTACACTATGGGCTAGTTTATTTCCCTCAGACAACATGATTAAATAGTTCATCCTTTTCGATAACTGCCTCATAATTCCGTAATTACCATAAGGTTGATAGTTATATCAATTTGCACACATGAACATCTAAATTAAACCGCTTCTTAACTGCACGTGAAAGGCTAATTTGTTGTAATTCTTTTCCTTGGCTTGTTTCGTCATTGTAAATATCGGTTGCAGACGACATATGTATGTAGTTATGCATGTAGTATCTAGTACTCCTACACACATCCTATTGCTCAAAATGGACTGGGAATAGATCTCGAGCATGTCCGTCTAATATATTGAAGACTTCCGTTAAGCATGAAACGCACAGACGATGACAGTGTTAGGACCACTCTACTCACAGTCAGGTTAGAAATTATAAATAAATGTAAGAATTTAATAAATTGATTACACTTTTTATCACATGATAGATTTCCATCATTGAAATCGGTTTAGGGATACAAGCAAACGGGGAGGTATAGACTATAGAATGGAGCATAAGAAACTATATAAATGAAAAGTATTTTCCTTAGAAAAAGATTTACCTGACGATACGGTGTCAATAACCATCGCAGTATATACCATTATAAGGTAGATCAACAACATCATTGAATCGTGCATTGAATACTTTCACACCGCACAAAATTAGGCCTTCAACACGGAAGTTTTATTTCTCTTTGATAAGAGTATAATGTACTTGTAAATAAAGGTAGTAAATTTTGTACGGTATATTTCATATCAGTCACATGTATCAACGCTGGTGGTATTAAATCATGAACTTACGTCTATAATCCGATGTAACACATACATCCTATGACACCATTTACTGGGGATAAATTAAAAATAAATACATTAATAAAATAATATACGTAAATTATGACCAGACAAGATGAACATTATTAGTCATCAGGAACACATCGAAAAACGTATTCCGATTGTATTTGTAATCTTTATCGTTGACCAGTAGGAGTGATGCATCTACATTGCTTTATTTTAAATATTTCTCTCTCCAATCTACGTAAAACATGATGACGGAAGGAAGAGCAACAAACCGACGGAACCCATTTACTATGCCCTTTACATTAATTCGACTATATTTAATCCTAGAAGTGTCATTTTTGTCTCTGTATCCTTAACACGTCGTTTGCTCTGCTACCAGATTTTCAGGTCTATGAACCTTAGTTCTGCTCCCATGTTCACTGTACTATCCTCATCAATGCTCAATTTTATGTCACTAATGTCCAACTTATTCAATTTTGATGCCTTAGATGCCAGATTAAATATGTTTTGAAAGAATTTGAGATATGACTTCCAGGAATAAAACTCATTTCCAAGCTGGACAAAGAAGCATGAATACAAAAACAAACGGCCTATGTTAAGATCGTAAGTAGTTGTTTGTTTGGAACTGCATTTTAACACATTAATGGTTATAGCATGCTGCGAAATTGGGTTCTAAGTTTCGTTCACCAGGATAAATAGAAGCAACCCAAACTGACTTTTTTAGACTCGTATCGACTATTCAGTTATTGCATTAAATTCTCACACAAGTAGGAGAGTTTACTGACTGTCTCAAAATAAAAAATATCAGAGTAAGAAATGTTGCGTCTGATATGACAAATGATTAGATTAATGATTTCATGGCTTTCTTAAATGAAATTTGTTATTTAATAAAAGCTCAAGTAAGCGATCGACATGATTCATTAATTACAGTAAGGTTGTGAAAGGGAGATTAGTGAAGGAACAACATAAACCAGTGCATGCATATTTCAATTTGGTACTTGGACAGAGTGCGGTATTGTAGTATCACTGAGCTTAATAATTTGTAACAAACACCCTTAAAATACACTATAAATGTTCAACAGATCATTTAAATTATGTTTGCACATTTGATCATAACACGTACGTTGTATATGTCCCACATATGCAAATTTCCATCCTTGTTTACAGGTTTTGGGGATCAGAATTTCTCATTTAGTTCAT
The DNA here is from genome assembly GCA_030141615.1 of Unio pictorum. NCBI lineage: Eukaryota > Metazoa > Mollusca > Bivalvia > Unionida > Unionidae > Unio > Unio pictorum. The sequence goes on from JARLTB010000021.1 coordinate 43,942,325, forward strand.
GATATAGGATGTATTGATCTGCGTGGCCACATTTGGCAGTATTATCTTGTAATATCCAAAATAATTATTTCTCTCATAAATAAGTTTGCTTATAGTAAAATATGTTATTTTACCACATTGTCACTTTTCCCTTTATACTGTTATGTACTGATGTTTGCACCAATGCTTAAACCTCACCATCCCATCATTGCCTTAAACGTTATGATATATAGTCTACCGGATTAGTTATTTAACTTGTAAATGACCAAATATGCTTCTAGAAACCTTATACTTTTAGGATGAATTATTACATTAATACATTTCCATTGCTTCACATTTCTGAGTGTCACTCTGTCGTAGTTTAATTTATTTTCCCATGCTTGCATCTTGAATGTTATTTGGAAATCACTATATCTAACACATTTTAACTTCACGTACATATAGCGTACTGTGTTTTAGAATTAAGTGAAACATGTTATATTTTGTCAGGTCTAGCCTGGTATCTGAGTGTATTAGAGCTGGATCAGCCTGGAAGCTGTCCAGTAGTCTGGTGGTGATAGCAAAGTTTCATAAGGTCATGCGCGTTGTACCGCTGGATAACCTTGTATGAAAATTTAATTTTTCAATAAAATTTAGTTTATAAATTTAAATGTTTATGACAATATTTATTTAAATTTTCATTGATCGATATTTTTACATATCAATCATATTTACAGAGAAGCCATTTTTCTTGCATTAAAATTAGATTTTTACTACACTGAAAATTTCCTATAATTAAGGAAGATATAGCAAATTTATTTTTGGTCTCTCAATAGCACTTGGACAAACAAATGCATCCTGTGAAACACCAGCAGTAAACACTTTCCGACAGTTGTTACATATCTTGCTTGCAAGAAAATTCAAAAAGACTTCATGTATAAATTTGAAAGAGGTGTGGCATGCAAATATAAAAGGTTTTACTAAAATGTGCCCCAAAATGTTGGGCATGTCAGGAATCACATCACAATTATTATTTCCAGTTCAGTACCGACGAATGTAATTCTAGTCAACTTTTAGAAAATATTTCATATTTCATTTTGGTAGTGATAGAAGAGTTATATTGATGATTTTTGGTAGGGATTTAAATGTAAGTGTTTATTCTTGAAAATATGAGCTCAGATAGTGAGAACATAAAGTAAAATTAATTGTGATGTATGTCCATGTATGCTGACACCGATACTAGAGGTATTGCAGAATCGACTCTCTACTTTGTAGAGGCGCTAAGAGGAGTAGTAGTCAATGCTTAAAACAGTTTTCCTTATTTAATGCGAGGAGCTATAGCGACAGACGATAATTTACATACATTGTGAAAAGAGAACCACTCGTTCGATTACTCTGTTTCCAGTGATACTCATAACAAAGTTTTCTGTGGTGTTTGCCCTTGACGCCTCTGTTTATATTCTGAGGAGAGGTCGATGGGTTATAGAAGCAGCTAAGCTACAGGTTTTTACGAGAATGTTTTGGTATGAACAATATTACAGAACTTTCTCTAAAATACATTAAACATTATATACATTAATATGGGTACCTAGAAAAGTATCCACCGATCTGCATGCATTAAGAAGGTTATGTAATCTTATACATTTGTTGAGCCCCTTTAACTGAAAGATAACCCAATATTGTAGTCAACTACGCATAATAGCTAGAGGTATAAACATGTTCTCGGTTATATCTTTCAAGGGAAATTCAACCTAATTGTAAATCATCGCTTTGGTTGCGCATACATAATAGTCAACGTCGTGTAGCCAGAGCAATTTTAATGACACAAGTATGGTTAAATATACACTGTTAATTTGTTAATTAAAAGCATATAATGAAGACACATTTCATGATTCACTTTATATGCAGGTGTTTGTAGATAGATGAATGGATTGGTCGATCTGTTGAGAGAGAGAGAGAGAGAGAGACTTCACTATTTCCAACCACGATTAATATTACCTATTCTTAAACTTTGAAAGGCAAACCTTTACCATTCACGTAAATACGTCTTCAAAATAGCACGTTCGTCATTGTAAAAACTTGTATTTGTTTTAGTTGTTTTGTTTTCAAATCAAATTGGTTGGACTCCATGTCCACAAGAATTTATTTATGCATACACACAAGAGCAAACCAAAATTACTACATCAACCGCATAATCTCACAATGTGAAATCATGGATGACATGTAACAAGCTGCACATGAATGATGATAAAACTAAGGCTATTCTGATCACAACACAGACTTTCTCATTCACATCCTCTACCTCAGAAAATAAATATCAGCAACACCAACATTAAATTCTCGCAGTCAGTACGGAACCTAGGCGTTACTCTAGACAGTAGTCTTACATTGCACCAACATGTCATGAACATATGCAAGACTGCACATCTTGAAATGAGACGCATCGGTTCCATTCGTAAATATCTTTCAGTTGATGCCACTAAAACACTTGTGTGTTCATCAGTACTTTCAAGACTGGACTTTTGTAATGCAATTCTGTCTGGTTCGTCACAATATTTACTCCAGCCTCACCAGTTTGTATACACCAGCTAGATCCTTACGCTCTTCTTCTGATAATCGTATACTCAATGTTCCCAAGGTGAAAACAAAGTCATATGGACAACGTTCGTTTGCACACCAGGGTCCAGGGACGTGGAACGAATTGCCCATTGAAATTAGACACAAAGACAGTGGTCCCTTTAAAGAGTGCTCTTAAGACTCACCTGTTTCGACTGCAGGGACAAACTTAGCGACCTAATCATGTTTTGTATCTTATATGTTTTCAGCATGTTTTTATGTTTTCCAATTTCATTGTTTTTGTCATTTGTTGTTCTGTAGTGTAGTCAGATCATTATTGATTGTGTAAAGCGCTTAGAGCTTCGAAAGATTAGGCGCTATACAAAGTCCTCATTATTATTATTATGTGGTATATCTTAATATATAAAACTACAGGCCGGGCAGTTAAGCTAATATATGTTTGAATATGATCTAATAAAAAACACGGTTGACACTAGTAATTGCTAACTGAATGCTCGAAATCGAGTAATCTATTAATTAGATTGAATATATCACTAGATAAGTGTTATTTAAATATACAATTTAAATGGACATAATACGGCAGTCATGTTTGATTTAGCTTGAAGTCAATGAGGAAGTTTAAGTCTTCTATTGGAGTACAAGCTACTTTATTATGTAACTACATCGAGGCATTGTGTATAAATAGTTATGAATGTAGTCAATGCCCTTATCTGCATATTGAGATATATTATTCAGTTAAGCTTAAGAGTTTTTGAATCTAATAAAGTAGAGCCGTTTATCAGGCATCTATTTATCACCAGTCACCCGCCAGCTAACTCGCACGCAAGACGTATGGAGAGACCTAGCACATATATAAAGAACTAATGTCGGTTGCTTGATGCATGTAAGGGAACTTTTCTAGGCCATTAGATAACCAATTAAGTTGTTGGGTAGATGTGATTGTAGCTGCGACAGCGTAGGTAAAGTATAATATAAATAAGGAAGAGGTCTTTGATGTTCAAATATATTAGAATATAAATCAATCAAAATTAACAAACATACAGAATAAGAAACACAAAACTTCACTGTATATATGTATATATCTGACAAAGCTGTGTACAGACGGACAAAAGGGAAGAAGATTATGATAGCTTTGAAACTATCTGACTGCCAGAGAAGCAAGTTTGTAAACAGACAGACAAATCAATACAAGTTTCACGTGTTTGTGTTGTCATCGAGAGCACTTTGCATAAAGTCACCATGAACAAGTTTGGCTGATTTAGTCATTGCAAGTATATCAAAACTGGGCAATGGACACGTTAACTGCGTGGCCTTCGTCGTGCTGTTTGGGGTAATCTAAGATCTCTTTCCGTTGGTATTTGACGGATCGTTATTGGCAATCGAATGCATATTTCTTATATATGTGTTGACAATGCGCTATCGGAAATCAAACCACCTTTTTTCAGCATTAATCTGGTGTAGTTCCGACAGCACAGCGTCTCATCAGATGCACTGCAAGGAATGGATATATTCCATCGGTCTTTTGAATTTGTGCACCTCTGATTGGCATAATGTTGCCACCATTTTATTATGTAAGGTAAGGTAGCTCAAATGTCTATAAACATAATACCCTGAAAGGATAAATTCGACATGTAATTTATCTTATTTTTTTGTTTTATCATTGTTTTCTGCACCTGGAAATAAATAAAATAAATAACATACCGACTTGAACAGCCGTGTCCATTTAATGCCTACATGACAGAGACCACAATCAGACGTTGCCGTCGCCAATACTCAGTTTTAATAATCATGCTACTGTTACGTGTATTTTGATTTAGGTCATTTATTTTTTTATTTTGTTTTAGTTGTTTGTCAGATTCAGGTTTGACATTTTAAGTTTGTGATTCATTCATTGGGAGATGACCTGTACTAAACAAATAAACACCAGGTGTTGACCTCATTTGTGACCTGGCTTCAGAGTTGTGAACAAGCTTTTAAACTGATTGGTTGATTCCAAGGACATTATCGAACTTTGTTATAAACATCTTCCTATTTTTAGTTGGGTTACAGGGTGCGTACGTGACTTTTTGAACGTAAATTTGTTCTGAAAGATTCTAGAAGATCACATGACCACTTTCTTGTTTACGTAAAAACAGGTATATAACTTCTGTTTTGGAGAGATCTAATTAGTAGAACTTTGGCTTTTAGAATACTAAGTTGTTTGTCGTTTTGAGTTATTTTAAATTACCTTGTATTGGAAATTATTTCAATTCGTTCGGATCAAGAGGATTTATTTTGTTATTTATCTGGAAAAGAATTGTGCTGATAGAATTTTATTACCAATAACTGAGTTCATCATGTGACATCGTTTTCCATCTTGGATACTTCGCTGGGATTCGAACTTTGAATTATTTGGACATTTTATTCCCAGTACTTTTACAATTTCTCTAGTGGATAATATTTTTAATTATTTTTGGATTAATTTTGGAATTGATTCTTAAAACCGTAAGTTTATTTTCTTTTTCTGGAAAATATTTGTGCTCAATAAATTGTTTATTAAGTTTTTACAAGCTTGTTATTTTCACTCTTTCTATGTTACTGTTTTTTCGAACCTAATCACGTAACACTACAGCATTGTGTTATATCATTGAATGTGATGTGTTTAAACGGTATTTTTTAAAAGTCCTAATCACACACACACACACACACACACACACACACACACACAAGAAAATCATTAAATTGAAAAAATGTTCCACTTTTTATGTAGCGTAAAATTACTGGTGTGACCTGCAAACGTTCTTCATAACTTGGGCTTATAATGTACTTTATTCTTCAGTATTTATGTATATCGTTGTATTAATGTAACGTTGTCGAGCCGACCCTTCGAGACCGGGCAGGGTTTTATAGAAACAACAAACACGTTCGGGGAAAACAATGATTATATTAAACACAATTAACACCCCCCTCCCCCCTTTTCAGAAAAGTATACCCACTTTCTAAGACGACGAAATCGCACGATATGGTCAACAGAATGGTTCAAATTCTATTTAACTAGGACAACAGGCGATGCGTAAGGTGCGTCTGACTTCTCTATGACTCCTAACTTCCTTCCTGACGATATCCCTGGATGCACGAGGCATAGGGTAACCCTTGACCCGAAATGGTTCATGTGACGTAGGTTTAACTCTTAAGCTCTAGAACATCTGTCTTACCAGGTTTGTCCGAAAATACGTCTGGGTATTTGTCAACAAGATCCTTTCTTTGATATTCTGTCAAATCGGGACTCTTATTGAATCCAGTCTTACCCATCTCGTACTCCAGTAATCCACTCAAATTAAGTCCTGGAACGGACTCTTGCTCCTCATCATCCTCAATGATGACTACACCGACTACGTTTAAAATTCCCTGTTCTGTATTTACATTTGCTCGATCTTAATAGCGTTGAACATGCGGAACTTTCCACCTACATCGATAGTATAATCCATACCTCCCTTTTCATCTATGACGGTATATGGACCTTTCCACTGTAACATTAATTTATTTCTATCAGTCTGCAGTAAAATCGAAACTCTGTCACCAGTTTTGAATTTTCTATCGCGCGCATTTGAATTATAATAGCGATCTGCCCGACTACTAGCTTGCCTTAACGTTTCATGGGCTATTGCACAAGTCTCTCTCAACTTGTCCTTCAAATCACACACATACTGGTATGTGGTTCGAATCTAGTCATCTGTCTCTTCATCTGACCATAATTGTCTTAGAATTGTCATCGGCCCTCGCACCGTTCTGCCATATAAGAGTTCAAAAGGTGAAAACCTAGACTCTCTCGAGGAACCTCTGTATGCAAACAATACTGCATGGAGATATCTGTCCCAGTTGTTCGGACGTTCTGCACACATCCGTCGCAACATTTGTTTGAGTGTTCCATTGAACTTCTCAACTAGCCCGTTGCACATTGGGTGATACGGAGCTGTCCATAGTTGCTTGATTGATAGAAGTCTACTAATTTCTGCCATGCGTTCTGACGTGAACTGTGACCCACAGTCTGTCAGAATCTCTTCCGGTATCCCTAGCCAACTGAACATTTCCACTAAGGCCTCGGCCACTCGCTCAGTTTCGATGGATAGTAGAGCGACGGCTTCCGGTTACCTGGTTGCATACTCGACCATGGTCGAGATGTACCTATTCTTACGATCTGTAAGAGGTGATAACGGACCAACAATATCTATCGCCACGCGTTTGAATGGAGTTTCAATCAAAGGCATTTTACCGATAGGTACGCGCTTCACTCTCCCTTTATATTGCGTTTGTTAACAAATGTCGCATGATCTGCAATACCTAAAATTCCATAAATACTTGGTCTTTGGTTTTTGTAGACCCCAGATGACCCCCCCCCCCCCCATCGTTGACTCTTGTGTGCTAACTTCAACACATGCGGTCTATAGAGGCGCCACTACCTGTGTAAATCGTCTGCCTTCACGAGTAGTATGCTCCCTATGTAAAATATTGTTGTAATATTTAAGCCTGTGGTAACCGCCACCTTTACATTTCATGACTTTCCCTGACGCGGATTTATTTCTGATTACCGACATCGACTAGTCTTTAGTTTGTTCTTCAATTAATGCCCCTTTATTTATCATTGGTATGGCATCGGGTACTTTTAGTTTTGGCAAAAGCTTCTTACTCTCAGCGGCTTGCGACCTAGTTTCAATAGCCATGGAAGTTGGAACATCGGCCATTGTTACCCCTGGTGCTATAGGATTCAATACTCCTATGTTACCTACAATTAAATCGTACAACGGTCGCTTTACGCAACACGCTGTCACTGCGCCTGTCAAATAGGGTGTTTCGATATGACGCATGCAGTCGGCACCTGTACTGCGGTATTATCCATCATTCTGACGGACACTGTTTTTCCAAGGTATTGACCTAGCCTTACCAGACTCTGCTGAGGCCCTAACCCCATTCACTAACCCCTCGCTCTGTATTGCTACGTTTGACACATTTTGATTGGAGCTACTCCTATTGCTCTCTACACAAGCTGATGAGCATACCATATACGAGACCCCTACCGTTTTTGGTAAATCCCTCTTACGCTTCGGACATGCACTAGACATATGACCCCATTCTCCGCAACTGTAACATTGTTTTCTCTGTCTATCCTGACTTCTAGGTCCCATCTGATCTGACCTAACTAATTCCCCATTTCGGTTTTGTGGAAAGTTCGTCCCGAAACTGCTCTCTTCCGAATTCACTTGCTTACTTTCCTTAGGACCCCTCGTGTCCCGGGCTACCACATTCAGAACCCTTCCATGTGCATCAGCGAATATATCTGCTTGTTTAGCCATTTCACTAGACCTATTGATAGTTTTCTCTTTTAAGTATTGGAATAGTTCCTTACTACATACTGCTAGCAATTGATCTCTGATGAGAAAATCACATACTGCATCGCAAGTCTTTGCGACTCTCCCGCAAGCTACCCAACGGAATAGGTAATTAGATATCCTATATATATACAAATTGATCGAAGCTTTCTCCCTTTTCTTGTTTGCTAAATCGGAACTTTTCGCTAAAACCCTTTTCAGTAAGTTCAAACCTTTTCAGCAATGCATCCTTTAACAAATCGTAATTAGATGCCTCTGCGCTCGGTATCCTCGAGTACACTTCTAAAGCTCTACCTTTCAGCAAAGTGCTAAGGTGTAATGCCCAATCTTCTTTCTTGAGTTTCTGCGCAGTAGCATACCTTTCGAATCTTAGCAGGTAACTATCCAAGTAATCTTTATTTTATTCGAATGCTGGAAGTTGTGGTTTTTTGAATTTACCCAGCTGCGATACCCTATCGTTCTCTAGTCTAGACCGTTCTAGTTCTAGCTTTTCTCTTTCAATACGCGCGCTTACCTCTAATTTCTCGCGCGCTGTTTCCTGTTTACGTTGAAACCTTTCTTTTTCGGCTTCTCGTTCTTCCTGGATTCTTTCCTTTTCAATGCGTAAGCTTAATTCTAATCTCTACTTTTCAATACGCGCGCTTAGTTCTAATTTCTCGCGTTCTTCCTGAATTCTTTCCTGTTCGCGTTGAAACCTCTCCTTTTCGGTCTCTCGTTCTTCGGCGCGTCGCTCTCGTTCTCCATTTTGTTCATCCTTAATAAACTGTCGTAAGGTTTTCCCCTCATATCCCAATTGCTTACCAAGCTCTACCAATTAACTAGTGGACGACACGATTTTAAATACGAGTGAGTTCTAAAACTAGTGTCAATAAATTAAATGCTACTCTGTTAAAAGATTAAGTTCAGTTTAGTTTACAAACTAACTGAATTTTATTTCTCAAAACACTCCTGTCTCAAAGGCTTTCTCCGACACTGTTGGACGTGCAAACTCAAATTAACAATCCAAAAGTTTTCTCGGATAGAAAGTACAATCCCACCGCTGCCACCAAAATTGTAACGTCAAGCCGACCCTTTGAGACCGGGCAGGGCTTTAGAGAAACAACAAACACGTTCGGGGAAAATAACGATTATATTAAACACAAGTAATAATGATGTGATAACAACACACAGAAAGGCAAAATAACAATAAAACATATGAAATACAAGTTGACTGCTACGTCAAATTCAAATGCAAAAACAAAAGCGGGAAAAAGGTACAAATTTGACCTTTTTGACGACATTAGTGAAACACTAAATCGCAATTTATAAGCAAAATGATTTTTCTCCATATTGATTCTGGATACATTTGGAGGTACAGAACTTTGTTCCAAAATGGATATGCACAGTTTTAATTTTAATTATATATATTTAAATTAGAAAATGATTTTCGGAAAAGGACAAAACCTGTAATAGGAAAGAATGTTCTTATAATCTTGTATCTAAAATTTTGAAATATGCACATTGTATTTCAATCTTGAATCGATGGACAAAAAGTATTATTTCTCAATCATACTGTATTGATGTTTATATTTACTAATTATACCAACACTCCAGCGTAGAACAGAGTTCATGTATCACTATATTGGGCAACATTATATATGTACCCAATGGTGCATGACACTGTACTACACTTATCGATTTTTTAAGCATTATGTGGTTATGTGTGTGAGAGTGTGTCCCAAGGTGTATGTGAGCATTTTTCATGATAATGGTTTTGTGATGCATGTCTAAATAAGCCCTGTGAAAGTTTTACTTAAAACAAGAAAAACAATGGATAATCAAATTAAAATTTTGTCAATGAACGTTAGGGGTCTACATAGTTCTGATCTCAAAAGAAGAGATATTTTCTGCTGGGTCAAACAAAAGAAAGCATCTATTATATGTTTACAAGAGACGCATAGTACAGTTGAGACTGAGAAGTATTGGGAGGCTGAATGGGGATATAAGTGTGTTTTTAGCCATAAATCTAGCAGTAGTGCTGGTGTTGCTATCCTGTTTAGAAATAATTTTGAATTTCTTATTCTTAGAAACAGATGTGATTGTCAGGGCAGATACATTCTCTTAGATTTATTAGTTAATGGACAGAGATTCACACTAGTGAATCTATATGGTCATAATGATGATAATGCTGAGTTTTTTAAAAATTTAAAAGAGGATATTATAAATTTTGAAAATTCCTCTGTTATTATTTGTGGTGACTGGAATGTTGTTCAGGACATGGAGCTCGACTCTTATAATATCTTGCATGATAAACACTCCATGGCACTAGCAGCAGTCCAGGACATCAAGAATCAACTAGATTTACTGGATCCTTGGAGAACAGTCAATCCTGACAGTAGAGTATTTACTTGGCATCAGGCAAGCCCTGTGAAACAGAGTAGACTGGACTATTTTTTAATCTCTGAGGACATGTTTTCAAATTGTATACACGCCTCTATTATTCCTGGCTATAAAACAGATCATTCAGCAATAACACTCAAATTGTCTATATCTGCAGCACCGAGAGGTCATGGATACTGGAAATTCAATTCAAAGCTATTAAAGCAAAATTAATATATTCAATTGGTAAAAAAAATGTATAACCAACACAGTAGAAGAATATTATTGTGAAGGTGATAAGAAAAACCCACTTCAGGTGAAACTAACATGTAATGATCAATTGTTTTTTGAAATCCTTAAAATGATAATAAGATCAGAATCTATTATGTATTCACAAGCTAAAGCAAAACAGGAAAAACAAAATCTCAGGAAAATGGAAGCTGAAATAAATACCTTACATGCTTTAGTGAATCAAAATAATAACCCCACTACGATGAAAGAATTGAACAAAAAGCAAGCGGAATTAGAAGAAATGAAGAAAAAAGAGGTGGAAGGTATAATGTTAAGATCTAAGGCAAGATTGTATGAATCTGGTGAAAAAAACTCTAAATATTTTCTTAATCTCGAAAAAAGAAATTACACAAACAAAACAATAAAAGAGTTAACTAAGGAAGATGGAACAAGGGTAACAGATTCAAAAGAAATATTAAATCAACAGAAAGACTTTTATGAAAAATTATACCAAAAAAAAAACAAATGTAACTTTCAAACGCTTAACCACTTTTTTAACCATGATAAAAAACTCAGATTTTGAAAGAAGTTCATGTGAAGGTAAGTTAACCTTTGAGGAATGTGGTTTAGCACTAAAAATATGAAAAATGAAACTAGCCCTGGTTCTGATGGATTTACGGTAAAATTCTACAAATTCTTTTGGAAAGACCTAGGCGGTTTTCTCTTTAGGTCTCTAAATACTGGATATGATATGAATCATTTTTCAGAATTTCAGTCTCAAGGGATCATAACATGCATTCCAAAAGAAGATAAAGACAGGAAATTTATAAAAAATTGGAGACCAATCTCTCTACTTAATGTGGATTACAAGATTGCTTCAGCGTCAATTGCTAATAGGGTCAAAAAAGTACTCCCGTTTATCATCAGTGACACCCAAAAGGGTTTTATGAAAGGGAGATTCATTGGTGAAAATACAAGATTGTTGTATGACCTGATGCAATACCTTGAGGAAAAAAATGAATTTGGTCTTCTTCTATTGGACGACTTTGAAAAAGCTTTTGACTCAGTTGAATGGGACTTTCTAGAAGTTGCTCTGAAGTCTTTTAACTTTGGAGAATCAATTTGTCACTGGTTCAGGCTATTTTGCAATAAATCAAAAAGTTGTGTTATTAATAATGGACATTTATCCCCATTCTTTAATTTGGAGAGAGGTTGTCGCCAGGGAGACCCTTTATCACCCTACTTTTTTATAATAGGAATTGAACTTCTTGCAACAGAACTAAAGAATAACACAGATGTTACAGGCATTTTTTATAATGAAATGGAGTTCAAACTCGGGCAGTACGCTGATGATGCTTTTCTATTATTAGATGGTTCTCATTTGTCCTTGAGGACAACCATGCAGATTTTAAATGATTTTGCTTTGGTGTCAGGTCTGCACTGCAATGTTTTGAAATCGAAAGCAATTTGGATTGGAAACAAAAAATACTCTAATGAAAAAATATGTCCAGAAATTGATATTAACTGGTCAATGTCCAATTTTAGATTGCTGGGAGTATATTTCTCTTTGAACTTGGAGGATATGGTAGAGCTTAATTATTCGATGAAGTTAAAGGAAGTTAAGAAACTGCTTGGCTGGTGGAGTAGAAGAAATTTATCCATTATTGGAAAAATTACTTTGATAAAGTCCTTGCTTTTGCCTAAATTCATTCATCTTTTTGCAGCTTTGCCAAATCCTCCACCCCATATAGAAAAGGAACTGAATACATTATTTTTCCAGTTTATTTGGGGCAGTAAAACTGAGAGAGTTAAAAGATACACACTTATAGCTTCTTTTGAGGAAGGGGGATTAAATATGATTCACTTGCATTCATTTGTGTGTTATATAAAACTTACCTGGATTAGGCGCCTCTTAATAAACGAAGATGGCTTATGGCAAAAACTGGTTTCTGAACAAATATTTGGAAAATTTGGAGGTATGCTGTTATTTTCATTAGGAAAAACTAAATTAAAAGTAATCTCTAAATTAATTAAAAATATTTTTTGGCGTGATGTTATTTATGCGTTATCTCAATGGAAAAATGAACCATTTACTGTCAATGAATACTTGTCTCAAGATATTCTTAATTTAGTGACTGTAGATAATTTTAAATCATACACAAGGTGGAGAACAAATGGTATTGTAATTATTAAACATCTTTTTGATGCACAAGGGTCTCTATTAAGTTTTGATGAAATAAAACAAAAACAAAAACAAATAATTTCATACAGTACTTTGCTCTTATTTCAAAGATCTCTGTGATGTGGAAAAAGAAAATTAAAACTTTCTATGAAAGTGGAAATAGTTTTCTTGTAGCTTTGGACAAAACATCTCTCCTTAGGGTAAGAGCAAAGAATAAATTTATCTATAAAGACCTGATAAGAACCAAAATAATAAAGCCAAATGGTAAACAGGAAACTTGGTCCAGACAGCTAGAGTGTGCGATTGGTACAAATGAATGGACCAACTCTTTTGTTTCGGCTAGATTTTGTACAAAAGACACAAAACTGATTAGCTTTAACTTTAGATTTCTCCACAGAAATATTGCCACAAACCAATTTCTAAAAAAGATTAATTTAAGTGATAATGATAAATGTACCTTTTGTAATGAGGGAATAGAAGAAATTGAGCACTTATTTTATGACTGTTTAGTTACTGAAAACTTTTGGAAACTGTTGGTAGAATGGATCCAAACTTATGACCCAAATTTTAGAATTACACGAAAAGATGTCTTTATAGGAAATAACAACTTTGACGATCTTATCAACTTCCAATTTTGCTTGCAAAATATGTTATATACAGATCACGTTGTGCATCAAAAAGCCCAAATCTTGCCTATTATAAAAATTGTGTTTCATCATATAAAACGCTGGAAAAATATGTCGCCAAAGTGAATAACAGCAGTGACGAGTTTAAAAGAAAGTGGACCCTATTATCAACTTTTGGTACATGAATTATTATTATTATTATTACTATTTTTACTTTTAAAATTTATATATTTATTATTATTTTCTTTTTAATGCAATTTCAAGCATCTTGGGGTTTGTATGCGAGTATGACTTTGTGTACAATAATTGTGATTGTAAGTAAGTGTCTGTGTGTGCATGTGTGTGTGTGTTGTGTAGGGAACACATGTAGAGATCAGGACACAAAAGAATTTAAGATCATGCCCCATACGCCAGGTCAGGTGGTGATGTAGGGGAATATGTTTGACATTTTAAGTTTGTGATTCATTCATTGGGAGATGACCTGTACTAAACAAATAAACACCAGGTGTTGACCTCATTTGTGACCTGGCTTCAGAGTTGTGAACAAGCTTTTAAACTGATTGGTTGATTCCAAGGACATTATCGAACTTTGTTATAAACATCTTCCTATTTTTAGTTGGGTTACAGGGTGCGTACGTGACTTTTTGAACGTAAATTTGTTCTGAAAGATTCTAGAAGATCACATGACCACTTTCTTGTTTACGTAAAAACAGGTATATAACTTCTGTTTTGGAGAGATCTAATTAGTAGAACTTTGGCTTTTAGAATACTAAGTTGTTTGTCGTTTTGAGTTATTTTAAATTACCTTGTATTGGAAATTATTTCAATTCGTTCGGATCAAGAGGATTTATTTTGTTATTTATCTGGAAAAGAATTGTGCTGATAGAATTTTATTACCAATAACTGAGTTCATCATGTGACATCGTTTTCCATCTTGGATACTTCGCTGGGATTCGAACTTTGAATTATTTGGACATTTTATTCCCAGTACTTTTACAATTTCTCTAGTGGATAATATTTTTAATTATTTTTGGATTAATTTTGGAATTGATTCTTAAAACCGTAAGTTTATTTTCTTTTTCTGGAAAATATTTGTGCTCAATAAATTGTTTATTAAGTTTTTACAAGCTTGTTATTTTCACTCTTTCTATGTTACTGTTTTTTCGTACCTAATCACGTAACACTACAGCATTGTGTTATATCATTGAATGTGATGTGTTTAAACGGTATTTTTTAAAAGTCCTAATCACACACACACACACACACACACACAAGAAAATCATTAAATTGAAAAAATGTTCCACTTTTTATGTAGCGTAAAATTACTGGTGTGACCTGCAAACGTTCTTCATAACTTGGGCTTATAATGTACTTTATTCTTCAGTATTTATGTATATCGTTGTATTAATGTAACGTTGTCGAGCCGACCCTTCGAGACCGGGCAGGGTTTTATAGAAACAACAAACACGTTCGGGGAAAACAATGATTATATTAAACACAATTAACACCCCCCTCCCCCCTTTTCAGAAAAGTATACCCACTTTCTAAGACGACGAAATCGCACGATATGGTCAACAGAATGGTTCAAATTCTATTTAACTAGGACAACAGGCGATGCGTAAGGTGCGTCTGACTTCTCTATGACTCCTAACTTCCTTCCTGACGATATCCCTGGATGCACGAGGCATAGGGTAACCCTTGACCCGAAATGGTTCATGTGACGTAGGTTTAACTCTTAAGCTCTAGAACATCTGTCTTACCAGGTTTGTCCGAAAATACGTCTGGGTATTTGTCAACAAGATCCTTTCTTTGATATTCTGTCAAATCGGGACTCTTATTGAATCCAGTCTTACCCATCTCGTACTCCAGTAATCCACTCAAATTAAGTCCTGGAACGGACTCTTGCTCCTCATCATCCTCAATGATGACTACACCGACTACGTTTAAAATTCCCTGTTCTGTATTTACATTTGCTCGATCTTAATAGCGTTGAACATGCGGAACTTTCCACCTACATCGATAGTATAATCCATACCTCCCTTTTCATCTATGACGGTATATGGACCTTTCCACTGTAACATTAATTTATTTCTATCAGTCTGCAGTAAAATCGAAACTCTGTCACCAGTTTTGAATTTTCTATCGCGCGCATTTGAATTATAATAGCGATCTGCCCGACTACTAGCTTGCCTTAACGTTTCATGGGCTATTGCACAAGTCTCTCTCAACTTGTCCTTCAAATCACACACATACTGGTATGTGGTTCGAATCTAGTCATCTGTCTCTTCATCTGACCATAATTGTCTTAGAATTGTCATCGGCCCTCGCACCGTTCTGCCATATAAGAGTTCAAAAGGTGAAAACCTAGACTCTCTCGAGGAACCTCTGTATGCAAACAATACTGCATGGAGATATCTGTCCCAGTTGTTCGGACGTTCTGCACACATCCGTCGCAACATTTGTTTGAGTGTTCCATTGAACTTCTCAACTAGCCCGTTGCACATTGGGTGATACGGAGCTGTCCATAGTTGCTTGATTGATAGAAGTCTACTAATTTCTGCCATGCGTTCTGACGTGAACTGTGACCCACAGTCTGTCAGAATCTCTTCCGGTATCCCTAGCCAACTGAACATTTCCACTAAGGCCTCGGCCACTCGCTCAGTTTCGATGGATAGTAGAGCGACGGCTTCCGGTTACCTGGTTGCATACTCGACCATGGTCGAGATGTACCTATTCTTACGATCTGTAAGAGGTGATAACGGACCAACAATATCTATCGCCACGCGTTTGAATGGAGTTTCAATCAAAGGCATTTTACCGATAGGTACGCGCTTCACTCTCCCTTTATATTGCGTTTGTTAACAAATGTCGCATGATCTGCAATACCTAAAATTCCATAAATACTTGGTCTTTGGTTTTTGTAGACCCCAGATGACCCCCCCCCCCCATCGTTGACTCTTGTGTGCTAACTTCAACACATGCGGTCTATAGAGGCGCCACTACCTGTGTAAATCGTCTGCCTTCACGAGTAGTATGCTCCCTATGTAAAATATTGTTGTAATATTTAAGCCTGTGGTAACCGCCACCTTTACATTTCATGACTTTCCCTGACGCGGATTTATTTCTGATTACCGACATCGACTAGTCTTTAGTTTGTTCTTCAATTAATGCCCCTTTATTTATCATTGGTATGGCATCGGGTACTTTTAGTTTTGGCAAAAGCTTCTTACTCTCAGCGGCTTGCGACCTAGTTTCAATAGCCATGGAAGTTGGAACATCGGCCATTGTTACCCCTGGTGCTATAGGATTCAATACTCCTATGTTACCTACAATTAAATCGTACAACGGTCGCTTTACGCAACACGCTGTCACTGCGCCTGTCAAATAGGGTGTTTCGATATGACGCATGCAGTCGGCACCTGTACTGCGGTATTATCCATCATTCTGACGGACACTGTTTTTCCAAGGTATTGACCTAGCCTTACCAGACTCTGCTGAGGCCCTAACCCCATTCACTAACCCCTCGCTCTGTATTGCTACGTTTGACACATTTTGATTGGAGCTAACCGTTTTTGGTAAATCCCTCTTACGCTTCGGACATGCACTAGACATATGACCCCATTCTCCGCAACTGTAACATTGTTTTCTCTGTCTATCCTGACTTCTAGGTCCCATCTGATCTGACCTAACTAATTCCCCATTTCGGTTTTGTGGAAAGTTCGTCCCGAAACTGCTCTCTTCCGAATTCACTTGCTTACTTTCCTTAGGACCCCTCGTGTCCCGGGCTACCACATTCAGAACCCTTCCATGTGCATCAGCGAATATATCTGCTTGTTTAGCCATTTCACTAGACCTATTGATAGTTTTCTCTTTTAAGTATTGGAATAGTTCCTTACTACATACTGCTAGCAATTGATCTCTGATGAGAAAATCACATACTGCATCGCAAGTCTTTGCGACTCTCCCGCAAGCTACCCAACGGAATAGGTAATTAGATATCCTATATATATACAAATTGATCGAAGCTTTCTCCCTTTTCTTGTTTGCTAAATCGGAACTTTTCGCTAAAACCCTTTTCAGTAAGTTCAAACCTTTTCAGCAATGCATCCTTTAACAAATCGTAATTAGATGCCTCTGCGCTCGGTATCCTCGAGTACACTTCTAAAGCTCTACCTTTCAGCAAAGTGCTAAGGTGTAATGCCCAATCTTCTTTCTTGAGTTTCTGCGCAGTAGCATACCTTTCGAATCTTAGCAGGTAACTATCCAAGTAATCTTTATTTTATTCGAATGCTGGAAGTTGTGGTTTTTTGAATTTACCCAGCTGCGATACCCTATCGTTCTCTAGTCTAGACCGTTCTAGTTCTAGCTTTTCTCTTTCAATACGCGCGCTTACCTCTAATTTCTCGCGCGCTGTTTCCTGTTTACGTTGAAACCTTTCTTTTTCGGCTTCTCGTTCTTCCTGGATTCTTTCCTTTTCAATGCGTAAGCTTAATTCTAATCTCTACTTTTCAATACGCGCGCTTAGTTCTAATTTCTCGCGTTCTTCCTGAATTCTTTCCTGTTCGCGTTGAAACCTCTCCTTTTCGGTCTCTCGTTCTTCGGCGCGTCGCTCTCGTTCTCCATTTTGTTCATCCTTAATAAACTGTCGTAAGGTTTTCCCCTCATATCCCAATTGCTTACCAAGCTCTACCAATTAACTAGTGGACGACACGATTTTAAATACGAGTGAGTTCTAAAACTAGTGTCAATAAATTAAATGCTACTCTGTTAAAAGATTAAGTTCAGTTTAGTTTACAAACTAACTGAATTTTATTTCTCAAAA
Organism: Unio pictorum; assembly: GCA_030141615.1. Taxonomy (NCBI): domain Eukaryota; kingdom Metazoa; phylum Mollusca; class Bivalvia; order Unionida; family Unionidae; genus Unio; species Unio pictorum. Next base: position 43,960,445 of record JARLTB010000021.1, read on the forward strand.
CACTCCTGTCTCAAAGGCTTTCTCCGACACTGTTGGACGTGCAAACTCAAATTAACAATCCAAAAGTTTTCTCGGATAGAAAGTACAATCCCACCGCTGCCACCAAAATTGTAACGTCAAGCCGACCCTTTGAGACCGGGCAGGGCTTTAGAGAAACAACAAACACGTTCGGGGAAAATAACGATTATATTAAACACAAGTAATAATGATGTGATAACAACACACAGAAAGGCAAAATAACAATAAAACATATGAAATACAAGTTGACTGCTACGTCAAATTCAAATGCAAAAACAAAAGCGGGAAAAAGGTACAAATTTGACCTTTTTGACGACATTAGTGAAACACTAAATCGCAATTTATAAGCAAAATGATTTTTCTCCATATCGATTCTGGATACATTTGGAGGTACAGAACTTTGTTCCAAAATGGATATGCACAGTTTTAATTTTAATTATATATATTTAAATTAGAAAATGATTTTCGGAAAAGGACAAAACCTGTAATAGGAAAGAATGTTCTTATAATCTTGTATCTAAAATTTTGAAATATGCACATTGTATTTCAATCTTGAATCGATGGACAAAAAGTATTATTTCTCAATCATACTGTATTGATGTTTATATTTACTAATTATACCAACACTCCAGCGTAGAACAGAGTTCATGTATCACTATATTGGGCAACATTATATATGTACCCAATGGTGCATGACACTGTACTACACTTATCGATTTTTTAAGCATTATGTGGTTATGTGTGTGAGAGTGTGTCCCAAGGTGTATGTGAGCATTTTTCATGATAATGGTTTTGTGATGCATGTCTAAATAAGCCCTGTGAAAGTTTTACTTAAAACAAGAAAAACAATGGATAATCAAATTAAAATTTTGTCAATGAACGTTAGGGGTCTACATAGTTCTGATCTCAAAAGAAGAGATATTTTCTGCTGGGTCAAACAAAAGAAAGCATCTATTATATGTTTACAAGAGACGCATAGTACAGTTGAGACTGAGAAGTATTGGGAGGCTGAATGGGGATATAAGTGTGTTTTTAGCCATAAATCTAGCAGTAGTGCTGGTGTTGCTATCCTGTTTAGAAATAATTTTGAATTTCTTATTCTTAGAAACAGATGTGATTGTCAGGGCAGATACATTCTCTTAGATTTATTAGTTAATGGACAGAGATTCACACTAGTGAATCTATATGGTCATAATGATGATAATGCTGAGTTTTTTAAAAATTTAAAAGAGGATATTATAAATTTTGAAAATTCCTCTGTTATTATTTGTGGTGACTGGAATGTTGTTCAGGACATGGAGCTCGACTCTTATAATATCTTGCATGATAAACACTCCATGGCACTAGCAGCAGTCCAGGACATCAAGAATCAACTAGATTTACTGGATCCTTGGAGAACAGTCAATCCTGACAGTAGAGTATTTACTTGGCATCAGGCAAGCCCTGTGAAACAGAGTAGACTGGACTATTTTTTAATCTCTGAGGACATGTTTTCAAATTGTATACACGCCTCTATTATTCCTGGCTATAAAACAGATCATTCAGCAATAACACTCAAATTGTCTATATCTGCAGCACCGAGAGGTCATGGATACTGGAAATTCAATTCAAAGCTATTAAAGCAAAATTAATATATTCAATTGGTAAAAAAAATGTATAACCAACACAGTAGAAGAATATTATTGTGAAGGTGATAAGAAAAACCCACTTCAGGTGAAACTAACATGTAATGATCAATTGTTTTTTGAAATCCTTAAAATGATAATAAGATCAGAATCTATTATGTATTCACAAGCTAAAGCAAAACAGGAAAAACAAAATCTCAGGAAAATGGAAGCTGAAATAAATACCTTACATGCTTTAGTGAATCAAAATAATAACCCCACTACGATGAAAGAATTGAACAAAAAGCAAGCGGAATTAGAAGAAATGAAGAAAAAAGAGGTGGAAGGTATAATGTTAAGATCTAAGGCAAGATTGTATGAATCTGGTGAAAAAAACTCTAAATATTTTCTTAATCTCGAAAAAAGAAATTACACAAACAAAACAATAAAAGAGTTAACTAAGGAAGATGGAACAAGGGTAACAGATTCAAAAGAAATATTAAATCAACAGAAAGACTTTTATGAAAAATTATACCAAAAAAAAAACAAATGTAACTTTCAAACGCTTAACCACTTTTTTAACCATGATAAAAAACTCAGATTTTGAAAGAAGTTCATGTGAAGGTAAGTTAACCTTTGAGGAATGTGGTTTAGCACTAAAAATATGAAAAATGAAACTAGCCCTGGTTCTGATGGATTTACGGTAAAATTCTACAAATTCTTTTGGAAAGACCTAGGCGGTTTTCTCTTTAGGTCTCTAAATACTGGATATGATATGAATCATTTTTCAGAATTTCAGTCTCAAGGGATCATAACATGCATTCCAAAAGAAGATAAAGACAGGAAATTTATAAAAAATTGGAGACCAATCTCTCTACTTAATGTGGATTACAAGATTGCTTCAGCGTCAATTGCTAATAGGGTCAAAAAAGTACTCCCGTTTATCATCAGTGACACCCAAAAGGGTTTTATGAAAGGGAGATTCATTGGTGAAAATACAAGATTGTTGTATGACCTGATGCAATACCTTGAGGAAAAAAATGAATTTGGTCTTCTTCTATTGGACGACTTTGAAAAAGCTTTTGACTCAGTTGAATGGGACTTTCTAGAAGTTGCTCTGAAGTCTTTTAACTTTGGAGAATCAATTTGTCACTGGTTCAGGCTATTTTGCAATAAATCAAAAAGTTGTGTTATTAATAATGGACATTTATCCCCATTCTTTAATTTGGAGAGAGGTTGTCGCCAGGGAGACCCTTTATCACCCTACTTTTTTATAATAGGAATTGAACTTCTTGCAACAGAACTAAAGAATAACACAGATGTTACAGGCATTTTTTTATAATGAAATGGAGTTCAAACTCGGGCAGTACGCTGATGATGCTTTTCTATTATTAGATGGTTCTCATTTGTCCTTGAGGACAACCATGCAGATTTTAAATGATTTTGCTTTGGTGTCAGGTCTGCACTGCAATGTTTTGAAATCGAAAGCAATTTGGATTGGAAACAAAAAATACTCTAATGAAAAAATATGTCCAGAAATTGATATTAACTGGTCAATGTCCAATTTTAGATTGCTGGGAGTATATTTCTCTTTGAACTTGGAGGATATGGTAGAGCTTAATTATTCGATGAAGTTAAAGGAAGTTAAGAAACTGCTTGGCTGGTGGAGTAGAAGAAATTTATCCATTATTGGAAAAATTACTTTGATAAAGTCCTTGCTTTTGCCTAAATTCATTCATCTTTTTGCAGCTTTGCCAAATCCTCCACCCCATATAGAAAAGGAACTGAATACATTATTTTTCCAGTTTATTTGGGGCAGTAAAACTGAGAGAGTTAAAAGATACACACTTATAGCTTCTTTTGAGGAAGGGGGATTAAATATGATTCACTTGCATTCATTTGTGTGTTATATAAAACTTACCTGGATTAGGCGCCTCTTAATAAACGAAGATGGCTTATGGCAAAAACTGGTTTCTGAACAAATATTTGGAAAATTTGGAGGTATGCTGTTATTTTCATTAGGAAAAACTAAATTAAAAGTAATCTCTAAATTAATTAAAAATATTTTTTGGCGTGATGTTATTTATGCGTTATCTCAATGGAAAAATGAACCATTTACTGTCAATGAATACTTGTCTCAAGATATTCTTAATTTAGTGACTGTAGATAATTTTAAATCATACACAAGGTGGAGAACAAATGGTATTGTAATTATTAAACATCTTTTTGATGCACAAGGGTCTCTATTAAGTTTTGATGAAATAAAACAAAAACAAAAACAAATAATTTCATACAGTACTTTGCTCTTATTTCAAAGATCTCTGTGATGTGGAAAAAGAAAATTAAAACTTTCTATGAAAGTGGAAATAGTTTTCTTGTAGCTTTGGACAAAACATCTCTCCTTAGGGTAAGAGCAAAGAATAAATTTATCTATAAAGACCTGATAAGAACCAAAATAATAAAGCCAAATGGTAAACAGGAAACTTGGTCCAGACAGCTAGAGTGTGCGATTGGTACAAATGAATGGACCAACTCTTTTGTTTCGGCTAGATTTTGTACAAAAGACACAAAACTGATTAGCTTTAACTTTAGATTTCTCCACAGAAATATTGCCACAAACCAATTTCTAAAAAAGATTAATTTAAGTGATAATGATAAATGTACCTTTTGTAATGAGGGAATAGAAGAAATTGAGCACTTATTTTATGACTGTTTAGTTACTGAAAACTTTTGGAAACTGTTGGTAGAATGGATCCAAACTTATGACCCAAATTTTAGAATTACACGAAAAGATGTCTTTATAGGAAATAACAACTTTGACGATCTTATCAACTTCCAATTTTGCTTGCAAAATATGTTATATACAGATCACGTTGTGCATCAAAAAGCCCAAATCTTGCCTATTATAAAAATTGTGTTTTATCATATAAAACGCTGGAAAAATATGTCGCCAAAGTGAATAACAGCAGTGACGAGTTTAAAAGAAAGTGGACCCTATTATCAACTTTTGGTACATGAATTATTATTATTATTATTACTATTTTTACTTTTAAAATTTATATATTTATTATTATTTTCTTTTTAATGCAATTTCAAGCATCTTGGGGTTTGTATGCGAGTATGACTTTGTGTACAATAATTGTGATTGTAAGTAAGTGTCTGTGTGTGCATGTGTGTGTGTGTTGTGTAGGGAACACATGTAGAGATCAGGACACAAAAGAATTTAAGATCATGCCCCATACGCCAGGTCAGGTGGTGATGTAGGGGAATATGTAAAATCCTGATACCTTGTGTTCAATAATAAAATAAAAAAAAAAAAAAAAAAAAAAAAAAAAAATTCAGGTGGTCAAAAGAAATAGCAAATTTATGTAAACTTCATGCGTACAAATGACTCTAGTATACTTTCATATAAACACTTGTGTAGTCAAGACACTACTATTATAAATTATATGTAGTCAATACACTACTTGTTGTGTTTCACACGTAGTCAAACACTACTATTGTAAACCATATGTGGTCAACACACTACTTGTTGTGTTTCACACGTAGTCAAACACTACTATTGTAAACCATACGTAGTCAACACACTACTTGTTGCGTTTCACACGTAGTCAAAGTACTACTTCACTAAATACAAGTTGACACGGCCTTCTCTATCTGGCACGGCCGCTTTCCCCTCCACATTTGTACCCGTACGTCGGCACTATATTGGTGGGTCATAGTAGCATTGACACGCCAGACTTCATGGAATTCATAAACCCATCTGGCTGCTCATCACCGGCGAGCTGAACATGAAAAAAAATATAAACACACCCATCCGATAGTCTAATTTAATTGGAATGGGTTTTATCGAAACTACTAAAAGAATATACGATAGGTACGAAGTATGACGTAATGCTATACAAAATAAATATACGTAATACAACGACACTAATACATAAGTAATATGTTTTTGAAATTAGTCGTGATAGCGACTAGATGAAATAACTCGCTACCACAATATAAAACATATACGATAAACGATGTGACTACATAATACAACGAACGTGCTTTCACGAAACTGAATAATAAATATGAATAGTAAAAAAGAGTTGACTGAAAAATACACATGCGACTCACCCAACTCTTTGGCTCTAAATTACACTGGCATCTGCCCGACAGCTGAATTTGTCTAGAGCTTCCCTCTAATATTCACTGTGCCCTTCAATGATGATGATGATAATTTGTTTAAGGTGATTCGTCCACTAGGGCTCTTATCACAGTTTTATCTGCCAAAAGGCAGTTATTTAATTGTTCCTGAGGGTGGGAATAGTGCCACACACCCTGCAGGCATTTATGTGTTCAATAGAACACTAGTTAATTTGGCCGTCACATCGGGACAGTTATTGAACTGTCACTGTGTGATTGTAAGGCCATATTTTGGTGGGTAGGAATAGAGCCTACACACACCCACCCAATCATTCATTTTGGAGTTGCCTACCTATCTGCAATGGCAGAAAAGAAAAGCGAGAGAAAAATAGTTTTCTCATATCGCCTGTGTCTGCTGTGTGCCCTTCAATATCTCCTACACGATATTTATACAGGAGCGCGCAATAATATATTAATTCGCACGTGCCGCGCGAGCAATAAAAAGCTTAGTCTGGTTCCCTGACCGCTCTCCACTCCGTTACTCTTCGTTATGAGGAAGAGTAACGGAGTGGAGAGCGGTCAGGGAACCAGACTATAAAAAGCTTCACGCGACACGAGGAAAAATCACATTTACAGAACCACTACGGCGCGCTACACAAGACACTCTATATCTGAAAAGTATGGTGGACTAGATAAACCATATCGGGCATTTCGTAACAATTAATGCAGTAAAATCTACAGAATATGTCAAAGCATATCAGTAGCACATACATTATTCAGTTTCGAGATAGGCGACTAAAGTCAGTATGACCGTAACATCAAGCAAGTGTTATTTAGAAACCAATATGTTTGAATAAATGCAAACATGTTGATAGAAACTGTTGTGATACGAGTTACAAAATGGGTTAGTGATAATTTCAAGATACTCCTGTTACGGTTTCCAGTATTAGAAAAAGGTTTACATTACAGTGGTGTCACTGTCACTAGGGCAGTACAAGATATGTGGACCGTACCGGTTGGCACCTTCAGAAGGGGTAACACCAACGTGACTGTTAATACAATTTTTGGTATTTTTGTACAGGACGGAGGTCAATGTGGGTGACACCATGCAATATCGAACTGGGTAACACGAACTCTTGTGATGCCACTGTTACATTATAATATTTAATAGGATTTATAATAATTGCATGATTTTTATACGTGTCCAGTTGGTGAAATAATGCTGACGTGAAAATGACTCAAATCATTTGTATTGCATATAGGGAATAATAATTGTCTAGGACACGTAGAGGTACTAACAATGCTCACAGTCTGGTGTATATGTAAATTTATAAGCAGATTGGTAGGAAGCTTGTCTTGTGATAACCTCAATTTTTCCATGGTAGTGTAACGCTTAAAAATAAGTTCTTCAATTCTAGATACAGGTAAATCTTGCATGTGTTCATAAATCCCTAAAACCCTAAATAGAAGTGATTTCACATTTACATCCTAGTGGTATACGGGAGATAACCCTGTGAACCATAAGCCCGACTTTGATTGTGTTACATTTAAAATTGTCTTTAAAATGGTCTTTCGTGTGTTCTTGCATGAAGAGCCACCGACCCAGGAGAAGCTACTGGCAAGCTTTCTCACATACCCACATTGGCCCAATCCGAGACTCGAACCCACGCAGAAAGAGGTGAGATGGCAGTGATCCGTGGTACAATCTGGGTATTGCAGTTCGAAAAGAAAATCTATTTCGCTAGATTAGAGTTTAGCCACGATTTTTCAGTTATTATCTGCTTTATTGAAAGGTACAGGTTTTCGTTATGTTTGTTACGATTTTTATGAAGAAAAACTAAGTGACGGAAGTGAAATTTATAGGATGGTACCAGTTTGACACACTCATTGGACATTTTTAGGCTATAGCGTATATACTGCTATTTTGTGTTTTGTTAAGAGTATTTTTCGCCATTTTCTTTATAGACGAAACGACGATTCCTGTAAAGGCGTATACATAATGCTTTTAAAACTGCTTAAATTGTGACTTTGGAGAATTTGTTTATTAACTTCTGTCACTTCATGGACGTCTGTCATACATACATTATCTAAGTCCGTTTTGAAAGTACCTTTGATTGAGATTTGTATATATTTATGCGTCAAGAAACTGTACATAAGGAGAGGCACCGCATATTATTGTCCACATAAGTTCTACAACGTAATCAGCTTTTGAGGACGAATCGCCAGAGGTCTTAAATTTATATATTTCTTTAACTGAGAACGCTTGATAGAAGATGAGTGACTGTCTATTAACTATGGAGGTATGTACGTTGTATGTAATTTTCAAATATAAAGTACATTTTGCGAGTAGCTTTTTATATACATTTATTTCGATGAAATGGTGCAAATTGTCTTTTTCTTTGGACAAGTAATACATCTTGTCTCAAATTTCCCTATACCTTATAAGGACCGAATTCTTCTTACACTTAAACAACAATCATGGGTTTGTCCTCTGATCTGATTCTGTGTACTTTTGTTGTAATGTGATGATTTATGCATCTCGCCATACAGTGAATTACCAAATATAAACATACATATTAATTGTCTTGCAAATATGCGATTTTCCCGAATCTTTGAACAATAAACAAGCAGGCCCATGAAATGTATAATATCTAAAGTTAATTAACTAGATGAAACTACCAGCTCTTTAAATTTCAAATTGAAATATTGAAATGTTGCGGTCGGATGTATTTTAGAATTTGGTGATTTTTCTCTATGATGAAATCCTGAAACTGTCTCAGATGTAGCTCACTGAGTGATGTTATACTGCCTTTTCTCTGAAGAAATTGCAGCTAGCGTAACCTGGCACTCTCCAGCATTCAAGACACAAAGCTCATGTTATGTTCAAATACTGTTTATTCTGTGCAAGAACTCTCATCGAAATTAGAGTGTACATGCGTGTGCGTGATGTGGTAAAAAGCTGCAATAAATGGAAAATGTAATCATTACAAAACATGAAATTAAAGAAACGTTTCACTAATGTATTAATGTCCATATCACAAATCAAATCTACGAGTCATTAACAAAGTTACTCACACTGTGGTGGGCTTCAATTTCAAAAAGAGCTGTGAAAGTACGCTCACACTCCCGCCTCGACGTTCCACAAACGAAAACAAAAAGAAAACTGATATTCATGAAGAAGAGTTAAAAAAAGGGAGACAAATCTAAATGGTCATTTGACTGTTCTAACGGTAACAGCACACTCCCCGTCTGATATCTCCCAGATATCACTATAAAGAAATAAACAAATGTACACTATAAGTGTAGAGTTCGTTTTTAGTCTTAACGTCACTGTCCAATGAAACAAAATCTAGGTTATGGCTTAAGATCATATCATATTGCATAAAACAGGAAGGTGTAGATCATTTCTCAGTGGACTCCTCCGTTAATAACAGAATCATCTCGGTAATCGGTCTCGTGTAGATTGTCGGATGGCCTTCCCTTGTAACACGAACTTCAGCTTTACGAACTCTGTCATCTCCGCCTGGAATCGAGTTCACGATCACGCCGACAGGCCATTCATTCCTACAAACGGTCTTGTCCTTCAAGAGTACAATGTCTCCTTGTTTAATGTTAGTCCGATCAATCTGCCACTTGCGTCTACTTTGCAATGTTTGGAGATATTCACGCCTCCAACGGTTCTAGAATATGTCAGCCAAGGTTTGTACGCGTTTCCATTGCGTCTTGTATAAATCCTTCATTTCGAACGGTCCGAAGGGCTCTGTAATGATGTATATTTTCTGAGTAAGTAGCACTGAAGGACTTAGTATCATAGGAGACTCTGGATCGGATGAAACAGGCACGATGGGACGGGCGTTAACAATAGAACAAACTTCAGCTATAAAGGTGATGAGCACTTCATTTGTAAGGTTTTTGGATTCTACCTCAGTCATCATAGAGTCTAAAATTCGACGTGTAATTCCGATCATGCGTTCCCACACCCCCCATATGTGAAGAGTGAGGTGGATTAAATATCCATATAATCCCTTTCTTGTACAAAAATTCCTTAACAGGACCATCCTCCACATTAATGGCATCGATCTTCAGGTCGTCAGTCGAACCGATAAAATTGGTTCCACGGTCTGATCGTAACTCCCTCACGTTACCTCTGATGGAAATGAACCTCCGAAGGGCATTGATAAATGCAGACGTACTGAGATCTTCGATCACCTCAATGTGGATGGCTCTAATCGTAAGACATGTAAAGAGTATGGCCCAACGTTTACTGCTGGCTAAACCTCCTCTAGTGCGTCGTGCTATGACTGACCAGGGACCAAATGTATCCACTCCTACATAAGTGAAAGGAGGTACTGGTTCAAGGCGATCGTGAGGTAGGTCGGACATCTTCTGGTATTCTTGTTTTCCACGCAATTTACAATATTTCACACACTTGTGGATCAGCGAGGATATCAACCGTTTGCCTCCTATAATCCAAAGTCCGGCAGCTCTAACCGCTCCTTCTGTGAAGTGCCGTCCTTGGTGTTTAACATTATCATGGTGATGACGTACAAGTAACGTCGCGATATGATGGCGTCCGGGGATGATAAGTGGATTCTTTTCTTTAATGCTAAGATCTGCTCTATTAAGGCGACCTCCCACTCTAAGTATGCCATCCTCATCAATGACTGGGCTGAGAGATAGTACTGGACTGTCTCTTGGTAATGGCTTTTTCTCCTCGAGGCAGGTTAATTCTCTGCTATACATCTCATGCTGCACCACTTTGATTATGAAATGCTCAGTTTTGTGATAGGTTTCCACAGTCCTGAATTCCGAACAAATATGCCATCCTTTGCAGCGCTCATTGCCGCAATAGGATAGAACAATGTGTCTAAGACGGGCGAAAGTTTCCACTAAGTTCTTCCAAGATGAAAATCTTTCAAAACGATGCGAACCCAGTAAGCTTTTCTTTGACACAATCGTTTTGAGTACGTCAACCTTTGGTCTCAGCTCCTTATTCTCGTCAGCATCCAAGAGAGGAAATATGTCATCAAAAGATTCTTTGTCTTTACGGAGTAGATGTGATGGGCCTAACACCCAAGGACTATCCTGTATACGTGCAGCTGGAATTGACCTGGTAGCATAGTCAGCCGGGTTAAAATCCGTTGAAATGTAGGTCCATTGTTCTGGTGTAGTGGATTTCCTGATGCGCTCCACTCTGTTGCTGACGTATACGTAGAATCGTCTCGTTTGGTTGTGTATATATCCTAGAACAACTTTGCTATCGGTGTAAAACCGCACTGAGTCCATTATAATATCTAAGTGATCCGATATAGTCTCAAACATTTCTACAGCCAGTACTGCTGCACAGAGCTCAAGGCGAGGAATATTGTGTCCATGCTTAGGAGCAACTTTAGCTTTGCCTAGAACGAAACCAATTTGTTGACTACCATCGGCGGCTGTAGTTTTGAGGTAAGCTACTGCGGCGATAGCTTTTTCAGAAGCATCTGAAAATATGTGCAACTCATTTTTGACAGTAGTATTGAGTGACATAGACGAATATGTGCGTGGAATTTTTACATTTTCAAGGAGTTGTAACGAATCTCTCCAATCCTCCCATTCTGCTTGATGTTCAACAGGTAGAACTTCATCCCAATCTGTAGTTCCTGATATCAGATTCCTAAGAAAAACCTTCCCTTGGATTGTAACAGGGGCAACAAAACCGATAGGATCAAACAGGCTGTTGACAGTAGACAGAATTTCTCGCCGTGTATAAGGTTTCTCCTCAGATGACACTTGAAAACTGAACGAATCTGATTTAAAATCCCAGGTCAGGCCTAGACTACGCTGTAAGGGTAGTATTTCTTCACTAAGGTCTAGATCCTTCAGGTCCATAGCCAGATCGTCGGAAGGAAAGGCATTCATCACCTCATCACTGTTTTAAGCAATCTTGTGCAAACGTAGGTTGCCTTCAACGTTAAGAGCTCGCTGTGTTCTTTTCATTAGGTCAATAGCTTGTGCGCTTGTAGGGAGTGATGTAAGTCAATCATCCACATAGAAATTCCGTTTAACAAACTCTTTAACGTCCACGCCAAAAACACTTTCACTGTTCTGTGCCGTTCTCCTCAGTCCATACGTCGCGACAGCAGGAGACGGACTATTACCAAAGACGTGTACACACTTTCTATACTCAACCAGATCTTCGTCCAGATTGTTGTCACGATACCAAAAGAATCTAAGAAAATTTCTATGATCCTCTCTGACTAAGAAACAATGAAACATCTGTTGAATATCAGCTGTGACAGCAATAGGTCCCTTCTGAAAACGAAGAAGAATGCCCAAGTGGTTGTTAGTCATATCTGGTCCCGACAGTAAAACATTGTTCAACGAAACACCGTCGTATTTGGCAGACGAGTCGAACACGCCTCTTATCCGATTCGGTTTCTTAGGGTGGTAGACACCGAAGATAGGTAAGTACCAGCGCTCCTCGTCGTCTTTAAAAGATGGGGATAACTCTGCATGTCCACTATCAAAGATTCTTTGCATGAAAGTCACAAAATGTTGTTTTTTGACCGGATCCCTTCGGAGACTGGTGTCTAATGTCTTAGCCCGTTTAATGGCTTGCGGTCTATTGTTCGGTAGTCTTTGTCTTGGTGTACGGAAAGGAAGGGGTGCAACCCAGTTTCCATGAGGGTCTTTGTAGAGCTCCTCGTCCATTATCTTGAGAAATTCTTTATCCTCTATTGACATCCCAATTTTATCATTTTTTGTTCTCTCGAAAACAAAGGCACCAAAGTCACCTTCTGCATCCGCGAATGAAGAAAAATACAATTTTATATTGTCGTCTGTACATACATTCCTGATGGGAGTTTCCTTTATCTTGAAACCATTAGGGCATGGTCTGAAGATAGACGTACGTCCTTTTTCTAACAGGTAAGTTTTATTGACATTCACGAAATCGGGTTTGTGTACTTTACCAAGACAAGCTTCTCCTATTATCACCCAGCCAAGGCTAAGTCTCTGGGCATAGGGAGAGTTCCGTGGACCGATGCGTTGGTCATGAACGTGATGTGCTTCAGTCAAGTCTCTACCAATCAGTAGTAGTATAGACGAGCCAGCATCTAATGGTGAGATGTGTCTCGCAATATCGTTAAGATGAGGGTGGTGTTCCACCACTTCTGGAGTGGGAATTTCTTCCCTAATGTCTGGTATCTGATTACATTCAATTAACGTCGGAAGTTTCAATCTTGCACTTCCATTTAGTGCTTCTACAACGTATCCACTTGCTCTTCTACCATAAGTCACTACACAACCGGTGCACGAAGAAAGCGTGTATTCAACCTGTTTATCTTGTATGTCAAAAAGATTAAAAAAGTCTGACTTGGCTAATGACCTGTTACTTTGATCATCGAGGATAGCATACATCTTTATAGCCTTTGCTGGATGACCATCTGGATATAGTCTAACAAGGACTGTTTTAGCACAAGATTTACCAACAAATCCTTCGCCACAAATTTGAGTACACTTAGATGTTACTCGTGGGGATGAGGAATCTGAAATCTCCTTCTCCCCGCCATGACTTATTGCGGGAGATTGAGATAAAAGCTTCTCTGCTACAGCGGCGGTGACATGCAAAGCTGTAGGATGACGATCACTGCCACAGTCTGCGCACTGTATTACTTCCTTGCATGCACGTAGTATATGCTTTGTTGATTCACAACATCTAAAACATATGCCGTTCTCTTTTAGAAGTTTCTTACGTTCTTCTAAAGGTTTGAGTTTGAAACCTCTACACTTGTTCAGAGAGTGGTTCGTTTTGTGTAATGGACATCGTTTGTCTGGTTCAACATCATTCACATCTGAATGTCGTGATACCTGTGTTTTCTTTGTCGAGATCATACGTCTATTACCAGCGTTCCTAAGAGGGGTTTTCTCCTTTTTAGTAGGTGTTATGGTGCTGATTTCATATGCGAAACCGGGGTCATTCTTCACTTTGCTAATATCACGGATAAATTCAGCAAAGAAGGAAAACGGTGGAAAAGAAACATTATGGTGTTTCTTGTAATTCACTGCTTGTGTAGTCCACCTTTCTTGTATGCCATAAGGAAGTTTATTCACTATGGGAAGCACACCAGAAGACGAGTCATAATAGCCCAAAAGTGACTGGTATCTTTTATCTTCCTTGGCAGACTCAATTTCAGATAGAATATCAGACAACTCGTAGAGTTTCTTATTGTCCTTATTAGTCAGCTTCGGAAAGTCGGCTAATTTAGTTTTTAAGGCCGCCTCAACCATTTCTGGGCTACCATATCTCTCATCTAGACGCTCCCAGATTCTTTGTAGTCCTCTAGAAGGGTTGTTCACATTTGATGCTCTGATGCTAAGTGCATGTTTTGAAGATTCAGGGCCTAACCATTTTACTAATAAGTCTATTTCTTCGTTAGTGGTAACCTGTAACTCTCTCATAACGCTGAGAAAACAGGCCTTCCAAACGGTATAAAATTCTGGTCGATCATTGTAGTTAGAAAGACGTGAAAGGAGCAAGTCTTTCTTCAGAAGAAAACGAGTCATCTCCGTACCGATAGACTGACTACTATATTCCTGTGGTTGAAGTGCTGCTGAAGCATAATCGACTTGTCCATTATTGGGGTGGTAGACGGGTGCATCAGCATTCAACACAGTAGGTCGATGTGTAGATAAAGAAGCGTTCTTATGCATCCCTGATTCGTGTACTTGGTCCAAGTCTAAGCTTACACTAGATACACATTCTTGATCATAGTGGTTGACGCGCCGACAGGTCTGTATCACAGGTTGTGGTGTCGGTATGAAATTTGGGATCATAAGTGGTGTAGGTGTGTAATTGACACTTTGGTGTACGCCTTATTTAACACCACACTCATCGTAATCAGGCTTGAAATGAGTATTTTCTGGCAGTTCTGTTTGTTGACTAACATAATATCTAACACGTTCCATGGGTTCCTGAGGCTGAGAGACATCGAATTCACTTAGATTGGATTCACCACGGTCTTCACCGACCGACTGTAAAGCCTTTACTTCAGCTTCAGCTGCAGCAGCTTCCTTTTGATGTGCTAGAAGCTCCAGGTCAGCCTCCAGTTCTGCCTTTTTACGTACAGCTATCGCTTTAGACTCATCAATAAAAGCTTGCTGTTTACGTATCCCTGCTTCTTTCTCGGCGAATTCCACTCGTGCACGTGCGGCGTCAGCTTTAGCACGCTTCCTAGCAAGCACAGAACTTATGTTGGTTGTAGTCGAACCACTAGGTTTAGATTTTGCTGTGTGTATAGAGAAGTTAGAATGAAGTGAGCCGGATTCCAACGCATGTTGTTTGAAGGTGTGAAGTCGTTTTAAGGTATTTTCGACTATCATTTTATATGCTTGCACTAACTTAAGATGAGTTTCCAATTCTTTAAGGCTTTCCTGTGTGCTTGTTTTTGACAAAAAATCAAGGTATTCTGTGGACAGAGTACAATATTTGTCATAGCATTTGACTAGATCATTTTCTATTTTGCGTAAGGAATTTATATCACTGGGACGATCAGCGAATATTGCCAAAACATCTTCAATGTTCTTCCAAGCTTTCTCTAATTTGACATTATACTCGTCTCGGGTCGTCTCGTACATTTCCATGCCTTTGACAGTTAATGTTCTGATTCGCCTTTCGGTAGGCTGCGATGAAACTGCTTCTTGGTCTATATATTTTGAATCAATTGAATCCATTTACACAGATAACAGAACTTTGGTAAATGGGAAAAATAGAATCTGTATGATGTCAGAAAGTTATGCGACGAGAAGTTAATAACAAATCACAATAGTTTCAAAACGTGATGAATCCCGTAGAATATGTAGTAAACGTGTTATGTAGTTTGGACTGAATCACTGTTTCTTTCACATTATACAGACTAACAAATTAGCAAATTTGAATGAGTTCATCTCACAATTCAAATTCTTGGCGACTGTAGGTAAATGGTTGCCCTGGTCAGATCCCAGTTCAGTAGTACAAGTGAACTTTTATCCTTAATTTAAAAGGAAGATGTATTCATTTAGCTTTCTCAACACATCAGAATATACTGTATAGGCGGTGACCGAATGTCAGCATCATGCGACTGTTGACGATTGTCCTGTGCCTGTAGTAATTCTCCGAATGTGTGTAAATGAAATGTGTAGCTATCTAGCGGTCTTGATGAACCAGTCAGCTCTAGCGCTATCCCTGGGAAGAATTTTTCATGAAGTTACTGGTCACAGTCTTTTTACTATACTGCCTTTTATCTGAAGAAATTGCAGCTAGCGTAACCTGGCACTCTCCAGCATTCAAGACACAAAGCTCATGTTATGTTCAAATACTGTTTATTCTGTGCAAGAACTCTCATCGAAATTAGAGTGTACATGCGTGTGCGTGATGTGGTAAAAAGCTGCAATAAATGGAAAATGTAATCATTACAAAACATGAAATTAAAGAAACGTTTCACTAATGTATTAATGTCCATATCACAAATCAAATCTACGAGTCATTAACAAAGTTACTCACACTGTGGTGGGCTTCAATTTCAAAAAGAGCTGTGAAAGTACGCTCACACTCCCGCCTCGACGTTCCACAAACGAAAACAAAAAGAAAACTGATATTCATGAAGAAGAATTTAAAAAAAGGGAGACATATCTAAATGGTCACTTGACTGTTCTAACGGTAACAGCACAGATGTATACATCACAATACTCGATTTTCACTTTGTGCTAAACTATTCTAATAAAGGATCTCCATTTATCATTGCCAAGAAAATTAGCTGGTATTATCGCCTTGATTTCATCACAAGTTTTATCTTTGAAAGTTAGAGCGATAGAATATGTATCGACAACTTACGGAAGCCGTGATAAACAACATTGAACGCAAAATACTGAGTTTTATTTGGAATAACAAGATACACTATCTAAACCAAACTCACATATGCAGATCTAAGGATAAAGGGGAATTAGCCGTGCCAAACCTAAGTATAAAACAAAAATCAATAATCTTAAATAGGTTTAAAAGTAATACTCCCGAACTACCGTGAGAGGCCATATATATATTTATAATTACGGTTACTTATGTTGTTTCAACGATAATATAATATAAAACATAATAAATTAGTTAAACTATTAAAATCTCCATATTTATGCAGAAGTTCAGAACTAATTTACAACCATTAGGATACAACAAATATTTGGAATCCTAATATAAAGATTTATGACAATTTAATGGAATTAATACTTTTAGATAAATATAGGATAGCGTATAAAAACCCAAATTTTAACTAGGAAAACATTTGGAGAAGATACGCACATATAAAATCACCTTCAGTGCAAGGTAGAATACTTTATTCCTGCATGAGGACTGGCTCACTGGTGAAACAGCTTAGTTTAGATAGTGTATCTTGTTATTCCAACAGCACATTATAAATTGACTGTCTCTCTGTAGGCTATGCCAACAACATATCGACTCCAAAAATATTATTTTAACATGTCAAAACACAGAAAATGAGAGATTAAATATACAAAACTTATCAGTAAATAAAGATGGACGTTTAAAAAATATGAAGGGGACACCGAGTGGCCGAGTGGTCTCAAGCGCTTTCCGTTACGAATCACTGCCGTCTCACCTCTGTCTGCGTGGGTTCGAGTCTAAGATTTGGCTAATGTAGTTATGTGAGAAAGATTGCCAGTAGCTTCTCGTGGGTCCGTGGTTCTTTCTGAGGGGTTCCCGGGTCCTATCTCCACCAATAATACTGGCCACCATGTATAGCCTATCGTGGGCTGAGAAATGGCGTTAAACCCTAAAACAACAATAACAAACAATATGCAATTTCTATATACTAATGAAATAGATGATAAATATATTTATAATAAATTAATTCAGTACATAAACACTTATGAAAGTAAGAAGAGAAGATTTCTTATAATTAAATTTATATAATATATGAAATAATTTAAATATGAGGTAGATAATACAAATTTTAATAATTGTTTTGTTTAAATTTTGTTGTTGTTGGCATAGCTAAAATAAATGTCCCTGTAGAAAAAAACAACTTTCTTTATACTTTCTATGCACTAAAATGCTTCATCCTATAATAAATATACAGAACACCTCTGAGGAAAATTTGGAGGAAAAGAAAACCAGTTTATACAAGAAATACTTTGGGCATAGCATACAAACATGTAGCATAGAACACATAGTATACACTGGATAACATAGATCATTTGGCAAAGAATGCTGGAAAGAAATAAACTCCCTAGCCAGCCTGGGCAATGAAGTAAAGATACAACCCTAGAATAGGACAGCGTGTAACCCATAATAAAGAAAATGAAATATTAAAATATAAATATTCTAAACTATCAAAACACTCATATATATATATATATATATATATATATATATATATATATATATATATATATATATATATATATATATATATATATATATATATATATATACACTGAGGGAGAATACACACAGAAATAAAAACTATTTACTTTCAGATAATATGGGGGTATGTTAAATGGTGTTAATCTGAAACAGACCACACCAATAAACTTTAAGGACATGGAAATGAAAAGTACAAAGATTATTCTAAATGGAACTAGAACCGAAGTGAAATTTTGAAACTATTTGAAAACCACTTGGACATGCATAACAAAACAAACATGCTATTGTGAGTATTTTTGTTTTTAAATCTTGAGCACCTGGAGAATTAACTATGGTGAAATAGGGATGGATATGCGAGTGATCTAGACCTTGCTAGTACTACGACTGAGATTCATAAAAAAACATTTTTCCAATATATAAATAGAACGTTTGTATAATGGAACTTTTATAGACCTTTGATATAGTTAGTGGAAATTCGAGAGTATTTGACTTAAAGTCTTGAGGAACTAGAATTTTGAAAGACTGAAATAGAGATGGATATCTGAGTGATCCAGACCTTTTACTGGCACTATGTCTAAAATCTCTATGGATCAGGAATAAATCTCATGTGGAACTTGAATGATATGTGACTATTCTCAAATTTGCGATACCTCTGTTAGAAGTCTCTACGGAAAATTAAAGAACTTATGTGAACATAAAAAAGACGTGAACATAATATCTGAACATAATCAATCTAAATCTGAACACGGAACATATATTTTTATGAATTGATTATAAGTCTGTTAAATTACATCGACGAAAATCTCCTTCTCTGCTCTGAACTTATTAGACAAAAAGAATGCAGCAGGAGACACCATGAGCAAGGTCTACTGGTGTGTGCCGGGTGCAAATGCTGAACGTGCATTAATCATTTGACTTTGATTTGAACATAATTCTAAGCAAAGCTTTACTATTACCAGTGTTATAACTTGAACTGAAGAATATAATCTTGAATTATGATATACAAAACTATATACTACAAATACGAAATTCAAACTTTCTGAATTAATGAATATATTATAATTAATGAATATACTATACCAAATTGTTGTAATACTTAATTAAACTGTATCTTATACCTACTTCCCTACAATTATCGAATTAAGGAGTACTTGATTATAATAGGAAACCTTAAGTTAACAACAACCATCCACATTAACAAATACTAGTATTTACAGAGAGAAACTAAACTACGTATATTTAATTATTTATAATTTAATAAAAACTGAAATGAAACTTGACCAATACAAGCCAGTCCAAACAACCATACAAAGAGTAACGTACAATACAATATAGCTACAAACACAACATCATTCACTGGACACAATAGTTCCACTGGCCTGGATCACTTATTTAAATAGCACAAAAGATTAACCAGGGTTGAGGAGTACACTAATTAGGGAGGTATAAAAACCCTATATCAAAATTATAAAAAAAATTAAATTCTTATAAACTAAATCAAACACATATTATATTGGAACAGAGAAACGAACATTTTATTAACTTTAGATACTTGGTAGTTCGTGAAATAATGTTAACCTTAGACGGACCACACCAATAAATTATAAGGACTCTCGCATCTCCAGCTATAGAGTATATACTTTTTCAATAATTTCGAGTATACACGATAATACTATTGTACTACCACGTCAATTTCTGCATGATTTGTAACTTTGGTTAACAAAGAGTAATGTTCACGTTTATATTCTTGATTACGACTTTGCAAAGGATTTTTGTATTAGTAATTTAAGGCTACATTTTTAAGAAATGTTTAGTAAAGTATGATTGTTATGACGCAAGGTTAAGTTTATTTATGAACTTGTTGTTTTGTGTATATGCCGGTAATATTATCTGCATAACTTACAGTGTATAACGTTGTTACGTTTTTATGCCTGTGTCGTATAAATAGTACACGGTAGTGGATATTTTTTTATCTCCCCAGTGTATGAAAAGGTCAGATGTTGTCCCTTGCTTTGAGTGTCTGGAATGTCCAGTGTCTGTAGTGTGGCCAACTGTAGAGCTGTCCAATATCTGGAATGTCTAGTATCTGAAATGTCCAGTATATGGATTGTCCGGTGCTGTCCAGAATCTAGTGTCCGCAGCATCCGGAAAGTGTAGAGCTGTCTGGGGGGTCCAGAGTGGCTAGAACGGACCCGAGCGCTCCTGGTATATGAGGGGTAGAGGTCTACGTGGTGCAAGCGGTAAAGCCATCCACAGGAATTATTCGTAGCAGCTGTAAAGCTGAATTAAGGGGTTCGTAAAACCCATTGCATATTAAAGGACTGGAGCAAAAAGTTACATCTGTCCTTTTCCATTTGCACAATTCATTTTACTACACGAGTATAAGTCTACATTGTTTGCTAGCTGAGTAGACTATATCCAACTTTCCATTGTTTAGTCAATGTGAATCATTCATGTCTTGTGTTATTTTTTTGTGTAATTGTTTTTGTGTCTTTTCTTCATTCCATTTGTGCTTATTGTGTTAATAATCCAATATTTGGATTAAATTCATAAGCACGTATTCATTATTTAATTGTTCATTCAAGTCATTCATTATTAAACATTGTAATTATATCATCGTCAAAAGTGTTTTATTGTGAGTCCGAAAAATCCCACCCGGTTGTTTTGTTACAATTATGTATGTCAAGTAAGACTAAAGCATGTAGGAAGTGTGCCTAGAGAAGCTATGCCATTGTAGCAGTAACTTTGATGTACATTTGTATACCTTTTGAATTGAATTAAGTTTTATTTCTATATATTATCTATACTAATGTTTCCTCCCTAATTGTGGACTCATAACAACGATCACCTTACAGTGTCATTCTTGATTCATGTATCTGTCTACTCAATCGTGCTGTCCATAGTATTATAAACAAACAACCATAAAAGCGTTCCTGTATGACGGGAGGAGAATGGAGATGATTGTAAGTTGGGATGCAGGCAACATAATCTTGTCACATTTGGAACATATATATAAAATTAATAGCTTCATTAATTTCTGAAGTAGCTCTACTCTACTTCAGGTGCTAGTAATAAGTTTGCATATTTGACTTTATCATTAGTCACAACAAACAAATGACTATGTATGTCTTTGTGAATAAAGTGTATCAATGTACAAAAGTATAGTACACATCAATATTTGTAATTATTTTTATTTCATAGAAATCTAGTACAGAAAGATTTAAAAATATTAAATTATTTGAATTGTTTAACATTGTGACTGCTATAAGATATCAAGTTTTATATTATAATGAGGCAATTCCGAGAAACGATTCAAATAACTCTAAAGATTCAATGGATTCTAGTACAAGAATGTACGTCTGTTCACTGAGACATTTCTGACGCGTTGTTCCAGTATATGGCTAGACCAAGAATGTCATATCTCTGACGATGTAGGCGAGCAATGTGGATGCGATTAGTTACAACTTTTTAAATTGCAAACTTCAAGAACTTTTAGTTCTTCAAAAGAGTGATTTTCCAATTTATTAAGCTGTTAATATACTGTATCACTGATGTTATTGATTTATTTTGTATTTATAAACGTCTTGCATAGAGGATAAATTTACATTAAAATAGTTTACTTTGGTGACTAACGACTGAAACAATATGCCCATTGTCTTTCCTGCAACTCAGTTAGAAAATCTTTCATATGAGTAGGGAAATCCTTGACGCAGGGATCACAGTGGACCTTCACGTTCCACACAGTACATACACTTTGAGAAACGTTAAGTCTGAATTCATTATCATTATAAAACATATAAGATTCAAACATTATTAGGTCTCTAAGTTTGTTTCTGCAGTCGAATAATGTGCATTTTAAGAGTACTCTTAAGAGGGAACACTGTGCCTTTGTGTCTAATTTCAATGGGCAAATCGTTCCACATCGCTGCTGCATGGTATGCAAAAGAACGTTGTCCATATGACTTTCGGTTTCATAGTGGAAACAATGAGTATACGATTGTCAGAAGAGAAGCGTAAGTATTTTGCTGGTATCTACACATGGGTGAGGCCAGATTGGTTTGTTGGACTGGAGTCTGTCAGTGAAACCTAAAACAGAGAACAAATTGTGTTTGATTCTGTATCGAATGAATAGCCAGTGTAGGGTACAATGCAGTGGTTAGGTGTACTATGATCGAGGTACTCTAAAGATGATCCGAGCAGCTGTGTTTTTAACTTTTTAAGGTTTCTGGAGCTGAGACGAACCAGGAAAAATTAAATTACAATAGTCCAGTCTTGAAAGTACTAATGAACACACAAGTGATTTAATGTCATCAACTGAAAGATATTTGCGAATGGAACTAATGCGTTTTAGTTTAAGTCATGCAGCCTTGCATATATTCATGACATGTTGGTGCAATCTGAGATTACTGTTTAGAGTAACACCTAGCTTTCGTACTGATTGTGTGAATTTTATGTTGGTGTTGCTCATATTTATTGTCTGAGGTAAAGGATGTGAATGAGAAAGTGTGTTGTGATTAGTTTTATTATCTTTCATCTGCTGCTTGTTACATGTCATCCATGATTGCACGTCAGAAATACACCTCTCTACTCCTTTGATGGTAGTATCAACTTCAGTTGCGTGGATTGACTTGTATATTTTGTGTCATCAGCGTACAATTGGTGAGACACTGGGTGATAATCTGTGACACATGAGAGCGGCTGAGTGTATATAATAAAGAGAGCAGGTCCGAGAACAGACCCCTGTTGAATACCACTACATAGATCAACTGGGCCGAAGTTCATTCTATTTGCAGATATACTGAGTCACCTGTTGCCTGAGTAGGACTTGTACCACTGTACGGCATTATTCTGAATGCCAAATACATGCTGCAGACGGTGAAGGAATATATCATAGTCTACTGTGTCAAATGCTGCAGACAAATCAAGGATGGTAAAGGCAGTAATCTTTCAACAATCCAAAGCGGAGAGATTGTCATTAAATACTTTCAAAAGAGTAGGTTCAGTGCTGTGGCAAAGGCGATATGCAGACATTGTTATAAAGAGTTTCTAAATTCAAATAAGATACAAGTTGGGTTATACCAATATTTTTCTAAGATTTTTAATATGAACGGGAGATTAGAAACTCGGCTTTAGTTCTTTAAATCGTTATGGTCAAGTGTTGGTTTTTTCAGCAGAGGCATTACGACGGCACTTTTGTAAATGATAGGAATTCCCCCGATGAGAGAAATATTTTAATAGCATCATCTATTGAAGGCACTATTGTGTCTAAGAACTCAAGCAGTAGTGATGCTGGAATTGGAAAAAGTTCGCATGACTGTGGTGCACTCTTCATCACGATTTTCTGTATTAATCCATAGAGGCAGGTTCAAATGTTCCCAATGGTTGTCGCTGAAATTCTGTATCGTAACTGTATGGTGACAACGGGTGTATTGAAAGTATGTTGTCAAGCGCATCTTTAATGGTTTGTCCTTTATCATGGAAGAAAGTTGCAAATAGTTCCGGAAAGTCTACTGGAGAGAAGGTAGTTGGAAGTGGTGTACATTTGTTCCTTGAAAATAGTTTGTTAGTTATTTCGAAGAGCTCTTTGCAGGCGGAACTCTCAGTGATCTTAGTACTGTAGTGGGGGTAATTTGGCTAAATGTACTACGTTTGTGACGTTCTTCTTAGCGGCATCATAGATTTGTTTATGAAAAGTGAGTCTGGTGGAAAGCCAAAGTTGCTCTGCTTTACGGCGATGTTTTTTTTAGCAGTGTGAAGATTACGCTAAGACTGCTATACCATGACGAACCCTTTGTTTTATTGAAACTCTACATTTGGTGGCTGGGGCATGTTTTTCAAGCAATGAACGCAATCAGTTATCGAGTTGATCTGCTGTAGGATGTAAGCAGGTTGGTAGGTTATCTTGGACGTCATGCATTAATTTGGTTCTATTTATCTTACAGAAGTTTCTCTTAATAGCAAATAAAGGTTGCCGGTTAGTGACTGAAAGGTCGAGATGGCATATAACGCAGAGGTGACCTGATGCAAGTCCGTGGAATACAGTGGTGGATGTGATCAAATTTATGGACGGGTTGGTTAACTGACTGGTTAAGGTTGAAATGACGAATGGAATCTAAGAGTTTTGACGTGTGTGGATTTCCAGGACAGTCATTGTGACTGTTGAAATCTCCAATAATAATTAGGTTGCCACCTATCGAATTTCCATACTCCAGAAGATTCTGAAAGTGCTCCAAACTGAGAGGTTCAGTCAGTTTTTTTCCTTCTAAGATAAGGGCAGTAGAGACATATAAAAGGGACTGATCTTTCTTTCAGTGTGAGTGTTGCTTGGATTTGTTCAAACGATGTGTGGCTGAAATTGAAGGTTGTGTTGTTCTTAAGACATTTTATCATGAAAATCCTTGTGATGATAGCAATTTCACCTCCGCGAGAGTTGCAGGGGAAAGACTTGATGGAGTAAGAGGTGAGTTAAATCAACGTACTTGGGCTCAACGCCTGCTGTTTTTAGCCATATTTCTGTCAGGAAGAAGACGTTGATATTCTGGTCGTTGATAAAATTAACTATTTCTGTGCTCTTTTCTGGATGGCTCACTCTTCTACCTTCGCCGACTGAATGCCCGGTCAAAAACAATACAAAATCCTATTTGTGAAGTACTTTCGCGGATAACTGTGTTTTCATGACATACACAATTCAAAGCAGATCTTTAGCAGATCTCCAGATCATAGCTATTTGCTTCGCAGAAGCCTCGAGACTCTTCGGACTCAATATCAGTCTGAACAAGAGAGTGGTACTTTACCTTACTGTCCGATGCACTATAGCCCGCCCCATGATTGTGTCCATCGATGAAACCCAGCTGAAACCTATCGATCACATCACGTACATTGGAAGCATCATATATTCCGATGTATCGCAGACAAACAGATAACGGCACGCATCAGTAGCGCCAGTCAAATAATTAGACTTATCCGCTCTCGCGTGTTGTCACATGAATATCAAGCTGTCCACCAAGATAAAGTTATATAAATCAGTTGTGCTAACAAGAATCCTATATGTATGTAAGACATGGACATTATACAAGAAGCACATCAAGGAACTTGAGCGCTTCCACACAAGAGCCCTGCGCTGGATTACGGACGTCAGATGGCAAGACGGTGACGAACAACCTAGAATTGCTGCATTTTGTATGGAATTCTATCGAGTGGACACAGAAGAAAAGATTTAAAGACTTACAACAAGGACAGCCTGAGATGATGCTCGATATCTGTGACAAACTACATGTCCTGCGCTAACGATCGACCCGACTGGCGTGCAGCTGTCAGTAAGGCAAAACCTTCGACGATGTCCGCAGAACGACATTCTCCAACGGCAGGAAATGCATGAAAGCCTCAGTGTCAAGAACAACCAATGCATCCAATGTTCACATCTCTCCAGGACATGTGCATCTCGTATCGGACTCATCAGTCACATTAAGACCCATCAGTGAAGAGCAGCGCATGACTGACTTCCTCGAGCACCAATGGTCAACCAAATTACAATTAAATGTTGCTGCTACTACCGCTAGCTAGAAAGGCGTGAGCGGTTTAGCATATTTCTTTCCTGTTCTGATACCTAGGAATGTTGTAGATATACAAATGATTGTTTTCTTTCCATTAAGGTTGACATGCTATATCGATTAACTATTCGTGAATCGTGATTGTTTTCTACTTTAAATGCATAATGTGGATAATATAAGTTAAGACAGCAGCTGAATAGTTGGAACTTAGAAGCTTTTCTTCCAATGTATCTAGATACAATGTTACACAACGTTCAGTGTAACAATTCTATGAATTAATGGGTGTCCGACTCCCTTCTTTTCTAAAGCAGAGCTGAAACTGTAAATATCAAATTCAGTAGCATGAGCAACATTTTGCACTGTCTTGTACTGGTATTAATTTAACCTATGTATTTTGAATTATTTCAAATTGGGACTATAAGACTTAGTTGTATGCATTTTAATATCCGTGAGTATAAATGAACAAGGGCAAAGTCATACCTGCGTCGATCTCGAGTAATTCTTTGCATACAGCCGGGAATTCTTCTGCTGACACAGCAGATCCCGATATCATAAATGCTTCCACAAGGACCTCTTGCAGGAATGATACTGAGCCTGGATAATGTACATTAGTTAGCTATAATTTAATTTAAAGTCATTAATTGAAAAGGAGAAGGTTGGCCTGGATGAGGTACAAACAGTTGCATTTTACAAACATACAGTGTGTGTGTGTGTGTGTGTGTGTGTGTGTGTGTGTGTGTGATTTAGAATGTTCATGTAGATTTAACAATTTTCCAGTCATATCGCTACGATGTCTGCAGTGTGGCAGTTTAAAGTAATTTATATGACTGGGGCATCATGCTGCAGACATGTAGAAAGATGGATAGACAGACAGACAGACTCAGTATCTTGGAAAAATATATTTCACTTTGATAAATATATATCAATTGAATATGACTCTACAGACAAGAACGTTTATTAATTAAAACAAATGTTTCCAGTTACAAACCATGTCAGTTGAAAATAAGGTCCGAACAATCGAAGTTTTGTATTAGAAAAGCGCGTATACAATGAGTATACGATTGTCAGAAGAGGAGCGTAAGTATCTTGCAAGTGTGTACACATGGGTGAGGCCGAATGTATGTTTATGATGGACTGGAGTCCGTTTGTGAAACGTTGCACAGATAACAAATTTTGTGTTTGCTTCTGGATCGAATGGATAGCCACTGATGGGTACAGAGCAGTGGGGAAGTGTACTGTGCTCGTGGTACTCTAAAAATGATTCGAGAAGCTGTGTTTTGACCATTGTGAAGTTTCTGGAGTAGATGATAAGACGAACCAGACAGAATTGAATTACATTTGTCCAGTCTTGAAAATACTAACGAACACACGAGTGTTTTAGTGGAATCCACTAAAAGATATTTGCGAATGGAGCTGATACGTATCAGCTCAAGATATGCAGCCTTGCATATGTTCATGACATGTTGGTGCAATGTAAGATTACTGCCTAGAGTAACAATTTGGTTTTGTACTGACTGTGTGAATTTATTGTTGGTGTTGCTCATATTATTGTTTGAAGTAAATGATGTAACTGAGAATCTCTCTGTATTGTGATCATAATGGCCTTTGTGTTGGCAACATTCATCTGCTGCTTGTTACATGTCATCCATGAGTTCAGTTCAGAAATGCACCTCTCTACTCCTTGGATGGTAGCATTAACATGTGTTGGGTGGCTAGACCTGTATATTTGGATGTCATCAACGTACAATTGGTGAGACACTGTGATGATCTATGACACTTGAGAGCGGCTGAGTGTATAGAATGAAGAGAACAGGATCAAGAACATATCCCTATGAAACGTCACAACATGTATCAACTGGGCTGGAGATTATTCCATTTTCAGATACAATTTGTGTTATGTTGACTGCATAGAACTTTAAGGCTGTATTGTGAATGCTACATACATACTGGAGATGATGAAATAATATATCATGGTATAGTGCGTCCCATGCTGCAGACAAATCAAGAATTGTGAGGGCTGTAATCTGTCCGCTGTCCATAGCAGAGATAATGTCATTAACTACTTTCAGAAAAGTAGCTTCAGTACCATGACAAGGGCGATATGCAGATTCTATATTACTAAAAGGACATTATGAATTCAGATGAGATATATGTTGGGTTAAAACAACCATTTCTAAGAATTATTGTATATGAACGGAGATTATAAACTGGGTGGTAGTTCTTTAAATCGTTATGCTCAAGTGTTGGTTTCTTCAGCAGAGGCTTTACGATGGCAGTTTTAAAACATGATGGAAATTCCCTGGATAAGAGAGAGATATTAATAACATCTGTTAGTGAAGGGACTATTGGGTCTAAGCCCTCAAGCAGCAGTTATGTTGAAACTGGATTAAGCTCACATGACTTTGTTGCACACTTCAGCACGATTTTCCGTAGTAAATCCATAGAGATAGGTTCAAATGCTCCTAAAGGTTGTTGCTGAAATTCTGTATCGTAACTGACAACGAGTCAATTGAAATTGTGTTGTCAGGCTCATCTCTAATGGTTTGTCCTTTATCATGGAAGAAATTTGCAAATAGGTCTAGACGTTCTACTGGATAGAAGGTAGTTGGAAGTAGTGTACATTTGTTCCTTGATATTAGTTTGTTAGTTATCTCGAAGAGCTCTTTTCAGCTGCAACTCTCTGTGATCTTAGTACTGTAGTGGGATTAGTTTTGCTAAATAGAGTATGTTTGTGATGTTCTTCTTAGCGACTTCATATATTTGTTTCTGAAGAGTAAGTCTGGTGGAAAGCTAATTCCTCTCTGATTTACGATGGTCGCTTTTATTAGTGCAACGCTAATAGCTCTGATCCAGTTGCTTACAAAATTCATGCTTCCAAAATCCGAGTTTCCAAGAATATAACAACACATACAAAGTAGTATAGAAATTTCTCAGAAAGTGGCAGTTTTAATTTGGAACAAATTCATACCAATTTAAGAAACGTTAATGAGAAATGTATAATGTATTTCTGCGTTGACATAGGAGGATTCAGAAGACGGCTGTGGATGCGATTAAGAAACCGTACTTACATGCAATAATTGTCTGTTTAGATCCCACAACTAGGCGGTTGATATAATGCTGCATTCACAATGATAAACAGATACTGGTGTCGCTAAATGATGGCAAAACTGTAACAAATTTCCGTTTCCCTTGTATTAGGGACGTTCGTGCCCAATATTGTGCTGAGAGTTGACAATGGAGACAGGGTAATCTAATATGATCCATTTATTCAAAATTTTTCTGCATCACTTTGGTATGTCAATTTGTATTTTTAGAAATTCTTTAGACCTAGCTATTCATATGTGTATTTTTAAATTGGAAATATACATTTCGACTGGTTTGCATGTGGTTTAAACTGAATCCTTTTTAAATTAAACAGCAGTGGATCTCTACTGATAGTAATCATGACTGGGCTTAGAAACATTAAACTTCTACTTAGAGATCATCGATTATAAAGGCTATGCAAACTGTAAAATGCAATATCGTAATCAACAAAATTTGATGCAGATATAAGTGAAAGTCCCATTACTAGAACATTGATTGATTTTGAAGAAATTAAGTATCTAGATATGATATGCATATAGCTCATGATGTGTTATGTATTTGCAATGATTTGTATTATTTTGACTTTTTTGTAGATATATGCTTTCCGTAATAACTCCAATACATACCAATACAATCGATAAATTATCTTGGTCACCAGTACATTTAGTAGAGCTCAAAGCAACGTTAAACACATTCTAAGAGACAATTTCGATTTTAGAACAATTATATCAGTTGTCAAAGCTTTTGTACATACGAGTTCAGTGTCCGCTAATTTTATACTTCATTGTAAACAAAATGTAGAACGAAATCTAGTATTGCTGGTCGATTTTCTGAAGACTTAGGTCCTCTTTATGTTTGCTTACTTTAGGGGCACAAAATAATTAAGCGATATCTAAGCTTCTGACTGAAAGCAAGTTCTTGTTTTAGTCTCCTTGGTAACGACTTTGAAGTTTATAATACAATCTTTCATCGGAATTTATTCATGAAAGCTTATATTAAAACTATATCTTTTTAAACTAGAAGAATAAATGCAGATCGATTAACATAGCAAGTCAAAGAAGTATCGTTTCAAAATGTGTTATTGCTTTGTAAGAAGCATTTTAATTTCAAAGAAGTGCTTTCCTCCGAATGTGTGTTTACTTTTACGATGTGGCATATTTGCAAAACGTCACCTAGCTCTCAGTACCAAAATGGGGTTTCACTCATTTTTATTTTAATAAATGCGTGGAGCTTGTCTGTTTTGGTCAGTACTATTTGTTATATTCTTGTTTAACAATAGTCTTCACACATTTTTGTTGTGTTTAGATGTTATTTGAGAGAAAACATTTGCTAAATTATTCGTTGAAACTTCAAAGTGCTCATTGGATTAAAAAATCGTTCTGTGACGATTATGAATTATTCAAAGGAGTTCTAGACAAAATATTGAAAAGGAATTGCTATGTATCAACAGCATGTAATCTGCAAGAAATGCCATAGTTCTCGCACAAAATGTCGTCGATTTAACTATCAAAAATTAAAATGGCGAACAATCATGATTTTAACATCTATTTCATTTTAAGTGCTTAAGATTGGTTTTGTTTGTACATCAATAAATTTAAGATAGTATCCTGGAACAATTGATATGAGACACATCATGCATACCTAATGGCGTAAAATATCATTGAGAGAGCATGGACCGACAACTGTATGATACATCATACAACAGAGGTTTTAGCATGTGGCATTATTGTCAGTTTTACCCTTCATTGTTTGCATTTTTTAACTAATCGACACGGATTCCATCAATTATTGGTAGGCCTCTGTTGAACCTGTTTGGATTGTTTAAATAGTACAGTTATACTGTAGTAAATTTAAATTCTTTTTTACATAAAGATTCAAGTTTTAAAATCAATTATAAAAGAATTTTTTTATCTTTGCTATAATATTAGCTACAGCAATAGAAAACGGTAAATAATTCATTTTATATAAATGGATAACACATATCTGAGAATATCAGTTCGCCTTTACAGTCACATGCGGAAGAGAATGACTTACTGATGTAATTTATAATCTCTTTGTTCATAGCCATCAAACAAAATGGCAGCATCCGGATGTGAAAATGGAAGAAGTATGTTGGTCCCAATATTATATTCAATAAGGAATAAAATGTTCCTACTGTATAATTTAAGGAGCACATATTGGAGTTAAATATTTTGCTCTGCTGGAAAATCATGTCATACATTCATAACTTAATGGATCACTTCAAACTTTGTTCTATCACATAGTCAGTGGAACTTGTCATTCAGCCCAGATTCAATATGAAATCGTTTTAAGAAGAATATTCGTAAAAATGTGTTATCTGTTGCATTTTAACAATTTTTTTAAATGTTGCTTATAAGGTATCCATCAAAAATATATTATTTGATGGTATTCTCCACATCGTTTACAATTGTCTCTCCCATATTTATGGAATTTAGTTCCTAAACCTCAAGCTCCTTCCACAATGCTCTATTATCAACAGGATATTGTTGCCTTTTGTGGTACCTGGATTGAACAGTATTTGTTTCTGCCCCAAGACATCGTTACACAAACAACTGGCTAAAATATAAAGTCCGTTGTCTTCATGTTTTCCTTATTCGATATATGTCAATTTATCGGCTTCGTTTGTGTCACACATTACTGCAAACATCCACAACAACTTGAAAACAGTTCGCTGTGGTGAATTAAAACGGATTCGATCATGTGAAAACCCTTAATCTCTTTTCATTTAACACTTCCAAGTATTTCATGGTCTTACTGTTGATTAGTACTGGTACTGTCCTTCCTCTGTTCACCCCATTTTGACCTGTATGTTGTCAAGGTTTTCCGTAGCTTGTTCTCCACTTTAGTTAGATCATTTATAGTAGCCGTGTGTATAAGTGTGCATTCGCTTTTTATCATGTGAGAATCTTTACTGGCACGACAAGACTTGAAACGTCGAAGCTAACACAATTTCTGAAAGTTCAACAGAATATTATCTCACTGCTTCATTCTTGTTGAAGGATTCGAGTGACTAGTACGGGACGGATCATTGAACTGACATATCCATCGTTTGGTGTCTTTCCTCTTATGTCGATACCTTAAAAGAACAACTCTGCCACCAGAGCTACCTGTTCATATAATAAATAAAAGGGTATGGACATCTGTCATAATGGCCAGCTTTGATAACGAGCTGCAGGTCATCTATAATACCCCTTTGTTATTACGTCTCAGTTATAGATGTAAATGGCTATATTTATGAATTTAACATGAAGCACTTTCTCTTTCACCTCTTGTTCATTTCGGGGACTGTCAGCGGCTGCATCCTGTTGAATACTAATTCCGAACAGATAAATCGAACTAATACAGTTGCAATTAATATCGCAACTTTAGGAATTATTTTTGTATGTAGTCAGTTGACATTTGCACTTTTGGATACGGATATTTAATTGGAATATATATCATTCATGAATGCTCTCTTAGGTTTCTTTGAAGCCTTGGACTTTTGATATTCATCTTGTGTACGGTATTCAGTTTACTGCAATATGGTATTACATCTGAAGTACAAGAGTCGTTAGATTATGAACAGGATATTTATTGCTCATCTTCAGAGGGCATGCATTCACTATCCGAGTCCTTCCTATAATATGAATAAATAAATATTACTAATTGTACTATCACCTATCACATCAATGAAATTATCCAGTAAATACTTAACTATAAACTTAATTATTAGCACTTATACACATCCATTTTACACCATGCAAACCAAATTGCAATAGAGAATGATGCGTTATGATGGAAATAGTTCAAATATGCTTGTTCCAGTCTGGAACACAACTTTCATATAGATGTAAATCGTTGCTTGATTGCTGTCCATTACCAGATTGGCGCTACTATCAATACATAATCATTTAGATAATGCATGTGGGGTTTTACTAACGTTTGACACTTTTCTGAGGTGTATACCTTAACGTTACGCTCAAAAGCTGATTGAACCAATGACATTATTGGTAATACTTCTAACTTTAAAATATTTGGAAAAATGAAATAATAACTATATTTTAAGGAAGATAATTATGTTCATTTTGCTTCTCCTAATATAAGTATCATATGATCACCTCTCAATCCAATTGGATTGTGTACGGTACTTCGTCAATTACAGTTTATTCAGCATAAAAGTTACAAAAAGATGCGAAACAAATAAATTCTATGCCTTCGATTTTTGTAGCTGATAGCAGATTTTTATATTTAAGGCATCCTCTGATAGAATGGAGTAAAAATTTGATTACATTAAGATTTGAATATGTGCTCCTATAATCAATTCAATCAAGTCGTTATTAAGGGTACCTACCACCAAGGTGATTTTTTTCCCTCAGTATTTGAAACAAAATATATATTTTAAGCCGATAGAGCACCATACATTTTTCGGGGATTTTTGGATCTCTTTATAAGATCAAATACTCATAATATGGTAGACCAGGAGTCTCAAACACGCGGCCCGCTGACAGCATGCAGGCCGCCAAGTCATATCTTGTGACCTGCAAAATGAATGGCGTCACAAGGTGTAATGAGAGACAGAGAGAGACTAAAACAGGTCATAGGAAAATGCTTCTATTGCAAATTATATA
This sequence comes from Unio pictorum, assembly GCA_030141615.1. Taxonomy (NCBI): domain Eukaryota; kingdom Metazoa; phylum Mollusca; class Bivalvia; order Unionida; family Unionidae; genus Unio; species Unio pictorum. The sequence continues at coordinate 43,993,851 of JARLTB010000021.1, forward strand.
TGAGCTGTTTTTGTGTGAATGTGAATTTCTACGTTGTTAATTTGTTTGCAGAATTACGACTTTTACAATCCAGTTTGATACATGTTCACGATGTTAGCAACATCTATGATTGAGTTGTTAATTTCTCAACTTTTGTACAAACAAGAAAAGTACAGCAAAACAAGACATTGTTAATACACATGTATTTCATGGATTAATACAGAGAGAGAGAGAGAGAGAGAGAGAGAGAGAGAGAGAGAGAGAGAGAGAGAGAGAGAGAGAGTTGGGGTGGGAAACCAACTTGTGCCTATTTGTAGCATTAACGTTTTCCACGATTGGCAATGAGTTCTGCTAATAATTCACTAGTATAGCGTTATTTCACTTCATTTGTTAATTACTTTGTATAATATGTTGGACACGGTTCATCGAGACGTGGACAATTATACATTACTGCTTCGATATAACCCACGTAATTTATTAAAATTAGTTTACTCATATATAGTGTTAAAATTTTCCAGTACTCGTGTTATATTGTCATTATATTTGCCGCATGTATGTCATTTATCTGACGGGCTAAGACTATGATATTCAAGGTTAAAATTGGAGTGGTTCGTTTTGCTTATCATGACGATTTTACTTCACCTTTAACATTGAAAGCAAATTTATCAACGGAAAGGTTTGGTCGAAAACAACCTTCCATTCCATTACTTATTGCAGATGCACTGCATTATTAACATATTGACTGGTTGTCGGATTTGCTTATACCTCGGCTAATTTGAGGAAACAATTGCTGTTATTCTTCCGTATGCAGACTGTTCGTTATTATGCTTCTGATCAACAGTGATATGACAATATTAGTTTGTGGCAATAGTAGTTGAGTAATAATAGCAACAAACGTAATGGAGGAAAATATTTGAACTGAATATCAGCACACGCGAATCGCCGTTTTTACAAGTTATTAATGAAAATTAAAATTAATTCACACATCCTTACAATTTTACAAAATAATATTTGATATAACACTTTTAAATCAAATTATAATATGAATTCCAGCGTTACCTACAGATTTATAACAAAAAACCACATCCAAATGAACAAATGTTGATATTTGCTAATGTAGGCTCACAGTTCCTTAAAATATAAAATTTACTATCACAGATTAACGGCTAGAATATATTACTCATCGTACAAACCACGCATAATATATACATGCAACCTTGATTCGGTGTTCCTTTGCTTCCGATCTAATTTGGTGAAATGTTTTATAAACTTTAGACTACCCACTAATAAACACATGTATCTATATTGCTTTCTGTGTTAAAAAAATATAATAAATATATGTGTATGGCTACATATATGATTTCAATCCTGTTAGATCATTTACCATTTTTAGTAGACAATTAGAAGCAAAGTGCTTGGCCGACAGCGGAAGCAGTGTGAATTTTTAACGCTTAAACGGGGACGCGGTTTTCCGACTCATGTACACGAGGTTTGAGGTCGAGCAAGACCTGTCTATTGTTGTGTAAAGCATGATGTGGAAAAATACCTATCAAAATGAGGACATGCTCATATAAGCTTATTTAAAGGTTTTTGTCACTCGTTAAGGTCGTGTACATACATACATACATACATACATACATACATACATACATACATACATACATACATACATACATACATACATACATACATAGCAGCTACGGACATTTAATATCGAGAACCATGATTCTATCACACATTTGTGAATATATTTAACACCAGCGTATTTAAATTTCATAAATACATATATACGGACTATTTCCAAATTTTCGACTTTCTATAAGTGGTCTGTGGATGAGATGTATTTACACAGAATATATTTAGTTGTATTTGTATAATGCTAATCGATGCAAAAAATGTGTGTTGCAGTGAATCATTAATAGCAGCAATGAGCCGACTAAAATAACAATACAAGACAAGGAACTAAAATCATCTTGGGCTAAGATTCTATCGACTGCTGACATATTTTATCTTTATACGAAATAAAACTGATACACTGGTTGTAGTTACCAGATAAATAGAATTAAACGAATACATTAAATCGCACCATGTATTACACCTCTATATGTGTGGATGCTTTTGTTTCTGAAGTATACAAGCCTTTCATATGAGTATCTTTACTAGTAGTATGTGACATTTTCTTTTTTAAAATCTAACGTTTTTTGTTAATTTAATACCGAAATAATGAACCAAACTTTCGTCTATCCTCATTACTCCATAATTTCTTACTATGATGGCATTTTAGGGAATCTCAAACAGAGACAAAAAGAAATAATTACATTGATGTACACAGTTTATTTGAAGTATTTATATATCATGCCACAGTATCGTGTTTACATAGGTATCTAAATTGTTTCAGTTCATTACGCAAAGAATTTATAGTATAGCAATGTAGTATAGAAAAGGTGTTATTGAAGCGTAATATATTTTTCCTGTAATGAGCCTTAGACAATTATGTTCTACTAGTCTGCAGCGAACGAGCAACAAGGAACATGTCATTACTGAGTACGCTAGCGGTGGAAGTCATACCAACACAAGCCCTTCGCGCCATTTCTGGTGTAGGGCTTACTGAGGCTACAAATTGGAGCCTCAGGGCAGCCGACAAGAGGACAACACTTTTTCTTGTCTGGGACAAAGAAGATAACGAAGAAAACAGGGGGAATTCGAAGTACAGGAGAAATCGAGGGAAAAAGCAGCGGCGACCTGCCAGCAGCACCCCATCCCAACCACCTACGGTCAACGTGGTAACTGCCCTTCAAGCACCAGAAATAGGGGCACCTGTACAGGAGGATGCAGTGCAACTTCTACGTGACCAGATAGCTGCCCTATCACAACAACTTGAAGCTCAGTTTATGACGGGTGTTTTGGACGTGGCCACTTCACCGATTCCGGAGCTTCAACCTACACCACCACCACCTCCCCCCAACCCAAAAAAGGGGAAGGCAACTAAAGGGAAGGTAATTAAGACCAGGTCACCTACTACACCTATCCCTACGCAGTCACCAAGTTTGGCAGTAAACTTGGATAAGACGTTGGAGGCTGCCTCACACTCGCCACAGGAGGAGGAGTCATTCAAGTCACCAGTAAAGACCGTCAGAATGATAAAAAGGGCTAAGGACCAAATCTTGGGAAATCTGTGCAATGACCTGGGGCTTTCTAAATTACTTGAGGACAAAAAGAAAGCAGGGAATTTCCTGAATGCCATAACCTATATAGGATTCAGGTCATTGCAAACATCGCCGCCCAGGACGAATCAATGGAACTACGTCCTCAAACTAATGACGAGCTATTACTATGAAATTTTTGAAGACAGACCACTCCACCAACTCTACGATGCTGCGCAGCACATTGCCTCCCATCACGGGCTCTACTTCCCAAGAGTAACGAGGGAGGAAGAAAGAACAGCTGCCTTCATCGCAGAGATAGAGGACAGAAGGGGCACCTTCTATCCAGCTGAATAACATCCCTTATTGGGCTTCAATTACTGCCATTTATTTTTAATAGAGCTCTCATTTGGTAAGAGAACTCTCTTTGAACAAAATGTTAAAAAAATCTAACATAATCTTTTTGAAACACCGCCTCCAAATTTACAATCTATTCCAACCTAACAGTGACACCACAATATATGTTGGAAAAAGTTTTAGCTTCAAAATTGTTAGGGCCTTACAATATGTACACTATGTACTAGCAATATTGGTATGTTAAGTGTTAGGAAAATTCTACAAATTATAGAATTGGACTCAATTGCATAGGTGGCTGACACGTTATTGGTTTTATTTTGTCTATTAGTAAAACTGGATTCAATTTAAAATAAGTATGGCTAGGGCGTTCCAGGGCGTAAACGACATCCATCTACGACATCGTCTGGCCGACCTCCGGGACCTTTTCCTCCTTTTCCTCGTCCAGAGCCCATCAACATAGCGATATGAGAAGACTATTTTTCTCTCGCTATTTGGTGCTATTGCACCTCCATTTGTAACAAACTCTCCCATTGGTTCATAGGGTTGAGTGTGTTGGGTCTATTCCCACTCACCCATGGCCTTACATTCATGTCATTAGCTACTTTTTAGTCGAATGACATGACGGCCAATTAAATAGCGCACTATGTGCGTTAAAATCCCGTGGGGATGTGGCACCATTCCTTCCCCATGGGAAACCGACCACCATTAAAAAATGGTGGTTTAAACCAGTGATCACATGACCCTCCGTGGCCGGCATCACTTTAATCCAACTATCTATCTATGTTCTACTACCAGATTTCCACTATAATTTAAGGTAATACGCCAAATTTACACTAATTTCACACGTGCATTTCATTTTACACTATCATACATTTCAAATTTGTCAAAAGATCACAATCGATTGTAGTCGGGATATATTATGTATTATTGTGACGGTTCTCGTACTTCCATTCAAACACTAATACACACTTATTTGACCCTAATAATGCACATTTCGTACACAAAACATTCCTTTGTCTAACTCATTGTTTCCAAGTACTGTCAAACCGTACATGGATAAATATTAACGCTACATTAGACTAGACTATAACATAATATGTATACATATTTATATTTTAAAGTTACCGCGGCATTTCATACACATTGTCTTGTTCCAATGGATGATTCCCTGAAATGAAATACAGTCTTTTTTAAATAAAACAATCTGTTACTAGAGATGAACGTTATAAAAGCTCTGTAATCCGACATTTTATACGCTTTTTTAATTTAAAATTAGCAAATATTTATTTATTTATTTATTCCATTTATTCATTAATCTCCTGCACATCAATCCGAGGCTGATATTCAAACAGGTTATTGTCTCCTTCAAGATGTACCCTAATGTGATATTTCTGTCCTTTGAATACAGTAGAGATATTGTCGGTGCTCACAGATATCCTTTAAAATAAAAACTTTGAAACCGATGTTTTAGCAAGCTAGCTGAAAAAGCGACTGACCAATCAGACTTCTGTACACTTAGGTCACATGGAAGGCACACTTTCAATATAAACAATACCTGTCAACGAGGAAATATCTGCATGTTAAGTAGAGACAATACATGTAGGAACATTTGTCAGATGACACTTTCGGGATGAATGGGCATTTACCTTACTGCCTCCCCTATGGACGTATAACAACTTGTTGTCAATGTATTAGTCCACATGATTATCATTAGGACACTGATTAAATAATAACAATTGAGAATGTTAAATAAAACTGGTAATGTTAAAAACTACCATCGTGTGAAAAGGACTATGCCATTTGCGAAAATTAGAATGGTAAAAGTGACACAAGCACACACACATACACAGGGTTTAACTGTTTACACAATACACGTATATAAACACACATAAATAAGGTTGTGGATGATTACATACTACACACATTTGATTTTAAGTTTTAGTTGTAAAAACCGTACAGAAACGTAAAATACTGAATGTTTTGGCCATGCTTGAATCTTATACTCTCTAAAATAGCCATTTGTATTGGTTAAGCTCATCGTAGAGTCCACACATCACGGACCTCACGACAGCATCTTCTATGTTCATCTCCACCTCAAGGTTGTAAATGTTTTAATATGCATCAAAGATTACTTTGATAATAAAAATACACACAATAGTGTCCACACATTGTCGAATCTGATCCTTTTAATTTCTCGTTATTGAATACAGTGGAAGGAACCTTTAATTGGTCGAGTCTATCATAGCATTCTTACAAGGAGTTAATTAATATAAATCAAAATATTCCTAAGTGATGACCGTCGTCCATGTTGATAACATAATCTCAAATGTCTTTAGGTTTAAGAGCACACACAGCTGAATTCCAAGAAGTTATGTACTAGTTGTGTATCAGAAGGCTATGAAGTTACCAGATATACCTCACGTTTCTCACAGGTGATGATAACCAATGATTTCACACTTGACATTTTCTCCAATATTTCAGTTAATTAGATCTATGAACTTGCAATCTCGGTAAGATGTTGCTAAATAACTTATAACCATTTTGTCTCCAAGAAGTTAATATATGTAAGAAATGATTACTTAAGTCTTTAAACCACTCTTGAAAGAGCATTTCTTTTGCCACGAGGATCAGTGCGTCTTCTATATGCTCTTTTAACGTTTCTTCTTGGCTTATCGTCGAACATTGGTGGTATTGCACTTGGTTAGGATAGTGGATTTGACAGTCGTAAAATTGTTCTCTGGTAGGAGTGCGAATCTATATGTTAAATGGCGAGCAAACCAAATGACTGTTTACCTGCGTTAAGCCACCCTAACATTATAATTGTTTTGTGTTTGTCTCTCTTTTATCATCTCCAATTGGTGTCCGTGACTGCTGTAGCGTCTGTTCTGTATGAAAAAGGAAACATTCTCGTCTATTTCCACGTGTATTAAGGTTTATTGCAGTAGTCTATGATCATTTATCACAGTCCGTCAATGTTCAGGGTATTGTCAAATTCTGCATACTGTTGCATATTCACACTGTTCTCGCAAGCCAGTGCGAAATCGAGTTTCACACGAGTTGCCTTCATTGCATAGGGAGACATTGCTCCTTGTTGATAATCTAGAGCAATATGAAATCCTACTCCCCACCCAAATGATCATATTCTTTTGCATAATCGTCATACCAAATGCTATTGAGACTATTGATTCTTAATTGTCTTCTGAATGAAACACAAACAAGATTTTAGGTAATTGTCTGAGTAATGTTAGGTTCAAAATGTTTGATATCAAAGTCTTATCCCTAGTAAATTATCTCCTGGACTCGTGAAATGTTTGAACTGGAAAGTCGTTCAACCAATAGTTCCGTTGAGGGCTGAATCATTGATGATGACAATAATGTGACATTTAGCCAGTTGACATTGAAAGAGATCATCTTTGTTCTTGGAATGGAGTTCAGTGACCGTTTTCACTTTCACGTCTGTAGACGATACTTAATTATTGTTCTTGTGGTAGTTGGACTGATGTCATTTCTCATTTATAGGTCACGTCTTGATGATATGAGCTATATAATGTAGTTGTACAGACTGAGTTAATTTGGCGGTGATACAAAATCATTTATTGCTGAGAAATCTTGTCTCGAAGAGTCAAATAATATCAAAAGAGATGTTTCACTGTTTCCAGAATATTGGTGTCATTGGCAGAGTTACTACTGTAGGTATATTTCAACAAAGTACTGTTAAGAAAATAATCTTTACAACTGCTGCGTAAAACATATACATTTGTTTATCTCGTTGTTGTAAGCGCCATTATATCCGTTTGTTGTTCCAAGTATAGACACACTATAAACATATGGCAGAAAAGACTGAACTCTTGTGACTTTCCTTCATTTTATTGTCGATTATTTTTTAAATTGAAGTCCAAATCAAAGTCTGCTGGATATGCTTTTCACCAGACTTTGACCTAGTATAACAATGTTGTCCCACTTTATTGTATTTCCTTGATAGAAAGTGCTTTTAGTATGGTCCATATTTTTCTTGGTCACTCGTTGTAACTGGGCTAGTACAATGGTTTCAGTCAGTGTTATTCTGTTATGACATGCAAACATTCTCTTTATCAGTTGGGTAAATATTTTCTGTCAAAGGTTCTTATTGTTTTGTTCCAACCCGAACCTAATCTGCAGTGTTTAAAACATGGTTTTCTTCTTCTGGTATTCTACGTTGTAACAATCGATAAAAACTCTCAAGTCATTACATGCATCACCTCTCTGGATATAGTAGTGTAAACTTAAATCAGCGTGCTAGCACATCCATGTACTGAGAGTATTATTATGAGTACAATATTTGCGCATGTGTTCTGTCAATGGCCATTACAAATCGTCCACTATGCTAGCTTTAAGTTCAAGATTTAACTGGTGCAAAAACTGAATTTTTCTTTCTGAAAGGAATGGATAAGAATTTCAGTGCTCTTGTCTGCTTGCCATAGCAGATAGTTTTAACCACATTCATTTAAAGCAGCTTGTAAAGTTCATACGAACTCTAAACTGGTTTTATAAGTGAACAATTCTAACTTAGTCCATTATGAAAACGAATATGTTCGAATTTAAACGAAATGCGTCTTGGCATTGATGATTGACTTTGCCTACTTTAAATTTCATTCGTTTGAATGTTATGTCTTGTTGGTTTGTGTGGCGTGTACTTGGATTGATCTTGTAGCCATTGTGATATATGTTACATAAGTAGACTTTAAATTTAGTTCTAGTTGCAATATACAATTTTCGAATCGACCCTAGCTTGTCTCGTCTAGAATGGGTTTAAAATGATGGATAAATGTTTATCAATATTGTTTCTGCTCAATCAATTAACCAGTTTTCAATTCTCTTTTTATCGTGTGTTATTATGTGGATAACAACGGTATATGTGTCCAACGAGCAATACAGGATATCGAATTTTGTTTGAATAGTTTACTACTTTTACTTTTTCTCTTCTGCTTGTCAATGATCTCTACATTACACATTTTTATTATATTCTTGATGTACGTATCATATGGAGTGGGATTGGAAACACTCTTCGAAATTTCATTTCCGTTTCTCTTCCATCCCTAAGGATCTGTATGATGTCGCCGCGTTTTGTGTTTTTTTTTTCTTTAACATTTATACATATGTCCCAGTATAGGTTAGCATTATCTTCAAAAGTTTTCCCGTAAAACAGGTTAAGACGTTGCAACAATTGGTCGCTATTCAACGAGATTAAAATAACAAGTTTAATAAAGATTTCCTTTGTTGTTGATGAGATAAACGTATCGCCCTGGATGTATCAAGTATTTGATACAGGTGTTTGCACTATTAAACGATTGGCTAGGTTTCCCCAGAAACAGTTCATTACTACTGTTGCAAACTATGTTCTTTCTTCGTTTTGTTCTACGCGTTCCAGTTTGATGCATTCAAGTGATAGGTACCGTAGTTTAAATTTATCTTTCTCTTGTCGCTTTTTACACCTAGGAGTATAGCCTCTGACAGTACGGTTCAATTTCAGAAACTCATTGACGTAGACTAAGTTTGATGCATTCAAGTGATAGGTACCGTAGTTTAAATTTATCTTTCTCGTGTCGCTTTTTACACCTAGGAGTATAGCCTCTGACAGTACGGTTCAATTTCAGAAACTCATTGACGTAGACTAAATAAAACCTGTTCTGGAATGATTTATTGATTGTTAATGTTCTTTGCCAAATTTCGTATACTTTTAACAATTGTGTCCATTGTTGAGAAAATGAAATATTTTGTTTCCATCCCACGTTCTTGTCAAGGTACCTTGTTAATCAATTTGACGACATAAGTGTTGCTGATCACGCGTTTCAGTGGAAACATCAGTTTTTGTGGCAATGATGAGCCAAAACGGGTGTACAAGTTTGTCGTGAGAGGATTTGTCCGTTTTATCAAACTTTAGTCTTGGAAAATATGCTCCATGTCGATGTGTTGTATCATAATATCGAAGTGACAGGTAGAAAATAAGGATAATTATTCATTCAAGAATACCACGGGCATATATCAATATATGTCGCTTAGTGTTAAGATTTGTCGAGAATGTTTTACCATGTGCACATCATAGGTTTAGATTCAAAGGTTCATCCATCGTAAGTTTTTATGATTCTCGAGAGTACTACTGTTCCCCATACATTAAATTAACACTCTATATGCGTTTGATAAATCCCAATCATCAACGGAATACGAGCCGTCATTATTTAAATCCAAAGGTTCTGTTGACGGATATTAGTTACAAGCGTAGAAAACCTTGTTATTTTGTTCGCATACCGACGTGGGTTTAAAAATACCCTTCAGACAAATGCCGAATCAACACATGTCGATTTGCACCAGTACTGAAAAGATGTATGGATTAGCCTTGCTTCATTCCAGTCAATCCAACTGTTTATGCATTTTACTCTATGTTATACAAAGTCAAATAACTACTAGAATATATGAATTTTATCTTTCCCATTTTCATGGAAACGATTTCAGCTCCATTCATTAAAATTTGGTTCCTCTTTGTTCAATGTATTTAAAAAAAATAGAATTCGTATCCCGTGATAGCAATGGCTGTAGACTATTGGTACAAATGGCCGTGATGATGTATTTCTACTTTGCTGAAGGTGACATTTGAAAACTCAGTAGATCACAGGCATCATGAAACACCCTTTTACGTCTACCTGGAACCATTATTCGTTTCTGACTTGATGAAATAAACATTAGTGAATACAATAGTGACACGAGTCACACAAGATTAGAAATAAAATTCCAATCTCTTGAAGACAATCTAGGTTAAATAGTTTGAACTATAATCTTGTATGTTTCAGTTAATCTGGTCATCGAACAAATCTTTGTTGGAATATCTTTTAATATAACACTGATTATCCAACTCAACTACTTAACCACCTTTCACCAAAGTATGAATCGAAACAGGAGATCTCAAATGACTTCAGGGTACACGTTCAGTCCACAAAGAGGAGCAAACACGTTATTAACAGTTTGCATTTCAGGAACTCCGCGAGTATTCTAATTTACTGTCGAATTCAGTATGATTACAGCTTGCATCTAGTGCTCTGCAGAAATAGCTTATATTGTGACATATCGTTTCTCTATGGTCATGTTTCAGATACCACAATTGTACTGGTTAAATACAGCTGATTTTGATTGTTGTTACTTTGTTTGGTACTGGTAAGTTGGCCTTCTGATAAAACGTTGCGTCGTCCTCTACTTCTTGGAGGCGAAAAGTGCATCATATGAATTGTCACCGTTCTATCGGTCATGCCAGATTCACCACACATTTGTTAGACTTGTGAAAGCATTTTGAATACGTTAATTCCGTTTATGTATAAACATGATATTTTATACTGCCGTGACTGAAGGCCAGTTCCAGAGAATCACAATCGTTTGCATTGTCAGTTCATTTCTTCTAAAATCCCGTAATCCAGTAATTATGACTGCTGGCTTCTTCGCCTGGACATGAGACTTTAACTCTTTAAATCTGACAGTGTAAGTGTGGGAAGTCTAAGATTTCAGAATTCCCTTTCTGACTAGCTCGAATGTGAAAATAATCTTCTAGAGATGCTGAACGACTTTATTTCTAGATCTTTGCTAGATAAAGGCTGAAGATAGTGACAGATAGGGATCACTAAAGTTCTCTTCAAGTCTTCTATCGTGAATGTCTGCCAAATTGTGTTGAAGAGTGATGTGTGACACAAACGTCGTCTTCGCTAGCATTCTGGTGTGATCGTTTAATAATGGTAAATGACTCACGTTTGATTTGACTACGATTACGCCTCTATCCATTATATATACAGATATCGAATGCACGCATTCATATTCAACTTTTGATGATTGCAAGACTTCTACCGACTCATCAGCACTAAATAAAATTGACGATATATATTAAGTCTATCAGATGCTGGGCTACATAATAACCATTATTTCCAGTAAGTGTGTACATGACAAGACAAAGGTACCTTAAGCGTGTATTGGTCAGCGAATCTGTAAAGAGGAGAAATATCCGAAGAACATCAAAGCCGTGTTATATATGCTCTCATAAATATATATACTACTCGACTGCCCGATTATATTCAGTATATTTTCTGTTTTATGGATGTGTATTTCTGCAAGCATTCATATATAATGTGTGTGTAAGAAAAAACAAAACTATATATGTATGTGATAGTGTATAATAATGATGTGTGGAAATGTGTGTGTGTGTGTGTGTGTGTGTGTGTGTGTGTGCTTGTGTAACTCTACTCTTTGCTGTTCTTTCACTACTATGCTATTCTTATGTTGATTATAGAGGATTTTGATTTTGTTTATTAGAGGTTAATGTAAAACTGACAAGAGGAGCAAGGGAATTTAGTATTAGTAATAAATATTTAATGTGGTGTTTGTTTCTTTTTATCATTATCAATACGTTGTTTCCTCAGTATCATACTGGTACTAAACATCAAGGCATCTTTAATAGTGCCATTATCGTTTATCGTTTTTAATCTTCTCATTTAATCAGTGTCACAATGATACCTGTGGAACTAATATATGGAGCCTATAGTGCCATTTTATTATATATTATTAGTATTATAGTCCAAGTCAAGTCAGTAAAGTCATTCACATTAACATCCAAATCTCATTTTGACCACCAGAGTGTCGCTCATTACTTCTACCAATGAAACAATATGTGACCGACAAAAGGTTTTGCTTCAGGAGTGATTGAGTATCGCGTAATCATACTTGTTTTACATTTTAGATAATCGAGAAAAGTATCGATTTTAAACCTGGTTTATATGTGAAATAATTTCGAGACATTCGGTAATATAAAGACGCTCCATAAGAAACCACATCATGATTTGATTATGGAAAAAATGAATATAGATAAATATTAATACAATGCATAGACGATAGCCATATATATGCTAAGCATTCGAGTAGTCACAGACGCTGATGTTTGAAAATGTTGTTCCACATTGATTAAGAACCTGCACTGATAGTCACAAAAGTGGTAGTAATTGTAGGAGCGACAGTGGAAACATTTGCAGTTGCTCACGTATAGGGGTCTTAAGTACCCCAAAAATATACTCATCAATTAAAATTAAATGCATTGCACCAATGCAAATAAAAAGTTACATGTATTTAATGAAAACGAAATAAGAACAAAACATTACATAATATACACAAACACTTTTTTTATAATTACACACGAATATATTCCATTACTTAGTAGCAAATCTCTTATCCCATCACCATGACAATAAATACAAACTATATATGATCTAAGTAACACGCCTGTCCTCGGCCAGTCGATTATGTAAATAATACATAGTCACCACAATCCAGAAAAAGATGTTGCTATTTTTCAGATGTTTTGTATGAAGACACTAATACTTTTAATCCTTCTGTACATTTAGCATCATTACCAACATGCGCAATTGATTTTATGTTTACCAGTGATGAGATCTTGTGTTGATTTTAAATTTCTAAAAGAGAATGTGTACCTTGTATTGTGGAATATTGCTGTTCATCCGACTGGCCCCTTCTTTGGATATCTTCATATTCATTTTCAGCTGCCTTTCTGTAATGATATAATGTGTCACGGTGGTCCGTTATACATTGGATCTTGAGATATAGTATACGATAGAGACAACGACAGAGACAGAATGATTCGATATATATGTTTGTTTAATAAAGAACACTAGCAGCTACTGAAACTAACCGTACATATATGAAGATTAACTAAACACTTATTTCAAACGTTAGAACAAACATACATTCGAACAAAGAAGTCGTATGATCTAAATTAATTAATTTTCTGTGATTTTGCGAACTAAATCTGATTTAGAAAAAAAAATATAAGCAAAAAAGTGAAACTTGTCTGCAATTAAATTGCACCCATAATTATCGGCATAAAAGATATATTTGTCGTGGTTTGGTGAATTTGGTAGATATTACTCTCAAGTGTGAAAACAGAGACTAACACAAATGAAATAGAAGAAGAAAAAAACATACACATAAAACAAACGAGACATATAAGTGGAATAAACATTATGACGGCAGGGGGCATGGGGTGTAAGAGGCTCGCCTTTATCTATTCTTCAATCGCACCTTTGTCTGGGTTGGATTGAGTTCGGTCTCGCCCATTTTGAATATGTGAGAAAGCTGCCAATTACTTCCCGATGGTTAGTCCTTTCGCGTGTGTTATCCTGTTTTCTTCCTCTATCAGTTATACTTGCCGCTATGTATAGCTCATCTTGCTCTGAGAAATGGAGTTAAACCCCTTAATATTAGCATGATCTTTAGTTAAGTGAAACTATGCTAAGACAATTGATATTTCATCATTTCTAAAGCTAATTTGCATTTAACATATTTTATGTAAATACAAACGTAATATTTTGCAAGCAAATTGCTATTAACCAAGATGAGCTCTGTTTCAAAGTGTAGCTAATGCCAATCTAGCACTTTGTTAATTTTAGCTTTCATAATTCTTCTTACAATTCTTCTTAAACACCTCAGCTTTGTCTATAGTATTGGTCATACATAAAGAGTGTTTACAAGATCTTGTCATAACATTATTAAACAACAAATAGCAACATAAACATGTTTTTAATCTTTGTATCGCTTTGAAACAAAGTTATTAAAGCTGACGTTCAGTCCCTAAACACCAAGTAGCGTGTAATCCTTAAGTACGCTGTTTATGATGCGATGAAGCTCATAATTTCACAAGGTAAAGAAATAACATGAAAAATACATACATTGTTTCTTATTCTTCTTTCTATTTATAACAATGTACGTTAAGTTACAGTCGTACTTACAAAACTGATAATTCTACGGATATCATATGAATATAAGAAAACTAACGCGTTTTGAGACCTAGATCATACATTTCATATTAATTGAATTTCGTAAAGGTCCAATGCAACCTTCACACGAGTTTCTTTAGTCTTGATGTAAATGTCTCGAGCAGGATATTGACATGTGACTTATCTCCACAAACATGTATCAAATCAGCCAGTATGACCTTTTATTGAAATCATCGGGAAAATAAGAACTTTTATTTCCCTCATTTTGCAGGGGAATAGTTAACCAACGAATGACTAGTACTTGCATTAAATACGAAATAGTATAAAATCACAGCATGAAATGCTAGCTATTGTTTTTTTAGTTCATCATCAAGTCATTTAATTCAAATACAACCAATTCCAGAAATAGCATTTGGTTATTCATAAGTTAGTTTTTACCATTTTTAGATAGTCTTTGTTCATCTGAACATAGAACTAACCTAACTGTTACATGAAAATATGGACAAATACAGAAAACTATCAAGACGTTAATTGATATATTAATAATTTAAATATCATCTAGGAGAAATCCATGGTCAATTTATTTGATAGCTAAGCATGATAGACGCATTCATAACCAATTATTTGATGCATGTAAATGAAACTAGGCAATATATCAGTCATTCAGGTGTATATGTAAAAATTACAATGCTGATTATGTGATGTTATAAACGGTTGAGACAAAATTTCTTTCTTACAAAAACACCAACTTATGAAATACTTGCTATTATAGTTGTATAACTGACACTTTTTTACTCCTTTCCTAACAGCCTTGACGTACCATTTTAAAGTTTTGAGGTGCATCTTGCTTACTCCCAAACTATGAGCCTGGGTGGATATATTGGCCGAATAGTTTGGTGTCCGTTAAAGTTTAAATATGAAGGAATTCTTTACATTTGAATATATAGATTATTTGTAGAAATGTAGAACTATATTATAACGTAATCAAACGCAGCAAGGAATTTCATTATATTATGATTATGGAAAGACAGTTCTGAATGTTTGGTGCTTAGATATATTACACACAAGATCATACCACAGTCGACTTAGACCGCTGACGTGTAAGAAAAATTCATCTCATGAGCAAAACAAGAAAGACAAAATGCTGTTATTTATGTTACTTCAGATTTAGAAAAAGATATGCATTAATTGTGTACAGCATTTATCACCAAAATATTTAACGTATTGTAAGCTGTATATTGTAGCTCATAAAATTAGGTATAGCTAAATATTTACTAATATAACATGTGCATTGAATTGTAAGTAGTCATTTCTAATTCGCTCGTTGCCTATTTACATGGGAAGCAAGGTAACAAAATTACCATCATCAACTCATGCGGTGTTTACTTTCCCTTACGTTTAAATTGTGAATCCAAATGATACTCCTCAGCGTATGAAAAGCATGTTCAGAAATAAAGTGTCAACATTTCATAACCTTCAGTTTATCACAAAAAAATACACACATACATATACATATGTATAAAAATTGTTCTAACTACTGTCAAAATTATCTTAACTTTTTGCTACAAATTGCTCAAGTTCACTCATTCACTCAAATATTTTCTGGCTTTTTGAAATTGTTTGTGCTTTCCAATATTGTTTTGTCACGTTACAAGTACATTTAGATTTATCGTTTTATTTCATTTTAACCGTTCACGAAGAAAGTAATATTACTGCCATGAGATTCAATAAATGGTAGCACATTGTTACTTTTAGGACTTACATTTCGTAGTCTGATAGTTATTTACGCCAGAACATATACATTCATGTCAGAGCAAATACATTAATATGGATCACTTATTGATATTGCCGACATTTTATTCTTATATCATCAGCATTATTTTAATAGTATAACCGAATACATTCACCTCCTTTTCCGCCATACTATGACAATCATGGTGGTCACGACCAGAAGCAAAACTGTAAGACCTCCTACAGTACCTGCGATGATACCAATTTTATAACTGGTCATCTTGATATTTGCTCCTGTTCTTGAGATATTTCCTGAAAATGCAAATATACCCTTATGCATGCTTAGGCATTACTTTCCTAAATGAGACATATTCAAAATGAAATCATGGATTGAATCGAACAAAACAAAATAATTTAGTTTAGTTTTTTACTTTAAAAGTAAAGCCTTGACATTGCTTTTCTATTGCTATAATAAATGATTTTCTTTTTGGCAACCAAAATGGGTTCAATTTATTTGGAACAAATTTCCCTTGATTGTTGATTCCAGCACTAACATAACTGTCCTTTACAATAGGGTAACCCTTTAAAACATGCTCTACAAAAATGAACAAAAATAACATTGTTTACATCTACGTAGCATAGATAATTGTAATTCCACTAGTTTTAAGAAGCATACATTTAGAAGATTGGGTGGGTATATAACATGAGATACAAATCCCAACAAAACTATAGAACGTTTTCCAAATTCCACAGGTTTAAGCATGGACTAAAATATATTTTTCAGCCAAACCACGACCAAAGATGGGTTCATAGTTCATTATAAATTAAGAGAAAGTGTGACAGCGAACGAAGCCAGACTGCCTAGAAAACAAATCTGCATTTTATCAAGGAACAGAAAATAAGATGGATGTGCGGAAATAGGTAGATAATGTCAGGCATCTCGTTTTGCACATCACTGTTAGACAGGAAGAGCGTCAACTGTTGTCGGATGCTTCAACTGCTTTAAATTCTATAATATCTTTAAACACTTCCACCAATTTCTGCCATTCATTGTAAGCGGATATGTAGATACAATAACGTAAGGTACATTTGAGGAACATTAAACGCAGCCGATGGCATACAGGTTGCCTCCGTTAGAAGGAGGTATAACTGTTTTACCTTCATCCCAGAGCTCCGAGTGTGGTGGTTAAGAGAGTTGGACACTGTTGATATGTAGAAATGCGAAAAATACAAATAAGGTTTATAAAAACATTTTGAGCATGTCTTTAAAAATACGCTTGTGTTTCCAAGCCCATTTAGGCACACTGATCTGTAACTGTTATGTTCGTACTGGTTTTATGTTGCATTCAGCACCTCCAAACAATGACCCATACTTTTCATAATGATACAATTGTGTTCTTCTTTCTACTACTACCAAGTTCATTCCTCATTTCAGATAGATACGCATAGTTCTGTTCATGAACTTAGCATTATCCAAGGAAAGTGGAACGTCCAACTAACTATAGGACAGTGTATTTTCGCGTAGAGCAGGTTCACTAGTGTCATATGTGAAACACTATCCCCTGGTTAGTACCTCTCTTCCCCACCACATGGAAACCGTCCTTTAATTTGCGGGGGAAGCGCCGATATGGACGTACAATGATGAAAATTTAGACATTTGGTTGCAAAGGGTGGAAGCTAAATGGAGTACCACGCATCTGGAAATCTACTTGAAGTCTGTGCCAGAGTCGGTTCATAACAACTACACAGACAATAATCCCTCACAAATTACAAACATAAAGTATCCGAAGGGAGTTTGTGTTTATCTACAACAAAAACGCTCGCTGTTCATCAGGATTTTCATACAATTTTTAGTATAAGCGCTTCAACTGTTTAGGGGAACACATTTTTTGCTGTCTCAGACCAATTTCTCAGCCTTTTAAGGTACTTCCACAATACTGCCAGCAACTGCAGTTATCTAAAAACCAGTTGTGTTTGTTTCCAGTGATCCGAAGAACCTTTAACCACTACCTCGAGTTAGTGATTGTAGTTGCGTGGTACCTTCTGAAATGATTTTGGCAGATTCCACTAACGTAACGAGTAATGGAAACCTCGTCATTTGTGACTCCAGATGGACTTTATGTTGTTTTTCCATGAACAGTCATATACTTTTAGAAATTTTGTTTTAGCTTCTATGATATGGTGTAGATCCCTATTGATCTAATTGATTGCTTTCGAAAAGTCCTCTTCGCAATGGCTGTAATAGTCATACAGCTGATGGTAACTGCATTAGTTGCTCGTGATAATGAATCACTCATATGAATGTGAAAGAAATGTAAGACCTTAATTTAGCCAAACGTATGTGACTTGGCTGTGTGTAATTATATTCTTCATCCAAGAAATATCACGTTATTTCTATGAAATATTGTATAATATAAAGCTTTGAGCTGGTGGGGGAGGGCGTGAGTGGATGGGAGGCGCCAGATATCTGATCTCGCATAGGGCACCAAAATGACTTGCACCGCCACTGGCAAGTCCATGAACTTTACATTATAGATGAAACAATACATATTATCTCGATAGAAAAACGTCTGATGAACTTTATGCAGGATGGATCATATTCAATGACCTGAAAGTAACATAAACCGTGTAAAGAAAAGAAAATTAATTCTTCCAAAATTAATCAGGTAATGGTTCATTTCGAAAGAATAAGGCAGAACTCGTATGTATGATACCAACTAAACTTATACGTACCTGAAGAGTAGCATCCCTGAATTGATTTTGTTCCAATTCCAGTCGTGTTTGTACTATTTGGACACGCATAACATGATATTTGGCCAGACACATTTTGATACATGCCTACATCACATTGGGTACACAGATCAGATCCTGGTTTGCTCTTGTAACTTCCAGGAGGGCATTTCAAGCATTGTGATTGAGCAACAAAGTTTTGATACATACCAGGAGGACATGCGATACATTCATGTGTCCCCTCTGATGACTGATAGCTCCCTTGGGAACACGGGATACAACTCATTTGACCTGTTTTGTTTTGGAAAGTCCCGGCAAGGCATTTGTTGCACGACACGTCACCAGGTAAATCCTGATAAGTTCCAACTGGACAAGCCAAACACTGACTGGTATGTCCATAATGTGGTTGGTAGAATCCAGGACTGCATTTGATACACGACTCAGATCCAATGGATGACTGGTAACTTCCCGGTAGACATTGCATGCAAGAAGTCTGGCCTGTTTGATTCTGATATGTACCAGCCACACAGGAAAGACATGACGTTTGGCCAGCTGTTGGTTGATACATGCCAGTGGGACATTTCTCGCAAGCTTGACCTTGGTTTGATCTGAATGTTCCAGCAGAGCACACTGTAATAAGAAAAATAAATAAATACATCTAAGATATAATAGTTGTTTCATAAATTGTATATAGTGCTGAATCTAAAATGTGAGAATGAGCATACAAGATAATTCTGTATCATAAGATAATTTCTAATGGTTTGTACTTTGTCACTGAATATAAATTTGCAAATAGGTCCGGAAGCCCTACTGGAGAGAAGCTAGTTGGAAGTGGTGTACATTTGTTCCTTGACATTAGTTTGTTAGTTTTTTCGAAGAGCTCTTTGCAGCTGGAACTCCCCGTGATCTTAGTACTGTAGTGGGATAATTTTGTTAAATGGACTATGTTTGTGGCGTTCATCTTAGTGGCTTCATAGATGTATTTATGAATAATGAGTCTGGTGGAAGACCAAACGTTATTTTGTATTCCAGGGTGCAACAACGTGGACTGAATTGTCCATTGAAAGTAGACACAACGATACGGTGAACTTAATATTTTTAGCATTTTTGTTTTCCAATTTCATGGAGTTCATATTTGTTTTTAGTTTTGTTTTATTCATATAAGAATGGATATTGTAACGTGATTAGTGCTTCTAAAGATTAGGCGCTATATAAAGTCCTCACCATCATCATCATCATTATTGTTATTATTATTATTATTATTATTATTATTATTATTATTATTATTATATTAAAACTGCACAATGAAATATATATATCTATATATATATATATATATATATATATATATATATATATATATATATATATATATATATATATATATATATATATATATATATATTGTTCTTGTGTGATATCAATAGCTGCATGATCATGTAGTGTATAGCAGTTCAAAAGAAAACTAAATTCTTCTTAAAAACGGACTTTACATTTAGACTCCTGAAATTAATCTGATTCAAATTTCACTGTCCAAGCATATTATTCCTTGCAGTTGAAAACGTTGTCTTTCGAATAAATACAAAATTATTTATCTATATTATTAATCCATCCGTCCACACAAAAGTACTAACCACGTGGACAAATCTGATTAACTGGTATTACACATGTCCTCATACCATCAGTAATTTGCCCTTCACAAGTGCTAATTTATTCCTAAATGATCTTATACAAACGTTAAGGTAGAAATAATGACGCATTATAGGAGTTTTGAATATTCAATCAAAAATTGAATGCCTACCTGTTAACTGTTTGAAACTTGTATGCTCAACATTCTTAATGTATTCAGTTACTATATACATTGCGTTCTGATCTAAAATATTTCGTTTAATTAGATCTGCACTGTCAAACTTAATTACATTATGATATATAACTGTTGGCTCAACCAATGTCTTCGTTTTCTGCATTGGTTTTGGATAAGAATCCGTATAATTGTATCAGTTTTATATTAATTTTATATGGTGGTAATGGTTACTTCAAGCAGAAATAAGCAATACATTTATTATGGACATATCATTCCGATATATTTGTAATCGTCAAGGTCTGTTATCAAAAGCCCCACAATTGTAAACAAGCTAACTAATTGTAGCGAGTTGCTATTGTTTCGAGAAACGTCTGAAGATTTCCTTTCCACCCATTATTCACCTCATTTATATTTGGTAAGTGACAAATCCATGTGATAAGCATAGACATGAGTGAAGCTTTCGCAAAACATTGTGTGTAGTGTTATATTAATGCATTATATATGTATGAAATATACCCGACTTTTGCTGCGCATAAAGCGTTCCGTGATGAGAGTTTTATCTTTAGTCGAGGTTATTTAAAAATACTGAAGTCTATGTACGCAATAATGCAATTGCAAAGTGCCTGCGATGTGTAGCTCGATTACCTCTAGTTTTCTGACTGTGAACCTTCACTACAACTATGGCACTTATGGAGTACAATCTCTTTTTTTTGTTATTTCAACACAACAAGTTTGGTCTGGATGCTGAACACTGGCCACTTTAGCTGGGTTTCTTTTGTCGGACAAGAATTCTTAGGAGGATGGTATTAGTTTACACGCAGTTCGAGACCAAGACGTATGAACTAACTAGACTGCAGGGAAAAAGGAATCCTTTGGTAAAACGAGATGTATAGGCCATGCATCCTGGCTATTTAACCTTGCAACGAGAACTGTGGAACAGGAAACACATTGTGATTAACTCTAGACAGGTTATTCCATGTAGGAACAATATCATTTCTTTATATCGTATTTTGAATTAAGCGCGGATCATTCTGTTAATTCCATTGTTTGACTTTATGTGAAAAAGTATGGGGAATATTCATTCAACGCTCGATTACGGGATAATAAAGATTTCATTTATAATAGTACTCTGTATGAAATATGATTGTGAAATTGCATGAGCAGTTATGTTTCGAATGTATGCAGATAGTTTTATCTTTTCGTTATAATGCATAATGAATGAAATGTGGGTAATATTGCAATACCCTAATATTACTGAAAAGTCGCTCACATGTGGCACATATATGGCCTGATGCCTACATTGGTACCAGAGTTTCCTATATGTAATTGTCACGTTGTAGAATTAAACCAGATTTCAACATAGGTATGATAGACCCTGAGGCGATAATTTCTCCCCGTCAAAATGTATGAAGGTGTCCAGCCAATTAATTGATATAGCCATAAACTAGAGACGTGCGGGTTATGTTTGCCAAAGATAGACAAGTGACGATTTCTTGTTTGGAACAATGGATCATCAAATTGTATTGTAAACATCCTTGACATATGGTTGGGAGGGGGATGTCAGATCATTATGAACCAACCTCCAACTGAAATTGAGCAAGGCGTGCCAAACATTAGAATCTCAAGTTTAAATATATCATTTTGATAACCAAAATGTTAGTAGGTGTACAATTTTTTTGCGGGAAGTAAAAGAAAATAAACTACTCCGAGACCATTGGTCATTGGCGGGATTCTTATTTTGGGAATAAACACTAGCTACAAAACAGAAGCTTTTAGGGACCAAAGGGAATTACTCAGGGCAGTGGTCCGAGTCTCTGGGAGACAAAAGAGAAAACAATCTCGGGATCAGAGGGAATTACCCCCGTAAGTTTGTTCGAGTCTCTGGGAGACAAGAGAGGTAAGGAAGAACAGAGGGAGAAGTTGAAGGGAGAACGGAGGGCGACAAAGGAAAATAGAAGAAGAAACATACAGATGAGTAGGAACTCAGGACAGAAAGGAAAATTTCACACACTAATTCAAAGGATGAAATAGGCCGTCATTTGGTCGAGTGATAGGATGTTACCTGAATTGTAGTTGAGAGATAAGAGATTACTGTCTGAATTATATTAAATTGTTGTTATTTAATTTTCACATTTTGCATATTCTTTGTATTCATTAATTTAACTGTCGGCACCGCTGATTGGGGGCTCAGAGCTTTGCATCTCCCTATCACTTCTTCAGTTTCTGACAAAAACGAGCCAGTGTGGGTCTTCTGTATTAATTTAAATAAATTTGGATCCCCCAACACGAAATTGGAAGGCACCATAATCTTTGGAGTAATACTATGAATATAATACCATACTTTTGTTTTCTCCAAGTGTGTTTATATGAGCGACATGTGTAATCGTTCACTGGTGATATTTATGTGTGTATTCTTTAAAATCAGACGCGGTACTGATAATAACTCTTAAGCTTATGGGCAATGTTGTTTGTAAACCTAATATGCGCATTTACAATGTGACGTATAAATGTATTCTGTATGCTGGAAGCAAGTACGTCAGCTCTCAAGTAATTCAAGTAATTCATCCCAGTGTTCTTGTTCATGTCAATATCACACTTGAATTCACTCTAGTCAGACTTACAAGCTTCTATCAGTTTATCTGCAAGTACATGTAACGAGGCAACGTTTTAGGTCAATCAAGTATTAAGGTGTATGATTGCAGAACCAGTCACAGTTTAAAGCTTGGATGATTATCAATGTTTTTGTACTGTGAGCTAAGGAGTCTACAAGATACTTAACGTCCTTATTTATGTTCATACCTTGCTCCTTTGACTATTTCTTTCTGACAAAACATATGAAAGGTACTGCTACATGCGTCAGCATTCTTGAAATTTATTTATTTTTCCCTGCAGATCTGTAACATAATATAGATCAATAGTATCACACATTCCTTTGGCAATTGCTGAAATCTTGTATAAACATCAACTCAACAGAGGACTTGTCGGCTTACTAACAAATTAATTTAAAATGAAAATGACATTCTCATTCTAAACCTTACCGCCTTAAAGAATGCCATACCTGTTAAACAATGGTTTTGGGAAGTGGATCCTACTCCAGTTGTGTTTGTTCCAGGTTCACATGGATAACATGATGGCTGACCTTCAGAGGGCTGGTACTGTCCAATTGGACATGGTACGCAATCATTCTGGCCGAGTCGATTTTGAAATGAACCCGGTTTGCAAAGCAAACAAGAACTTTGATTTCTGCTTGGTTGGTACGTTCCTGTTGGACAGTCCTGACAAATGTCACTTCCAGCTGCATAGAATTTCCCAGGCTCACAGTCTGAAAAATTGTTAAATTATTGTAATAATTATATTAAAATTGAAAGTCTGATCTTCAAAATGTCATCATTAGGAAATGTAAACTATATATGGCACAGATGTGTGCATCATCACTAATAACACTTTAAAGAAATGTAATATCCATTATATGTTACATCCATTACTTTCTTTGTAAGAGTTTATCATTGTGCTCTTCTAGTAGTCTTTCTCTTTGTATACCAATGTGTTGGCAATTTCACAATAAGAATGACATAATGAGGTAAAGTAATGAGAACTTGTTGTCGACATTTTAGGATGTAATAATAATAATAATAATAATAATAATAATAATAATAATAATAAAAATGAAAACTTTGTATAGCGCCTAATCGTTTAAGCCTCCATGCGAATTACAACATTAGACAATGCATATATAATAATATGATTACAAAAAACAAAAACCATTAGAAAACAGAAAACATGCTGAAAATATTTAAGGTAAGGAAACATTTTTTCTCTTTAAGTCTGTTTTTGCAGTCAAAATAGGTGCATTTTCCGAGTGTTAATGAATGAGATCACAGTATTTTTTGTCTACTTCGGTGGGTAATTCGTTCCACGTTGCTGGACCTTTGTATGCAAAAGAACACGATTATGCGTGCAGGAAGAGGAGCGGAGTATCTTGCTGGTGTGTACACATGGATTAAGGCGGATAGGCATGTTGTACTGGAGCACGTCAGTTAAACGTAGCACAGAGAAAATATGTTTGTTTCATTATGAATCGAAGGCATAGGAAGTGTATGGTACAGAGCAGGGGGAGGTGTACTCTGATCGTGGTTCTCTAAAGCTGATCGAGAGGTTGTGTTGTAAACTTTTTGAAGTTTGTGGAGTAAATATCAAGACGAACGAGACATAATTTAGTTTGAATACTCCAGTCTTGAAAGTACCAAGGAACGCACAAGTATTTTAGTGTCATCAACTGAAAGACAATTGCGAATGGAACATATGTGTCTCAGCTCAAGATTTGCAGCCCTGCATATATTCATGCCATGTTGACGCAATGAGAGAGTACTGTCGAGCGTAACATGTATGTTTTGTACTAAGTAAACTTAATTTTGGCGTTGCTGATATTTAATGTTGGAGGAAAGGGAAGTGAATGAGAAAGTCTTTTTGTTGTAATCAGATTGATTTCAGTATTATATCATAACGCATCTACCAGTTGGAATAGGAAAACGTGTTCTACAATTTTCTACATGAATGGGAGACATGAAACTGGGCGGTAGTTCTTTAAATCGTTATGGTTGAGCGTTGGTTTCTTCAGCAGAGGTTTTACAATGGCAGCCTTGAAAAATGACGGGAATTTCCCAGATTGTGTGAGAGAGAGAGAGAGAGAGAGAGAGAGAGAGAGAGAGAGAGAGAGAGAGAGAGAGAGAGAGAGAGAGAGAGAGAGAGAGAGGGTGTTAATAACATCAGTTAGTGAAGACAATATAGATCTAAGCCCTCGAGCAACAGTGATGATGCAATTGGATCACGTTCACGTGACTTTGGTGCACCCTTCCTCACGATTATCCGTACTAAATCTATTGAGACAGGTTCAAATGCTGCTAACGGCTGCCGCCTAAATTCTGTATCGAAACTGTATGGTGACGAATAGTCAATTTAAATTGTGTTGTCATGATTATCTCTAATAGTTTATACTTTGTCATACATTAGTTTGGTTCCATTCATCATACGGAAATTTCTCTTAGAAGCAAATACATGTGGAAGGTTAGGGTCCGATATGTCAAGATGGCATATAATGCATAGGTGATCTGATGCAAGTTCGTTGGATACCAGGGAGGACTGTAAAATAGTATCATCAGGTCTATGAAGATTCCGCATACATTGCGACCATGTTTATGAGTGGGTTGGTTAAGTGACTGTATAAGTTTGAAAATATGAACGGAATCTAGGAATCTTGATCTGTAATGGTTTCCACGACAGTCAAAGTGAAAGTTGTAATCTTCAAGAATAATCCGGTTGTCGCTTATCAAATCTCCAAACTCTAGGAGATTCGGAAACTGCTCCAAAAGAGAAATTCAGTCAGCTTCTTTTGTCTACTAGGAGGAAGGATGTAGAGGCAGACAAAACGAGTTCATATTTTCCAACACAATCACTTATTGTTGTGACATCACAGTTTGTGCGTATCACAATCACTATCATATTTAATATAGTGTTGTTTGTACAAAGTATGCTGCCGAAAAAAGGATACAATTTCATGAAAGTAATTTGATAATCGGTATCTCACTCACGTAAAAAAAACCATTGAATCCAGACACAAATAAGTTGCATAATTAGTAGGTCAATAATGAAATAAACAATGCAATAACTATACAAAGTACTATTATAGCTATGTTTGTAAGTGTCATGTATATTGAATGTAATTGTTTGCTTGTTAATTTTAAATTTTGAACTCATTACATGTTATTATGGTGTAGTATTGTTTGCTTGCCTTCATGTTTTCAGATATAAGTTCAGTTCTGTTTGACTTGATTGTGGTTTTATTTGTCATTGATGTAAATACCTAATAATAAACAAACATCGTATCTAGGTGCTGGCCTTAAAATCTGTGACAGCGTTGTTAAACTGCTTTATATATTTGTCTAAACATATGCTCTCTCAACTGCACTCTGTGTGTTAAAGGGACCCCAGATACAGTAATTAAATTTCCTGTATGACTTCTATCAATAGCCTAGGTTTCAACACTGTATTAATTTATACGGGATCATTTGCAAAACAGATATTACGTGAAAGCTAGCAGAAATAAAACTTCGTCGTCTTGGTGTATTGGCTCTGAGGATCATGGTTTTCAAGCAAAAACCTACAGTTCTATTTGCTCTCAAATGTATTATTTTGAATAACTTGTAATATGGTACGTATCTGATAGATATGCGATAACCCTTGGTCTCCATCTATGTGTCTGTGCTATGTTTATATACTATATATAACACTGGTCATATTCGGAATCATTCTATCTGTGCAAAATTACCATTTCTCCTAAATAACTGTTTAAATGATCATAATGGTATCTTGTAACAGCATCTCTCACATTTGTTGTGCACATTACAAATATCGCTTTCATTCATTTGCTTGTTTGAAAGTTTCAAATTGTGACTTAGTGTTGAATAAAACTAATATAGCATAATATGAAACAGAATATATTAGATTCATTCAGTTTTTCAGTGTAATCACATGCCTTCTGCCTGTCACTAGCCGATGATGGAATGTGCATTATTTACAAGATGACCTAATACAAGTTGTATTGCTGTGAGAACAACGTCAGTTTTATCTGCCTGTTAAGCGGCGGTGGCCAATTAAGGGCGCATAAATGATTCTGCAATTTTAGAGGTAAAATGATTTTGGAAGTTATTCATTTTGCATCTTTTGTCGTTGTCTCTCGTACTACATGTCCAGTGACGGGAAACCTACCATGGTCAACAGTCTCTTAAGCACATTCCGTTTACCGCCAATGCTAAATGTAACCGATGGGGACGTTTAGGAAAACGTTAAGAATTTGAAAAGACAAGTGCAGATTTAGCTAACTGCAAGTGGAGCAACTGATAAAGAGGACGAGGTACAAACATCCATAATTTTACATTGTGGAGAACCGAACATTTTGGATAATTATGATCAATTTGTATGGGACGCAGATGGCGACAAAAACAAACCCGGAAAGGTACTTTAAAAACTGGAGGCATATTGTAACCCCAGAAAAAATGAGGTCCTCGAATCACATAGGTTCTGAAATGTACCGTACCAAGAACCTTTCGACAGTTTCCTAACTGAGCTTAGGACGAGAGCGTCTTCGTATAATTCAGCGAGAAAGATAGAACGATCAGAGATATAATAGTTTTCACAGTTACGGGAAAACTTCAGCAACAGAGAGGGCGAACAGACTAAATCGAAACGTCACCCGTTTTTATTACTAAATCGACTAATGGTGACTAACATAGAAGTCAATCAATGACTACACCTAGATTGACCCAAACAAATGATGTAGTCACGACTTCTCTGCTGCTCTCTCCATGTGTTAAATTGTCAATCTGAAGATCTTGTATATAAATCAAACAAAATAAATAATTCAGACAAACGATCAATCTGAGACGTTTTTGAACTTTGAGTAATATTCTTCCTCGGTTGGAGGTTTTTTTTTCTAGGTATTAATACCCCTTCTTCGATCCCACGACAGTAATACGCCATCAAAGTTCTGTATTTATCTCCACCACATTCATTACAAATCCGATATTGTCCTCGAACGCCAACATTGCATAAAACACAATGTCGAGGATCAGCATGTTGTTTTTTTTGATAATATTTATTTATATTTCTTGCAGTATTCTCCAAGACATTTTTTTATTACATTTATCTGTGCTTCCTTGACGCAGCCATGTACAATTTTTCATATATAAAATAGTATCTATTTAATTTAGTTAGAGGATATCGTTATTTTGTCAATCTGACGCGAGGGGGGACCCTCTCTGCTGCTACAAATTAGCCAAATATTTTACCGATACATGTAATTAAATCATTAATATATAGCAATACAAATATGTCAAATATTGGAGAAGCATATTCTACTAGATCAGCTCGAGAACGCCAGGAAGCAATCAAAAAATATATTCCTTTGAGAGACTCGATTCGAAGAATACCTCAAGAACGCCAGGAGTCACAAATTGACTACGTAGAAGGTACAGAAAGATTATTTAAACCTATTACTGCAACAAATGAGGAAGTTGTATGGATAGATATCACTGATCCAGAAAAAAAAGAAACCTCTTCTTGGGACAATACAAGAAACCGCTAGGGCAACGCAAGAGATTTTACAAGATCATCCAGCTATAATAGCTGCCGCACAACCTCAACAAGATATTGATAAAATTCACACTGAAATAGCTGATGTAAAAGAAAAACCTGCATCCCAACCTAAAGCAAAAAGAGATGTTGAATTGATTAGTAAATTTAAGGAAGGTCTTATTGAATATATAAAAAATGTTAAGGAAGAAGATTTTCCTCGTTTTGCATATAATAGTCTTTCTCAAAAATCTGAAATTTTAACAATTAATACGCTAAAATAATTGATGATAATTTTTTAAGACGATTATTTCGTGTGTTTTATAATAAACTCAGCACTAATATTACCAATCCATCATATAAAAATTGTATAGATAATGTAAAATATTATCGTCGTGAAGATCAACAGACTCCATAGTATCAGCTACCTTTACCTCTGCAACAAATAGAACAACAAAGAATGATGTTGGAAGCTGAAAAATTTAGAAGTGATCAAGTAATATTAAGTGGAATGATATAGTTCGTTGGGTTCTTGGCGCTGCTATGGATAATATTCCGGTATTTACCGACATCGGGAAAATACTAGATTCAGGTATATCGATATAATATATCAGAAGTGATATTATAAAAAAATGTTCAAAAACGATTTTCAACGTCAGGTGGTGTATTAACAGGAGAACTTTCCATGAACGGAAATAAAATAACCGTCTTAAGAGATCCAGCATCAGATGAAGATGGGGCAACAAAAAGATACGTTGACACTGTAGAGGGGAAATTAT
The DNA here is from genome assembly GCA_030141615.1 of Unio pictorum. NCBI lineage: Eukaryota > Metazoa > Mollusca > Bivalvia > Unionida > Unionidae > Unio > Unio pictorum. The sequence continues at coordinate 44,023,297 of JARLTB010000021.1, forward strand.
CTACGTTAAAAACCGAACATGATGCCGTTAGTGGTAAATTATCCACGTTGAAAACCGAATACGAAATTCACATAAACGATCACAATACCGTAGACGGAAAATTATCTACGTTGAGAGCCGAGTATGACGTTCACGTAGGTGCGTTTACAAATGTCTCCGTCGAAACGTCAGAAAGACTGATGAAATTGCAGATGGATTCTTCGGGAAACCATTAATCGTTGATACGAAACTTTCTGATATTAAAACATCAATCGATACGATTAAGAAAACACAGGAAGATATTGTAAGTGATGTTCATAATATTATTAATTAAATTGATCCCCTTGAAAAATATCAGGGTAAAATTCTCTCTTTTAACAACGTCGTATACGCAATAACATCAGGATCAACAACATGGTCTCAACAAAATAATACTATCAAACAGACTGTGGAAGTTACTGGCGTGTACAGATTTTCTGTGTTTCGTAGTGCCATATTCGAGATATTTACCACGTATCCATGGCGTCACTCAACAGACAAGTTTTCTGGAACCGTATCTGTTACAATAAACCGTGAAGACGAAGAAACATTTATCCTGGTTGCATCCGACAAAAAATTAACTTCAGCAACGATCTGGTGGTGTCTGGAATTTGTTGCTGAAACACCTCATTTGATTACAGCGTAAATAATATGGACTACAGATACAATCAAGCGCGTGAGTGGCAAGATAAATTAAAATATATCGTTGATAATTACACGATAAAAGTAAACAAAATATGACAGACGTGTAATTGTCATTGACATAATTGTATAGTCACTCTCCGCGGTTGTTGCTGAAGCCGGTCTTTTATTATCCGCGGTAACAATGACATCACCTGCGGTCATAAAGATCTGTTTTCAGCGTCAACTGCGATCGCTGCAGTTTTAATATAATCGCAAAAATAAATATCGACATGCACGAATGAAAATTATCCGATTATTAACTGTCTCAGTTAATATCTGAAAGCCTCAACAATGCTTCAATATCGGATTCTGTGTTTGCATTAATGACTAAAATATTCTCCGAAGCAATGACTGTGATAGAATCTACACCCATTAAAGTTGCAGATAAATACATAAATGTCAGCACAAGAACTATTGCAACAGATTGCCACGAATACAACACCGGTGAAAACAACTATGATATCAGTGAGCACAACCAATCCTGAATTCAGTATTAATTTTCCAACTGCAATTTTCAGCAAGGGAGATTGCACTTGCACAACTACGAGTATATCATAGTTGACCAAATATCAGATTAGAGCCATTGTACTTGCAAACAAAAATAAACCAGATGGAACCCCAGATTTCTTCGTTGTTTATATGCCACAGGTAGTTATCAGATTGAACAGATCAACGATGAATTCCAGCGCAGAATAAAATCAACAAAAAATAAAAATAAAACATAACTATTACTGTTCACGAACCAACATTGTCATCTGTGATTGAAGTAAAATCTCCCGATTACGTCGTAGATCTTTATCGATCATCGATAAAAAGCTGTTCTAGGATGGCCTGAAACTCCACCACATCCTGATGATGTTCTCAGATTTAACAATGATCCAGATGCTGAGGGCAGGCATATTTCACCAGAGATTGTAAATATAACCTCAATGATTGCAGTCCATCTTGTATGTGATGCAAGCGATGGTAGTTATCAAACAGATATTGGCATATCAAATCAACCTGAACAAGGATATGTTCTTTACACATTTACTCCAATGGTTCCTCCTGGATCCTTGATCGTGCAAGAACCAATAAATTCGTTATATCTACGCACACATAATCAATACTTGTCAAGAATAAATTTTAAACTCACCGACCAGAGTGGACACTTGATTGATTTACGTGGCGAGGATTTACTGATAAATCTCAATGTGAAATCGTAAACGATTTTTTGATCTTGATTCACGAATTAATCAGATAAGTATTAGATATGTACCAGCACGTTAAGGCTTTTATACACGACAAGGAAGCGCTTGGAAATGCAATCAAATTAATATTTACTGTCTTCATTCAACATCGTTGATATAGTGATTGATGAATTCGGTAACGAAGATTTTTTGCTGACGCAAGAACAGTTAGATAGATTGCGGCGAGAACATATTTCTATGATCAAGTGTGACCAAGATAAGATAAACTACGCGCATTCCTGCATTAAACTTGATGAACATAGAAAATATTATATAGTTCTGAATAAAAGATCTGATTTCAGTAAAACAGAATATTTCTTTACAGATTTTATGAAATTTCACCCTTATTTGGTCTGTTTTAGTCAATTATATCGTAGAAAATCTGTTAGATTTCTGACCTTTGTAGGGTATCGATAAATCGTTAATTTCACCCTTTTTTTGACTGTTTTGTTCTATATTTTCGTAAAAATATATCCGATTTTAGTTGATTTATGAGCAAAACATGGTAAATTGAGCGATTTATCGAAAAGTTCTTATTTGTTTGTGTGTTTTGTATTTATTTTTATCAAGATATCGGATTTAGTTGATTTATGAACAAAACATGGTAAATTTATCAATAAATCGTTAATTTCATCTTTTTGTGGTCTGTATTTTGTATATTTTCGTAGAAATATATCCGATTATAGTTGATTTATGAGCAAAACATGACAAATTTATCGATTAATCGTTAATTTCATCTTTTTTGTCCTTTTAATGGCATATTTTCGTAGAAATAGTTATTTATCGATAAATTCATCTTTTTTGTCTGTTTTTTGTATTTTTTCCTAAACATATATCCGATTTTAGTTGATTAAGGAACAAAACATGGAAAATTTATCGATAAATTGTTAATTTCATCTTTTTTTGACTGTTTTTTTGTATATTTTCGTAGAAATATATCCGAATATAGTTGATTTATGAGCAAAACATGGCAAATTTATCGATAAATTGCTAATTTGATCCTCTTTTTTTGTCTGTTTTTTGTATATTTTTTTAGAAATATATCCGATTTTAGTTGATTTATGAGCAAAACATGGCAAATTTAGCTATTTATCGATAATTGAGTTAGAATCGCTCTGGGTTTCACCCGTTAAATATTACAATTTTGATAGATTTTTCTATGATATTTCGACTAAAATGGGTACAAAAAGGATGCAATTTCATTAAAATTTACAAATCTGAATAAAAAAATATTATAACAGAATAAAAAAATATTATAACAGAAGAAAACAACAGAAAGGTGAAATTTCATCAAAATTTACAAATCTGAATAACAAAATATTATAACAAAATAAAAACAACAGAACTGTAGAGGAATTAATCCAAGCTGCCATCGATAACAATATTTTCATTCATAATCAATTTTAGATGTCTCACGTGTGTGTTGAGAATATTGTTCGTTTCATATTCGTGAGAATTTAATACTTTTTACTGCGATAGAAGGTGGTACGAACTTATTTACGTCTGTATGTTTTACCAATGATAAGGACAGGAACATTATAGACTGTTTGCTTTTTATAAGCTTATACTCCATTGAAAGAGTATAACCACCATTAAGTTTTCCTTGCTGGATTGACTCAAAATCACTAAAATTTTTTGGGATCGAGTTGTAATTTTATATTTTAATTTTTAAAATTTTTTTTACTGCAGATATTATAGCATTATTATTTTCGATGTTCATATATATGTATAACATATATTTAAATTAAAAAAAAATTTTGGACACCGACCAAACAAATCACGAACTATAGAGAAATATGTAATATGGAGTTATCTTCCATTTTTCAGTTCATTAACAATTCAGGATTATTCAAGAGGAGAGAGATAGCAGATTTTTTATACTGAACATCATAGCAATATCATTTACTGAAAATATCCACACAAAAAATGAATATATTAGATAAATAGTAAAGTAATATAAGCAACATAACTACAGAGAGACAGTCTCCCTTCAAAAGTATTAAAATGTAATTTTTTGTTTCTGTTTTTTTGAGAGAGCAGATTTGTACACTGTATTTGCTACGAGATACATTGATTTTGATTGAATATCAAACTATTTGGCAGCTGCATTCATTGATGGAAATAGTATTTCTTTGTCTGTCTCTTTATTTACAGATTTTATCATCCGTTTTCCTATTGTGTTATACTACCAGTATTACCGTATATATAATTCTGACTCTGCGTGATAGTTCTCAGATTAAAAAAAAGAGTTCTGGAGTTAAACTCCATTGATATGGTCAAAGACAAAATCGTCTTCGATCACCCCATTGAAACACTCGTAGACGAACCTATGACAGAGATATGTTCCTTTTTTATTTATTTCATTGAAAACGAACTATGGATAACCAGTATTAATGATATAACCGACTGGTGTTTTTTTGTATGCTATGTATGATAACAACATTACGAGATGATTCGTAGTTTATTTTGATAGGATGCCTCACAAACGTTTGCTCCATTAATATAAATATCGTTAGTTCAATTAATTATTTGCCTTGATCTTTACTTTGAAATCTAATCAGATAATCGTCCGGGGTTTTTATCATCCTGTTGCTATCATTACTTTTTTAATCATAATATCGTTTCTGATCTCTGTATCTTTTACCGTCAAATAGCACGCACAAGCGTGTTTCTTCTCGTACTCCAACACCACATCGTAAGCACGGCTTCGGTCCTAGAGTTCCATCTCGGACACGTTGCGAGTGGATTCCTCATAATTCGTTTACACAAGATCTGTTACAAGGAGTAACAGAGCTGATCATCAACCACTTGCAGAGATTCCTTGTTTTAATTATTATATATAAATACTGTTTTAATTATAATGATCAGGGAAGTTGAGAGATTATCCAAGATCGAGCTTTCTAAAATTAAAAAAAAATTAATTTTGACAGAATATCCCCTGTGCCGATGCGAGATCTGGTTGATCCGACAGATGAAACATTGATCATTAAAATACATGACACCAAAAACGAATTTCAGAAAAATGAAACATCTCATGTGTGGTCGAAGTTTAAGATTATAAGTGACAGTAAAAATATAGATGCTACGATGAACGACCAACGAGCAGCGATGATCATTAACTACCTTGACGATAGAAAATATATTTTAAAAATCAAATTTATCGTACTATCAGATACAGACAGTTGGATTATTCGTGATAAACGTGATCCTGTCCTTCATAACAAAAATACTCCCATACTGAGTAAAGGTTACAAACCAGGGATGTTGACCGGTATTGATAAACTATATTACGAAAGATCTTATCCTGTAACAGAGGTTATTTATGGGATATATCCGCTTGAGAAACCCAACATTGATAATCTAAAGCCGATAAAATTCTCGAAGATAAATTGTGTGGCCGAACGAATAACAGAACATTTCACAGTCTCGACTCGTGGGAAGGTGTTAACGGAGAACCGACGTAATATAATAAATTCTTGGGCAGAACAAGTCAAAGATACCGGAGCATCTATCAAATATGTGGCTAAACTAGGAAAGAAATTAAAATTTCCTATAACAGTAAAAACGATAACAGGAGAGATCTTATACGAATCAAAATATAAATCAAAGGGAGCTTCAATCGAAATTGTTGATCATAATGAGCATGCGTGGACTAATGAAATAACTGTATTTCCACTCACGAGGACGGTTAAATTCTATAAAGTTGACATGTTTGACTTTATTAACGAAATAAGTAACAGTGATTCTGAATCCGTGTGATTGTTTAGTTTTGAAAATGAATCCGATCAGTTTGTGAGACCAAATGGTGATAATTATCGAACAAAATCCCTCCACGAGGAAATGAGAAAATATACCCCTGACCAAAAATTACTCGGTGAATGTTTTACTGTTCCATCAGTTGCAGATGATTTTGCTAGAGAGAGAGAGAGAGAGAGAGAGAGAGAGAGAGAGAGAGAGAGAGAGAGAGAGAGAGAGAGAGAGAGAGAGAGAGAGAGAGAAATTCCTGGAAACCAACTCGGTTTGATTTTGTTGATATAATATTTAGTTGTGTTGAATATGGTCACGGTCGACTGTGGAACCGTAAATACTCGCTTAAAGATGTTATCTCGGTTGATATATTTGCATGTTATCCTGGACGTTTTCTGGGATATGGAGAGTATTATGGGTATTTTAAAAGATTCGGTCACCCGACACACGAGATGACGCGAGTATCAATAAATGGACCATTGCATGATTTTGATATTACCGGATATGCATGTATCGAATCATTCGAGTTTACAGAAAATCTTCATCCGATTTGTTATGTTTGGTTCGGTAGACATTTTTCAGAAAAGAAGTGGGGTCCAATAGCACTATTACGATATATGCTTGATTGTTTAATGTTGACGTCGTTGATTGTCAGTGAAGCGATTATATATTATCGAATGCAGACCGAAGTTTGGTTACCACAACAAAATAAATATTCTGATGAAGAAATTCCTGTTAAAATCGAGATTGAAAATAAAACTGCCAGAGATCTTGGCAGGAAAATACTAAGTAAATTTTTCAAAGGAGGATCATACGATCGTAAACGACATTGTGCAAGATTGATCATGAACGATGCTGAATTAAATTTTATAATCGATGATACAACGAAAAGAAATACATTTAGAAGTCGGGATACAGCTTTCTTATCAAATGGAACTAAGTTAGGTACAATTGTGAGTTTTATTGATGGTGAATCACCGCAGTATACCCATTTAAGATCTTCGATGCTCGCGTACGTTTCGATTAATCTATTATCGATGATAAATAAAATTCCAGAGTTTGCTGTCAGAGTAGCTACCGATTCTTTTTATATCAGAAAAAATATTCAATATTGCTAGACCAACTAAATATCATCAATCATGCACCATGGGGTTCGTGGAGAATAAAATAGAAAATATTCTCAGTTATTCTGAATCAGCAGATGTTCCAATCAAATATATTTACCGAAGAAATAATCAGATATTAAAACCATCATCTGCACCATCAATATATGATCCCGTAACTATACACAAAACGATTTATTTCAACGGACCTGGAGGATTAGGAAAGACTACACGTGCGATTGAACTATTTCAGAATTCTGATTTGATCGTTTTGACACCTACACACAGACTTACGCGAGAAATGACCCAACGAGGAACACAGTCATGTACTTATCACAGCTGTTTAAGATGGAGCGGAGACGCATGGACTCCTGATCAAATGGGAGATAAATATATTCCGAAGATCATCATTTGGGCTGAAATATGTACAGTATCGCTAGATAATCTAAAACTATATGTTGATTGGTTGTTGACGAAAAACACTGCTGTAATAATGTGTTGCGATCATGGTCAACCACCATCTTTTGTTGGACCGTCTCCACACGAAAAGCTAAAGATATCGGTTGACTATTACGAAGAAATAACTGACGATCATAAAGCGCTTGATTTAATATTGAGCGAGTTTTAAAAAATAATCAGATTACAACCGAATAAATTCAATGTGAGGTAATGCGTAATTTAATTTCAGAAACCTCTTTGAACGACTTTTGGGATACGTGGAGACAAAATGATCTGATAGTTGCAAGTAGAAAGATAGTTCGTAATACACTTCAACAAAAAATATTTCTGCTAAATAAAGAAAAATTCGGAGAGTTGCCGGTACCATTATGTTATCGTCCATCAGAAACGCGACGACAGAATATTCTCGTTGACATACCAGGAGAGACGAAGAAAAACCTCTCGTGTTGAATGATATTGTTTTAGTTGATGTCAATGTTGTTGATAACGCTTTATCGGATTGGACGGTAGAATACGCAATGACAATACATTCATCTCAAGGATTAACTATTTCTGATACAGTTATCTGGATTGTGGATGATCACATCGAGTGGTCGAATTTAGTTTATCTTGCGGTGTCTCGCGTCACGAAAATATCTCAGTTACGTAGGAATGTCGTGGATGCGTCAGAAACCACTGGCAATGTTGACAATGATATAGTAAGAAAAAATTAGCTATAAACATTGTGATAAAAAAAAATAAACACGACTTCGATCTTGAAGTGCAATTTTTCATAAACATTGAAACAACAACAGGATAATCACTGCGCAAGCTGTAATTGTATAATGCTGTGGCAATACTCGAGTGAAAATCCAAGACATCTTAACGTAGATAGAAAAGATAACCATCTTGGTCATACACGTGATAATGTGATGTTAACTTGTATTGAATGTATTCGGCGTAGATGCGCTAATTAAGTGAATGTGGTGGTAATTGTGTATCCTCGGGAATTAGCTGTACTTGTTCACGTGTGAATCCACGTTGAGGAGCAGTTGAATCTAATCTGTAGATTGCAGGTCTTTCTGTAGATCATACCACGCTGAATATCTTGTGCTTTGTAATACTCCAAATAGGATATGTCGCTCTTTTTTTCCTCCTTCAAGTTCACCGGGTTCGTATAAATATCTGACGATGACATTGCCTAATATTGGCTGCGGTGAAACATTATGCTGTATTGGTATATATTTCCTTCTAATCGCATTAATAGGTTTCATAGCAGTTGTTCGAGTAACCTCATTGTTTAATGCAGCTATTACACTTGGTAATCTTGCAACCTATTCACGATATCTTGTATCCTGAATGAATTCCTTGGCGTACTGATATCCAAATAATAGTTCAGCAAGTGTTCTATTAAATCGTTCTTCGATCGCTTGATCACGATGAATTTCAGTATGTCCTCGTCTTATTTAACATTATGTCGCTTCATTAATGATGATACTGCACCAAGAAATTCTTTGCCAGGATCGACTTGTGATAGTTGTGGCCATCGCAAGGGTCCTCGTCGATAAATCCGTTCGAGGGCAGATGAAACTTCGGTAACTGTTTTAGTTGATAATGGTTTTGCGTATTTAAATGTTACTCTACGTATACGATCATGAGGTAAAAACAGAATATCAGCCTGATGAATTTCATTAGGAACATTAACATCAAAATGTGCGTACTCGAATCGTTTAGACGATGGTAAATACATATGCCATATTGCTTGTCGTGCTAACCACGCTGCAGCGGTAGAACGTGTGACATTTGCTGCATTAGCGAGTTTATCGATTGCTGCTCTACATTTCCAGTATCCTCTTGGGATATAATAAATTAATTCCATTATAATTAATTACCCAGCACCTATTGCTAATTTTGTTTTCATCGCAGATTTTACTAACCAATTTTTTAATCCTTCCTTGAGATTTTTATTTTTTATGAAATTCAATACATGAATCAATTTCACATCTGCGAGATGTAGTTGTTGTAGATCTTTAATTTTATAAGCTACATCATGAATGTAATACGCTTTATCGATTGCATTTACCAAATAGTCACCGGATTTTGGTTGATCTTGTTCATCAAGTCTGATATCAAGTCGAGTGCCAGGACCGCAGTAAGTATATCCTGGAAGATGTTTTTCTCCGGGATATTTAGGCCATGGAGTTCCTGGAAATTTTGACATCAATGTTGCAATATCATCACCGGTTTTTTGTTGTTGAGCTTTTGGTAAAAATGAGGATTTCTTTCTGCCACATACAGAACATTTTCCACTGTATGCTATTTTTTACTTTTTGTTGTAACCGTAGATAAATCAGTAGTTGGAGTTTTAACTTAACAGCGTAAACAATATAAATCCATAATAGATTTATACCATGGATGTAACTGATTTTTCAGCGACACAAAAACGAGAACAGGTAAAACATCATCCAGCGTTACCAAATTCGATCAGAATGATACTAATAGGCCCGTCTGGATCTGGCAAAACACAATTGTTACTTAATTTGATAATGAGATGCTTGAAATGGAATAAATTGTACTTATTAGCACCATCTGTATATGATCAGAGATGCTACGAAGTATTTAAGGAATTTAATGAAAACGCACGATTGCTGAGCGGTGATGATATTATTGATTTTATAACCGACATTGATGAAGCACCATCTGTCGATGATCTTGATGGATTCATTAATAATTTAGTTGTGTATGATGACGTAATGCTAGATAAACAATCAAATCCGGCAAGAATATTTTCTCAGCAGAGAGGGCATGACTATAACATTTGTTTGGGTCAATCTAGGTGTAGTCATTGATTGACTTCTATGTTGGTCACCATTAGACGAGTTAGTAATAACACAAGGGTGACGTTTCAGTTTAGACTGTTCACCCTCTCTGCTGCTACTTCAGAAACTCTTACTGGAAGAAGACAAGTTAAACCTAGGCAAAACCATACAAATATATCGTGCATTTGAGCATTCAAATAAAGACATAAAAGAATTGAGGGAAGCCATCCCTAGGAAACGGTAAATAAAATAAGTAAAAAAAATAAAGTACAAACGCGAGGCCAGATGAAAAGAGGTACTAACAATCAACCTGGAATTGGCAACCTACGAAATAAACTGTTCTCACCGGTTTTGGGTAAAGATAGCATTGCAATGTAACTTCTGCGGACGCAAATACTAGTTTAAGAAGGAAAGTTGTCCTGCATGGGGCAAGATATGTTTGCAAAGGAAGGAATCATTTTCAGATAAAATGCAGGAAAATCCATTTAGTTAGTGCTAGTACAACACACGAAGAACAAACAGATGATGATGAAAATTGGCTTAATACCATACAAACAAGTCAGAAATGTAGAATTTCAGCATTATTGAATGTCAACAATTGTGAAATGCGTTTTCAGTTAGATAGCGGTGCCGACATCAACACTATATGGAAGAAGTATGTTCGTAAAGAACAAGTGGCCAACAACACTAACCTTAAAAATGTGGAATAAGTCACATATGAAACCACTTGGAGAAGCTGATCGGAAAATTATCAACCCGATCAATCGGGAAGAAACTAATGATACTCTAGTAGCTGTACAAAATCGTTACATGAATCTCCTAGGATCAAAAACTATTCAGCAAATGGGATTGATTACGGTTAACAGTGACATATGTATTGCTATGATCGACACTACGAAACTCGGTGATCTAGGGGAAGCAACTCTTATAGTCGACAACGAAAACATTGCCATGCAGAAAGTTACACTCTCACTTTGAGAAGATGTGAAGAGAGAAATAGATAAACTTGTCAAAAGATAAGTTCTAATACATGTTACCAGACCGACTAAGTGGGTTAGTCACATGGCTCTTGTACGAAAGCAGAAAGGAAATTTGCGTATTTGCATAGATCCACAACCATTAAATACTGTGCTCATGAGAAAGCACGATACAAATCCGACACTTAAGGACGTGTTACCAAAACATGCTAATAGCAAACGTCTTCAGTAAACTTGATGTTCGTGAGGCATACTGTTATGTGATACTTGATCAGATATCAAGTGAACTGCAATGATTACACCTTTCGGCTGTTACAGATGGGCGAGGTTGTCATTTTGACTAATGGTCCCGAGCGAAATATTTCAAAGAAACCTTACTGCAGCACTTGGAGATTTGAATGGTGTTTTCACTGTATCGGATGATATAATTGTTGCTGTATGTGGAAGCTCTTAACAAGAAGCGAAACTAGACAACGAGAGAAAATTGCAAAACTTGTACAAACGATGCATTGAACAGAATATCATGTTAAATGATGACAATAAAGAAGTAGAAATGACTGAAATCATTTTTCATGGTCACACAATAACTAGTGAAGGAGTAAAAGCAGACAATACAAAGGTCAAAGCAATACAGGAAATGCCCACACCAACTGATATGTCTGATGGTAAGGCTATGTGGCATGGTGCAGTACATGGCGAAATTACTTCCAGACCTTGCAAATGAACTGGAAGCGATTCGTGAACTCACTCGTAAATATTCTGTCTGGAATTGGTCTGAAGAACGCGTGGCTGTTTTCCAGATATTTAAAAAAAGGCTGATCGAAGCACCAGTGCTGGCATATTTTTACGTAAACAAAAACGTCGTACTACAAGTAGAAAGTAGCAAGAATGGACTGGGTGCTATTTTACTTCAGGATGGTAGACCAGTTGAATTTGGGTCGAGGGCACTGCGACCGTCCGAAAGAAAGTGGACACGAATTGAATAAGAAAGCTGTTTTGATGCTTTATGGTTTAGAACGTTTTCACCAATATACATATGGAAGAAAAGTTATAATACAAAATGATCACAATCCGATAGCTGCGATACTAAAGAAGCCTTTGAGCAAAGCCCCAAAACGATTATGATTATCATGATGAAACTGTTTCGATATGACATCGAATTTAGATTTGTAAAAGGAATAAATTTTATTATCGCTGATACGTTAAGCCGAACCTATCTAAAAACTCCGACATAGAAACTGAACGACCAAGGATTCAGAACGTTATGTTCGACAACTTCCCAGATGGAAGACTGCACGCAGTCAAGAAACCAACTTTGGAAGACGCTGATATGCAATTACTTATGGAACTCATTATTGACAGCTGGCCGTAAGCTAGATACAAAGTGTCATACACAGCGTTACCATATTTTGATATGCTGGATGTCCTTGGCGTTCAGGATGGAATAATTGTCAAAGGAGAGGCAATTGTAATTTCAAAATCATTGAGAAAGAATATGAAAAATCGTCTTCACAGCGCTAATTTAGGCTACGAATGGCAGGAGAAAGTAAACAAATGGTTGAAACTTGTGAAGCATGTGAGGAATGCAAACCTAGAAACCAAAGAGAGCTGCTTTTACAGCACAGTGATTGAGACAGACCTTGGAATAAGGTAGACATTCATCTGTTTGAAATCAAGGGTAGACAGTATTTTGTTGTGATGGACTATTTTTCAAATTTCACAGAAGTGGACTACTTGAATATGGCAAATTATAGTCACGTTGTAGCCGTACTGAAGAAATAATTCCCAAGATTTGGAATTCCGACCACAATCATATCAGATAATAGATTCATGTTTACAGGAAAGGAGTCCGCACACTTCATTCGCAAATGTGAAATTAACCACAGAACGTCAATCCCAAATCATCAGCAAGCAAACGGAATGACTGAATCTGCTGTTAACGTCATTAAGAACATGTTGAAGAAGACACTCATAGATGGTAGAGATCAATATGAAGCCTTGTTAGAACTTAGAAATGCTTCGCGTCAGTATACTGAACTTAGTCCGACTCAGATGTGTTTTGGAAGAAACACCCGATCAATGATCCCATCAACAAGTGATCTGAATCAGGAACCAATGATTACATACCGAAACGCGTGAAAACGCTCGATAAAGAAGTGGTATGATAAGAGAGCTCGAACCTACCGCCACTGAGTATCGGAGAGTCCGTATACTTTAAACACAATAAAGGAAAAAATGTAAACTTGATAAAATCAAGGAAAGAATCAGTGAACGCTCGTACATCGTAGAAAGTCAGATTGAATTAACGTATAGAATCGTGTGCACATACGACCCACAAAGATAAAATTATAAATCCGGGAGACTTCACCTTTATATAAACCCGAGAACACTTATGTACCGACAAATAACCACACAGATCAAACAACTGCAACACCAAGTAAATCAAATAGCTCCGGAGTGTCACCTTCAGATAATGTTAAAGATGACGTATAGCCAAATTCAGATATAACGACAACGACTGCTCCAAGAATAAGACCCAAGAGAAACATCAGGGAGCCTGCTTACCTGAAAGACTTTGTGTGCTAAAAGTGAATTATTAACTCTTAACATATAGACCCTAGTCAGTTACTTTTACATTGGTTTGGTTAGTGAATATGTACTGATAATCTGGCAATAGATTCAGATAGCAAATATTTAAAATTTAGCTTTCAATAAATACTATATGACTAGCATATCCAAATTATTTCTATTAATCATTTAATAAAGTAGAGATAACTAGTTCTTTAAAGAAAAGGGGATGTTGAGTAAAATTAATGTAGCATACTTTGAAACAGAACATAGTAGATTCATTCAGTTTCGCAGTGTAGTCACGTGACTAATGTCTGTTACTAGCCGATGATGGAATGTGTAGTATGTACAAGATGACCTAATACAAGTTGTATTGCTGTGAAAACAACGTCAGTTTTATCTGCCTGTTAAGCAGCAGACTGGTATGTCCCCTACGAGTGGACAATATATCAACATAGTGAACTCGTCCACACCGTTAACTTAATCATCTCTACTTAAGAAGATCTAACAAGTCTGTTTCGATATTCACAAACACATAAAATAAATCAAACGCTAAAGCCTCTGTTACACGAGCATACATTGTTTGTTTACAATCAAAGTAGTTCATAATACACGTTACCATTATTTGTCAAACTTTAAGGAATAATATTGTATTAGTTCTGCCTTCTCACGTGAAGATATATCAAATCGACATTAAGTTTTGAATATACAAGTAATGTTTGAGATATAAGAAATGTATGTGTATATTGTGCTATGAATTCAGGCTGATTCATTATGGTCTTTAAAAAACATGATTGTTATTATGATTTGTCCATAATATCGTCAATCAGTTTACATATTTAGTTCACTATATGATTTATTTAATTCTTGGATTATGACAATTCATCTTGGTCATAACTTTCTAACTTCTTACCGAAAACACATTGATTGATAGATGTGGATCCGGGTCCTAGTGTGATTCTACCATATTCACATGAATTGCATGATGTCTGGCCCTCAATATCTTGATACCTTCCAGTTTCACATTTCGTACATGATGTTGCTCCTGCTGAGTTGCTGTAAGTTCCAGGAAAACAATCGACACAAGAAGTATCCCCAGCAGATGTCTTGTACGTCCCTGGTTTGCACTGGAAACACGATGGCTGCCACCACTGATAGAATTGTCCAGGAGAACACACTATTAAAACAAAATGTATTATCGAATAACATGAACACTTACGAGAGAAATAACTATAGATCAAAAGACTCATAATATGAATTGGCTTTTTCGGTTGTATCATAAACTTCTCGTTCAGGAAAATAGTTTTCTCAGTGTCATACGCTTATGAATATCAGTCCGCTATTGCAGTGAGTCAGCACGAATTTGTTGTTAGATCAAATTGAATAATCTATTTATTATAAGTTTAAATTGAATAACAATATTTATATAATATAAACTTAAAGTGCTGTTATAACCTAAATGCTCGTTTTCAATTTGTGAAAAAAAATACTTATACTGCCACTGAGGTTAAAAATTGCTTAAATGTCAGATATTGGCGTCCAAAGAGTGAAGCCCCTAAAATAAAACGAATCTGCTGTGTTACATTGCAAGGTCTTAAATTATGTAACAAAAAGAAGCAAAGCTAACAAGTTCTGTAAAATCAAAAAACACTTTTTCTCAAACTTACAAAGTGAAAATTTAAGAAACGCTTTATGAATTAAATCCCAAATAATACTAAATATCCTAACACATTGAAAAGATATATAATATTCCGAATGAATTCAAGTAGTGTTGTCATTACATACCAATAGTATTGACTATCCTCATGTACCAAAATGATGCAAAGCAGAACGTCTTTGAATAAGTTCACAATAATAACAAAGTAGTGTTTTTTCCCTCCAAGCGCGAAATAGGAAATTTCTTTCAGGTTCTATTGCTTCTTCCAACTAGCTCAGATAAGTTATTAGTCCAGTGGAAAAGACCCTATGAAGTTAAAGAGGTCAAAGGTGACATGGACTATAAAATTGACATAGACGGTAATTTAAAGACATTCCATGCTAACATGCTTAAGTTGTACATTAAGAGACAGAGCGACAATGTTGAAAAGGGGGTCTTAAATGTCGTTTGTACGGCAGTCGTCGACGATGATGTAGCAGGGTTTTATAGAAAGTTTATACCGAACTTTGCAGCCATTGCTAGCCCACTGTCTGATTTGACCAAGAAGGGGCAACCAAACAAAGTTGAATGGGGACCGCCACAAGATGAAGCATTTTGTGCTCTGAAAGAGAAACTTGTTAGTGCACCTATATTAAAATTGCCAGATGTTAGCAAACCCTTTATTTTAAGAACAGATGCTTCTGAACCTGGGTTAGGGGCAGTTTTACTGCAAGAGCAAGACGACAGTAAGTTACCCGTAGCTTACCCAAGTAGGAAATTGCTACCCAGGGAGAAAAATTATTCCGTTATAGAAAAGGAATGTTTGGCCGTAGTATGGGGGATTGGGAAGTATCACGCGTATCTATTTGGGAGAGATTTCGTTCTCGATACTGATCACCAACCCCTATTGTATTTGAACAAGGCCAAGGTCGCTAACGCTCGGTTGATGCGTTGGGCGCTGACACTACAACCTTATCGCTTCCGTGTAGAAGCAATAAGGGGAGTTGAAAATATAGGGGCAGACTACTTGAGTAGGGCATGATTGGAAATTTGTATAAATTTACACAGTACTAAAATCCAGATTGTAGTATAACCAATATAAATGTTGTAAGATATCATCAGTAGTTATTTTGTTCTATTCTGTGTAACTTATAAAAATGTGTACATTTTTATTCTTAGGGGGGAGGTATTGTCACAGAATTAGACGAAAATTGAATTTATTTCTTCTTGAATACAAACTAATTTCACCATTTTTTTTGTTTCGTCGTATATACCTGGGGTGAATAAGTGTTTTTTAAGGTAAGCGACGTGTAGCGATTTGCATGTGCCTGACTACAAATCACTTGAAGTTAGGAACATTATAATCACGGGGTGCACGGGAATTTAGCCGTGAATTCTGCTCACCTATTTGGGGACATACAAGGCAGAATATTTCTAAAAAGATTACGAGTCAAAAGTATTTTGTCAAAGGAGAGATAGTTCGTCATTCTTTCTCCAGCCAAAGGGGTGAGTGTTAAATTTATATTTCGTTTTATTGTGAATTTTATTCAGTTTATCATTTCATGTAATGATGCCTTTATTACAATGCAGATTTAAACCGTTGAATATTTGGAATTACTAGTCACTATTAGACTTTAAATGCAATAGCGTAATCTAAGTTTTAGATTGTTTTAGAAACAAAGATTATTAGTTTGGTTTCTTTATTGTAGCTGAATTGTAGCTGAATGTGATTGATTGCTCCAGCAAAAAAGGCTGAATGTGATTGATTGTGCCGTGATTATGCTGTTTAATTGTGCCATTTGATTGTGCGATCAAATTGAGGTATCTGACTGTCTGTCTGTCAGATTGTCTGTCCGTCTACGTCTGTCGAGATGTGTAAATATCCGGAAATCTAGAAGTCTAAATGTCCGAGTGTCGGAGCTGTCTAGAGGTGTAAACGTCCGTGGTAGCATCTAAGTATTTGGGACCGGTGGTTCTAGTAGATGCTGTATGCTGTCTGTACGTATAACTGTAGTGGATCCGTGAAGGGCAAGCGGCCGATTAAAGTATTGGGTCAACCCTATATATGCGGAGAAGCTGTGCGGCGATTCAACAGTTGGTGAATCGTACGGTTGTACAGGGTCGAGACGCATGTGTGTGTTTCAATTGTGGTTACAATTGAATACATTGTTATATTTACACGTAGTTACTTTGAATCACAATAGTATTTCAAGGGATTACATGAATCTCAATAACAGTTAGTAACTTGGTTAAATACATGTAGATGTTTGTACTTGTTGTTGCAATCCATACGTGCGATAATATAATTTGATGTTTGTATTTGTTATCGCAAATTATACGTGCGATAATACAACTTTTGTAAAGGTTCCATTTTATTTGAAACATTTGTGTAGTCCAGGAGCCTCCATGGATCTGTGTTTATTTTGCATTAATATTTAATTTATTTTTTTAAGTTGTGAATGGTTGTGAAGTGTGATTGTGGGTTGAACGCATGAGTTATTGTGTTGATACATCATTTTTTTCATTAATTTCACATATTGTGTTTCTGTTGTTCGTTTAATCCACCAACCACTCGGTAACAATTCTGTTACAATGGTGTCAGAAGTGGGATCGCTGGATTAAGTGAACTGTCAACCAGTTTGTTTGTGAAAGTATACATTTAATATTTATATTTGAGCGTGACCTCTTGACAAGATAATCCTCAAGTAGGGGTTTATTTTGGTTTAGTTTATCTAGGTCCATGTGTCCAGTATAAACATATTTAAAGCATTGGTTTGGTTACCTTCATCAGGAAGATAAGGTCAGCCTGTTCTATATATATTTATATTTATATTACAATTGTCATGTCATCCCTTAAGGACTTGGTTGCCTTAGGCAAATAATTTGGATATGAAGGTGAAAGTTTAAGGAAATTTATTCAGGAAGAATAAGCCCGGGAAAGGGAAGAAAGGGTAAGGCCAAGGGAATTAGAAAGGGAAATAGGAAAAGCCGAAGAAAGGAAACGGGAATTAGAAAGGGAAGCCGAAAAAAGGAAACGGGCATTAGAAAGGGAATTAGAAAGGGAAAAAGGGGAAGCCTAAGAACGGAAATGGGCCTTTGAGAGGGAAAAGATAGAATTAGATAAGCAGGCCGAAAATGACAGGGTAGGATGGGAAATGGAAGCAGGGGAAAGGCGAATAGAGTTAGAAGAAAAAGCAAAGCAACGGGATCATGAGTGTAAGGTAGAATTAGCAACAGCTGGAAAAGGAGAACACGATTCTGCCTCTAGCAAATTAAGGGGCCCCAAACTACCTCCCTTTGACGGTGAAAAAGATAACATGAATAGCTATCTTCATCGGTTTGAGCGGTATGCCGAAAACCAGAAGTGGAGTCGACATGACTGGGCAATGCATCTTAGCGCTCTATTAAAAGGTAAAGCGCTGGATGTATACTCACGACTTCCTAGAGACGATGTGTTTAAGTACGACGTCTTAAAGGAAACATTTCTTATAAGGTACGAGCTCACTGAACAGGGTTTTCGCAAAAAGTTCAGGTATAGCAAGCCCGATAAGGGAGAAACCTTTGGTCAGTTCATCGTTAGAATTGCGAACTATTTTGAGCGGTGGATTAAATGCGGTAATGCGGTGAAAACGTTTGAAGGGTTGACTGATTTCTTGCTCAGATATTAATTATTTAACACAGTTGGGCGAGAACTAGGTCAATGTCTGAAAGAGAAAGTCTTCTCAAACGTAAAAGATATGGCTAAACAAACCGATTTCTTCGCCGAAGCTCATGGGGAACCCATAACGTGGTTTCAAAAGATTTTAAGTCTGGAAACCAGTCTACGAGACCGATGCCTAGGGAGCTTGTGAAATCAGCTGAGGCAAATAGGTCAGTTAGGAATCCAGGTAGACAGCGTGTGCAATGTTACTTGTGTAATGCATGGGGTCATGTTCAAAAAGGCTGTCCTAAAGGAAAGGGACTTGTACATAAGGTAGCAGTGGCTATACAAAGTAGAACCATGTATTCATTCGCTTGGCACGTGTCTATTTCCCGAAGCACGAGTACCAACCGCGAGAGGGTTAGTCAACGGTCGAGAAGTCGTAGTATTACGTGACACTGGTTGCACGGGCGTAGTGATCAAACGTAGTCTCGTGCAGGATAACCAAATGCACGGGTGGGAGTCCCCATGTATGCTACTTGATCAGACGATCGGTCGCATTCCCGTAGCAAGGATCACTGTAAAAACACCTTTCCTAACTGGAACTGTTGATGCCCTTTGTATGGAAAACCCTATTTACGATCTGACGATCGGTAATGTGGAAGGCTCCCGTCTTCCAACCATGGCAGATTTTAAAATACCTTTGGCCCAGGCAATCGAAACGCGACGAGAGAAAACCGCGTTTCATAAATTAATAGTCCCTGAATCGATTTCAGGAATTTAGCGTTATGATTTCAAACGAGAGCAAGAAGAACGTGATGAATTCATCAAAACAATTATTGAGAAAATCGCGTCCGGCGCGATTAAACACTGCAAGGGTGGGGGTAGCTCAAGAATCGTACGGATTTACGAATTAATTCATAGGGAGTTTAGCGCTCCGGAGGGTAAGAAGTAGTGGCAAGTGATCGTACCCCAGAGATATAGATCTCAAGTACTTAGGGTGGCGCATGAGTCGAGCATGGCAGGACACCTAGGTAAGGCTAAGACCACCAGCAGAGTAGTCGCTGAATTATACTGGCCCGGTGTTAATGGCGATGTCACACGGTTCTGTAGGTCGTGCGACGTATGTCAGAAAAACGTATGTAAGGGAAGGGTCACAAGGGTGCCCTTAGGACAGATGCCATTAATAGATACGCCGTTTAAGAGAGTGACAGTAGATATTGTAGGACCAAGACAACCAGTTACCGAAAGAAAGAATCGGTATATTCTTACTCTTGTTGACTACGCGACCAGATACCCCGAAGCCGTAACGTTAACAACTATTGAAACAGAAAGGGTAGCTGAATCATTAGTAGATATCTTCAGTAGAGTAGGGGTGCCAGAAGAAATCCTCACAGATTGTGGTGCCCAATTCACCTCAGACCTCATGGGTGAAATGAGTAGGCTGTTATCCATCAAACAGCTAAACACTACCCCATACCATCCGATGTGCAATGGACTGGTAGAGAAGTTTAATGGTACCCTGAAAAGCATGCTACGAAAGATGTGCGCGGAACATCCGCAAGACTGGGACCGTTATTTGAACACTATTCAGTTCGCGTACCGTGAAGAACCGCAGGAAAGTTTAGGGTTTTCACCCTTCGAACTGTTGTATGGTACAACAGTTCGAGGACCGATGCTGATACTACGCGAACTATGGACGGGTGATGTCGCGAACGAGGAAATAAAAACTACTTACCAGTGCGTGTTAGATCTGCGAGATAAACTAGAGAGTACATGCCAGATAGCACGGGACGAGTTAATGAAATCGGGGCGCAGATATGCCAAATATTATAACCGCAAAGCGCGAAATAGGAAATTTCTTTCAGGTTCTATTGCTTCTTCCAACTAGCTCAAATAAGTTATTAGTCCAGTGGAAAGGACCCTATGAAGTTAAAGAGGTCAAAGGTGACATGGACTATAAAATTGACATAGACGGTAATTTAAAGACATTCCATGCTAACATGCTTAAGTTGTACATTAAGAGACAGAGCGACAATATTGATAAGGGGGTCTTAAATGTCGTTTGTACGGCAGTCGTCGACGATGATGTAGGAGGGTTTTATAGAAAGTTTATACCGAACTTTGCAGCCATTGCTAGCCCACTGTCTGATTTGACCTAGAAGGGGCAACCAAACAAAGTTGAATGCGGACCGCCACAAGATGAAGCATTTTGTGCTCTGAAAGAGAAACTTGTTAGTGCACCTATATTAAAATTGCCAGATGTTAGCAAACCCTTTATTTTAAGAACAGATGCTTCTGAACCTGGGTTAGGGGCAGTTTTACTGCAAGAGCAAGACGACAGTAAGTTACCCGTAGCTTACCCAAGTAGGAAATTGCTACCCAGGGAGAAAAATTATTCCGTTATAGAAAAGGAATGTTTGGCCGTAGTATGGGGAATTGGGAAGTATCACGCGTATCTATTTGGGAGAGATTTCGTTCTCGATACTGATCACCAACCCCTATTGTATTTGAACAAGGCCAAGGTCGCTAACGCTCGGTTGATGCGTTGGGAGCTGACACTACAACCTTATCGCTTCCGTGTAGAAGCAATAAGGGGAGTTGAAAATATAGGGGCAGACTACTTGAGTAGGGCATGATTGGAAATTTGCATAAATTTACCCAGTATTAAAATCCAGATTGTAGTATAACCAATATAAATGTTGTAAGATATCATCAGTAGTTATTTTGTTCTATTCTGTGTAACTTTTAAAAATGTGTACATTTGTATTCTTAGGGGGAGGTATTGTCACAGAATTAGACGAAAATTGAATTTATTTCTTCTTGAATACAAACTAATTTCACCATTTTTTTGTTTCGTCGTATATACCTCGGGTGAATAAATGTTTTTCAAGGTAAACGACGTGTAGCGATTTGCATGTGCCTGACTACAAATCACTTGAAGTCAGGAACATTATAATCACGGGGTGCACGGGAATTTAGCCGTGAATTCTGCTCACCTATTTGGGGACATACAAGGCAGAATATTTCTAAAAAGATTACGAGTCAAAAGTATCTTGTCAAAGGAGAGATAGCTCGTCATTCTTTCTCCAGCCAAAGGGGTGAGTGTTAAATTTATATTTCGTTTTACTGTGAATTTTATTCAGTTGATCATTTCATGTAATGATGCCTTTATTACAATGCAGATTTAAACCGTTGAATATTTAGAATTACCAGTCACTATTAGACTTTAAATGCAATAGCGTAATCTAAGTTTTAGATTGTTTTAGAAACAACTATTATTAGTTTGGTTTCTTTATTGTAGCTGAATTGTAGCTGAATGTGATTGATTGCTCCAGCAAAAAGGGCTGAATGTGATTGATTGTGCCGTGATTATGCTGTTTAATTGTGCCATTTGATTGTGCGATCAAATTGAGGTATCTGACTGTCTGTCTGTCAGATTGTCTGTCCGTCTACGTCTGTCGAGATGCGCAAATATCCGGAAATCTAGAAGTCTAAATGTCCGAGTGTCGGAGCTGTCTAGAGGTGTAAACGTCCGTGGTAGCATCTAAGTATTTGGGACCGGTGGTTCTAGTAGATGCTGTATGCTGTCTGTACGTATAACTGTAGTGGATCCGTGAAGGGCAAGCGGCCGATTAAAGTATTGGGTCAACCCTATGTATGCGGAGAAGCTGTGCGGCGATTCAACAGTTGGTGAATCGTACGGTTGTACAGGGTCGAGACGCATGTGTGTGTTTCAATTGTGGTTACAATTGAATACATTGTTATATTTACACGTAGTTACTTTGAATCACAATAGTATTTCAAGGGATTACATGAATCTCAATAACAGTTAGTAACTTGGTTAAATACATGTAGATGTTTGTACTTGTTGTTGCAATCCATACGTGCGATAATATAATTTGATGTTTTTATTTGTTATCGCAAATTATACGTGCGATAATACAACTTTTGTAAAGGTTCCATTTTATTTGAAACATTTGTGAAGTCCAGGAGGTTCCTCGGATCTGTGTTTATTTTGCATTAATATTTAATTTATTATTTTAAATTGTGAATGGTTGTGAAGTGTGATTGTGGGTTGAACGCATGAGTTATTGTGTTGATACATCATTATTTTTCATTAATAATTTATTTCATAAATTTACATCATCTTTCACATATTGTGTTTGTGTTGTTCATTTAATCCACCAACCACTCGGTAACAATTATGTTACAGTATAAAGGTCATCCATTTCTAAATAATCTCTCCCAACTAACGAATATTAAACCCAAAATGTCAAATTTGAATCTGACAAACAAAATTAAATAATTTAAATCAAATATACGTAACACCTTCCCCCATAAAATAAAAAGAAAGGTTTATATAATAAAACCTTCTTTTCATCACAAACCAATTTACACCTGAAGTTAAAAGAACTCCTGTATATAATATATTGTTATACACGGGAAAGAGCGTATTCAATTAAATTATCTTTTCCCTTGATTTGCCAGATGTCAAGATTATATTCCTGCAATAACAAACTCCACCTTAGTAATCTTTGATTTTTATTTTTCATCTTGCCGATGAAAGTAAGGGGGATGTGGTCATTAAAAACTATAATCGAAGAAGGAACTGAACTAAGATAAACTTCAAAATGTTGTAAAACAAAAATCAATGCCAAACATTCCTTCTCGATAGTTGAATAATTTCTCTGGTGCTTATTTAATTTCTCTGAAAAATAGCACACTAGTTCAATATCATTTTTGTCTTCTTGAATTAAAACTGCTCCAACCCCAACATCACTTGCATCGACAGATAATTTGAAAGGTTGACAAAACTTTGGAGCTGAAATAACTGGTGCTGTTTCAAGTATCAAACGATTACACATTATCCTTAAGATAATTAGAGGCCATGTCGGCATTTACAAAATAACAATATAAGCAGGACGTTTAAGGCAATTGACTATATTTGTATATCGTCCTGTGAAGCATGATCACGTAAGGATTAATTTAACCTTGTGATGTCTAATATGTTATTTATATTTGAAAATGAAAGCTATGATAAAGTAAAAGAAGTCCATCCAAAGGATTAACGATTTAGCCATTCAGGCTAAAATCCACTTCTGTATAGTTGTTTGTTTATATTAGTGTGCTGTCGAATATATTAACGTAAAATATTTTTTCGGAATTGAGCGTTATGAAATCGAAGCGTTTTTAATAAATAGAGTGCCGATAAGCTTAAACAAGTTTGGCAATGCGAATTGAAAATGAATGTAAAGACCGTCTTCACACAGCTGGAGAAGACGACCAATTCATTCTTCTAATGAATGAAAATAATCATGGGATTGATGTTGCAAAAGCAGAAGTGGACAAGAATGTGAATGATATGAAGAAAAAGGCACAGCTTTCAGACATTTTAGCTATTTTGCTGTTTGAAATATAAACATAATGAAAATATATGTATATATTTATACAGAGAGAGAGAGAGAGAGAGGGTAATAGATGTACACAAATAACGAAGCAAGTTAGCCAATATTTTTCAAGTAGAAAAGAATTAGGATGTATTGACAAACATAATGCAATTATAGATTAATTATTAATAAAATAACTCAAGAGTTTTGTTTAAAAACCATTTAAAGCAGTACAAGTTTTTCAATAGTAATCGTCAAGAATTCAATGCAGTGTTCTGGGACAATGAAACATATTTCAAGAGCAATGGCAGAAACATACAAAATACTTGGTAGACGGAGCAGAGGATATATATTAAGGTCCAACAAAAAAAAAGAGATAAAAATGCACTGAAAAGAGGCGTAATGGATAATGATAGTATACTAGTATAGTTGTTATAAAAAAAACTTTTATGATAGATTTTACATAAATATATCGAAAACACAAATTGGACATCTCACGGAATTGAACATTGAATATGGTATGTAGGAATGAAGTGCTCAGATGGGTTTCCTAATAAATTTGCTTGAATGAATTTAAATTAAAACAGACTGCATAAATGTAGAAAATGAATATGTAAGTGTTTTCTTGCCGCGGTACATTGTACCAATTTCATCAAGTGATAAAGTAAATGAGCATCAACATACAAATTTAGATATAGAGTCTTGTTTAACAGATGTCCTGTAACGAAACGGGACATTACGAATTTTGCAAAAGTGTTAAGTATTACTGGAAGTTATATAGAGCGCCATTGATCGAAACTACATCACACCAATGAAAACAATTGAGATAGAAATAGAAAGTAGAAATACTATGAAATGTAAAAATGACACTCATATTTCAATGTGGATGTCCTGATATTCCACCTTCGATGAATTTCTGATCCGGATAAAACTACAAAGATCGACGGAACGTTTACCTTGGAATTGAATTCTATGGATAAATACTGGTTGCTTTCGTTCCATTACTCATCGTCATGATTGCTTTTGTTGGCGAAGTACGAGAATAATAAGATAGAGATGGTCGCATTGCTAAATCTTGAATATCAAGGGTCCATCAGATTTGCAGCATTGACATAAACGTCATAACCCTTGTTCATTATTTTCTTATGACTCTTTGAAATCGGCTACACAATCAGGGAATTTAGTTAAAGTGAGACATCAAGAAGAATAGATTGTCGCCGAAGCACCGCACAATACATAATTCCGTTCATTGTTTTATATGTAGACTTCAGAAGTTGCATCAAGGTGTGCTAAGAAAGCTGAGTGGCTTGCAACAACTTTTTAAAGCACTCGAAGATTTGGACATAAGAGTATAAGGTATTTTTAACGACACCCAAACTACTGATATATAAACAAACTGTTTGTTTTTCAAGTTTAAGTTTATTGGTTATAAACGGTGTGAATTCCAAATTAAGTCAGACAGCAAAAATCTTGAAATAAGTAGATATTTTAAACGTAAGCAAAATATGTCATTTGTTACGTAAACTATGATAATTATGTTTTGATTAAACTGTGATAAGTGATATGTAAGTGAAACCAACTAAACTTTACAATGAAGGGCATTTAATTTGCAAATGGAATAAACCCCATCTACCTAAGATAAATTTTCTAGATGACTTGTTTATGAACTGAAATTGAGTTTCAAATTCCTAACGATGTTATTTATACTGTAAAATATTTTGAGTTTTGCATAACCGAAAACAATTTATGTTTTCCTAAAACGTTTTTTCTCATAATAATTGTTCGATATCATTAAGATCGATAAATAATGTCGTATCTAAATAAATATCATACGATCAATTAATGATGGTATTTATGTACGTTGTCAGAAAGACGAGGGTACTATAATTGGTTACATATTATCTCACTGAAATGCCATTATTTTAGTGAAGTATAGTGAGAAAATAAAGAAAGAAAGTCTGTAGATGGGTTCAGAATTTTTTCTCAAGGCTAAAATTGGAAAAGAGATAAAGACCGTTATATTTGAATCTACAGAGTTAAACGTCCAAAATATATATCCGACAGTCTATTGAATTAATCATTTAAGCGAGGGTTATTTTTACTACAGAAGTAAAGTATTTGTACATAGCTTTAAATTCTACACCACGTTTATTGAATTTTGAAAAGACCATCTCATTACACTCATAACCTTTGTATAACTGGCTGTTGATATGTTAAATGAATATTTAAGAAAAACTGTCTTCTCGCTTTTTTGTTAACAGCACTTATTAAGTGTCTAATCTTAAGCAAGCACACAACAAAGAAATTCGACTATGTTCTGATCCTTTCAAACGGATGTGCTGTTATAAAACAAGTGAGCAATGTCCACCTAATTATAGAGAGTGTTACTGTCATTAAGAAGGCACCTTTTCTCTTCAGTAGTTAAACAAGTGGTTCCGCATCATTACAATTGCTAACATCGGACAACTGTTTTTCTCACAGTACGAGAGATTTCATATCGATATCGTGTGGAGTCTGTAAAACTAACACATGCTGAGGAAATGATCACCTGAAACTTTTAATGTTTGGATATTAAAAAGTACTATATGTTACGTCCTTAGGCTCGAATAAGCAGCAACACAGAAAGAGTGAAAACTAACAAGCTTGTAAAACTTTAACAATGATTTTATTAAGTACAATTATTTTCATAAAATAAATAAACTTACGGTTTTAGAGAATCAAATCCAACATTAATCCAATATAGAATTCACAAAAATAATCCACTAATGGAATTGCAAGAGTCCTGATAAATAAATGTTCTAATAGTTCCAGGTTCAAATCTTGACGATGTAATCCAAAATGGCTGACAATGTAACGTGATGCAGTTCTTGTTTTATAATCATCCAAATGAAATTATGAATTCAGGTCCTTTTCCAAATAATTCCTCTTGCTATGACGAAATGACACAATGTCCAGAACAAGATGATTAAAATTAACACTCAAACATAAATACACAACTAATAGCTTTAAAAGCCCAGATTCTGCTGAACTGTTCTATCCCAACGACAATTTATATAACCGTTTTTCTTAAGCAAACAAATGATCGCGTGATTTTATGGAAGTTCATGGAAGGTCACAGAAAGAGGCTGCCTTCACTAAATCACATACTCAAAAGAAAGATCTAGATATTTCCTACCCCCAAGAACTAAAAATAAAAAGTTGTCCTTGAAATTAACCAATAGTTTTAGAAGCTTGTTGACAATGTCTAAAGCAGGGTCAGGCATTAGGTCAACAAGCCAAGGTCAACCTGTGTTTACAGCTAGAGTGTAGGTCATCCTGAATTTTGCAGAAAAAATCTCTCAATTAATGAATATCAAACAATAAATGACAAATTTGGATTAACAATTAAAAATAAAATAATTTAAATCCAATAGACCTAATATATCATACTTAGAGTCTTTTGTTTTTCTTTACGTTTTCCAAATTTGTATGTAGACACATGGTTAGGGACCAGTTGCATAGTATATTTTACAAATTACGATAACTAGAATCCTTTTCAAATAATCCCCATGACAAAATTAAAGTATTCACCATATAGCGTCTTCTCCAGTTATTGATCAAAAAACTGCCATGCAGTTAAAGTAAACTAATGACTGATTATACCAAAATTAGACACACATTTACATTGGATATATAAACAGATTCCAGTTTTATTGAGAATACAATCTTCTAGGAACAGGTGTCTTACGCAACGGAAATGCTGCGCATTGCGATGAAGGTTTTGCATGTCTTTGCATGTAATGACATCAATGATTTGTGTTACAAAAATCATAATTGTATCATCTGCAAAATAGTTCCTTTTTGTTAATGGTCATTTGGACATGGTATTACAAAA
The DNA here is from genome assembly GCA_030141615.1 of Unio pictorum. NCBI lineage: Eukaryota > Metazoa > Mollusca > Bivalvia > Unionida > Unionidae > Unio > Unio pictorum. The sequence continues at coordinate 44,051,420 of JARLTB010000021.1, forward strand.
CAAAGCAGATGCAAAACGCTTTGCGGAAAATCATCTTTAATGGTTTGTAAAATAGCGCCAATCATTATGTTATATGTCTATACTTGAGCTTTCTACACGTTTACTTGAACGAGAATTATTTTTTTATTGCTACCCGTAATGACATATAATGTTAAGATTAGTAATTATCCTGAATTGTGATTTTTATTGAATCATAAAAGAACGATACCCAATATGACTTGATCTAAGATGATTGTTTAACATTATACATTTAGTATATTTCATCCTAAAAGCCCAACTGATTATCTAGTTGCACCTGTCTTGAAGGATATTATACCACAGCTATGTTGGTTCAGGAATATACATCATATAATCATCTGACAGTTATATACTACCTGGAGACTACTGCCGAAAGTTATATTGGTTTTTACCAAAAAATATGATATAGCTATAAAGTGATTTAACATAATAATAATAATAATAATAATAATAATAATAATAATAATAATAATAATAATAATAAAGAGGACTTTGAATAGCGCCTAATATTTAGAAGTTCTAAGAGCTTTAGAACATCTATAATGATATGACTACAGAAAAAGAAACAATAAAAACCATGAAATTGAAAAACAAAAACATCGTTGAAAATCTAGAAGGCACGAAACATTATTAGGTCTTTACGTTTGTTATTGAGTATAAGATTGTCAGAAGAGGAGCGTAAGTATCTTGCTGGTGTGTACATATGGGTGTGGATGGATAAGTATGTTGGACTAGAGACCATCAATGAAACGTTGCACAGAAAAAAAATGTTTGATTCTAGATCGAATGGATAGCCAGTGTAGAGTACAGAGAATTGGGGAGGTGTGCTCTGATCGTGGTACTCTGAAGATGATCCGAGCAGCTGTGTTTTTAACTTTCTGATAGATATATATATATATATATATATATATATATATATATATATATATATATATATATATATATATATATATATATATATATATAATCATTGCAATTGAAAATAATTTTACGTCGGTAAAAAAAAAACAATGGAAAGAGAGCAAAAAGAAATATAAACTTGATCATCATCAGATTATGCTAAGCCTAAGAAAAAAAAAGACATATTAGTAATATCAAATATGTGGAGCGCAAAAATTTAAATTTTTTAAAGTTGCTATGGCATAATACTGACTTTTTTTCTTAAGTCAGCTGATTTGCGTATGTAGGGGGATATAAGCTCATGAATTTCGCAAGGATCAAATTAGTTTCTTCACTATAATTCTCAAAGTTATCGTAATAGATTTCACGTTAATATTACTCTCTACATATTTTGTAAATGTATGAATCATGTATTAATTGCATTCTTTGTTCTTGCATATTTTGGTACTGCGTGCATTCTACCGACCGTTCTGTACCACTTTGGAAAACAACCTGAACATTCTATGACTTGATATCCATTGCTATTAGGAGGCTTTTTATTGCAAAAAATGACTTTAAAACTTTCATATTTCCAATTAGTAGTTTCAACTGGTGATTAAACTTTATTTAAAATTGTTTGTAAGCAATATTTTTTAAGAATAAAATTAGACAATGATAATTTTGCATTGAAACTCTGCATTTTAAGTAAATATCAGGTGATTTTGCTACATAATGAAACTGTCAAACAAATGTGTTCATTGCAAATACACAGTCTTTACTGTGTAATGGGTACAATTCTTTACAAAAAAACTAATAAAGGCTTTCTCCGCTTGATTTAAATGTGCGTGTGTGTGGGTGAGGGGTCATGGATGCACATCAGCGAAGTTAGAGGACTAACGGAGGACTAACGGACGGAGTGAAGCCTTCAAATAGTCCCAACATATTTAATTTATTCTAAACCAGGTTCGTTTCTAATAAAAAGGTATTCATTGATATAATTTATTTATGGGAGATATTTTAAAAGTACAACGACAGAGAGAAAAAAGAAAGATGGCTAATTTCTTTTAAAGTCAAATTATTAGTTACTGAAATAAAGAAAGAAAGATGAAATTTAAATGATAATAATAAGGTATTTTTAAAGTAAATAATTAATTAAATAAGCAGTTGTAAATGAAGTATATGTTGTAGGTGGATCGAAAATAAATTTAGAAATGAAAATAGGAAAGTATACAATAATCTGATAAATGATGTAATAATGGGGCCAAGCTGAATTTCTTTCCATATTGTATGCCAAAACACACCATATGATTATATATCATCTCGATAGAGTAACTCTTTGGACACACTTGTCTGGTCTAACGCCAAATAATGACGTCCGGACTAAGCTTTAACAACCGCAAACTGTCGAAATACATATATAAAATGAAACGTATACACGCGCCGCGACCGGACTATCCGACATGCGTAGAGAGTGGAAGCGTGCACTGACCATAAAAAAATAATCAGAGCTTAATTAAACCCTTCGTGTAGAAAATAAGGTGGGGGGTAGCTTTGAACTACAGTGTAAATAAGTCATAAATTACCTACATTATATATTAAATAACTACTTCCAGTAAAATACACAGTACATTTCCATCCCACCATCACAATTGTGATTGAAACTCACGTAGGTGATGATAATAACAAAGACTTTAAAGCATTTAAAGTCTTACTATACCTTACCGTTTGTTTGTATCCCCGACCGATTTCAATAACAAAAACGTTTAGTGTAAAAAAAAGTGCAGAGAACTAAGTCAACTGAATCAATAATTTATAATTTTTAACCTGACTGTGACCAGAGAACACTAATACTGGCATCCCCTGCACCCTTCATGCTTAACGTACTTTCCATACTAGCATGGCGCTATATTGCGTACACTATGGGCTAGTGTATTTCCCTCAGACAACATGATTAAATAGTTCATCCTTTTCGATAACTGCCTCATAATTCCGTAATTACCATAAAGTTGATAGTTATATCATTTTGCACACAGGAACATCTAAATTAAACCGCTTCTTAAATGCATGTGAAAGGCTAATTTGTTGTAATTCTTTTCCTTTTCTTGTTTCGACATTGCAAATATCGGTTGCAGGCGACATATGTATGTAGTTCTGTATGTAGCATGTAGTACTCCTACACACATCCTTTTGCTCAGAATGGACTGGGAATAGATCTCATGCATGTCCATCTAATATACTGAAAACTTCCGATGACGATGACAGTATTAGGACCACTCTACTCACAGTCAGGTTAGAAATTATAAATAAATGTATGAATTGAATAAATTGATTACACATTTTATCACATGATAGATTTCCATAATTAAAATCGGTTTAGGGATAGAAGCAAACGGGGAGGTATAGACTATAGAATAGAGCATAACAAACTATATAAATGAAAAGTATTTTTCTTAGAAAAAGATTTACCTGACGATACGGTGTCAATAACCATCGCAGAATATACCATTATATGGTAGATCAACAACATCGTTGAATCGTGCTTTTGATACCTTCACACCGTAAAAAATTAGGCCTTCAACACGGAAGTTTTATTTCTCTCTGATAAGAGTATAATGCACTTGTTAATAAATGTAATAAATTTTGTACCGTATATTTCATATCAGTCACATGTATCAACGCTGGTGGTATTAAATCATGAACTTACGTCTAAAATCCGATGTAACACATACATCCTATGACACCGATTTCCTGGGAATAAATTAAAAATAAATACATTAAATAAAATAATATACGTAAATTATGACCAGACAAGATGAGCATTATTAGTCAGCAGGAACACATCGAAAAACGTATTCCGATTGTATTTGTAATCTTTATCGTTGACCAATAGGAGTGATGTATCTACATTGTTTTTTTATAAATATTTATATGTAAAAGAGTGTCAAAGGCATGAACGAAAAATACAGACTTCTATAATTTCAGAATCGATGAAACAACAACTACTGTTGCAGTGATTATTATTATTTGCCACCCATAGAAGCCAGCTTTTACTGGATGAAAGTCATATATTATGAGGATCATTAGAGTTACACTAAATATGACCACTGTTAGAAGAATATTTCATGTGTCAGTGATTACATGTGTCATGTGTCATTAAATCTACATAACACACTCCTATAATTCCTATACTCACACACACGTACAGTACACACTTAACTTGTTGAGGGCAACCTGTCATAGTACATAAATTAATTGTATGAATATGGACAGGTTTATCACGGTAAAACGATAATTTAGTCTTGGTTCCATCCGTACCCATCTGTTTCTGTTCTGGTTTTGTTATTTATATTGTCAGGTATATCATTATTATACGTACTAATTTGTTTGATTAAAGATAGAAAAGGTCATGTTTAAACAGATTACATAACTTGAAGATGTTACTTTCAAATGGAGTAATTCTAGCCTTTGAACCTTAAAGATGCATAAGAAATAGTCCTGATGAATGTGATGGGATTTGAGTTCAGAAAATGGGTTTCTCCATGCAAAGCCAGGTAATTAAATCTATCATAATGTCCGAATCGCTAGCAGTTAAAATGATAAGTAGTTGACCCCCATTCTGGATTTAAAGTTACGTCTTAATTTTAGTTTTATTCAAGTGATGTTAGTCATTACTATCTTCAGCATCAGTTTTAGTAGAATCTGATTTTGGTGTGTTCATCTGTGTGGATTTCATTTATTTCAATTATTCATTGGAAGTACACAATGCTCATAAGCTTCACGGTTAAGGCGCTATGAATGTATATTAAGACATTTGGGGTTATATAGTTGCGATGCATCAAGACTGTTTGAATAACAAACTATTCCAGATTACCGGCACATCAGCACACACGACTGTACTTGGATAAACCATGTTTTGAATGCTCAGTACTTTTGGACTATAATAATATAACTTTGAAACTGTTCATGTATTCATTAGCCATGCTGTAAGTTTACTTTTACTGTTTCCTTTTTGTTCCAGGGGATTTTATTATTAGTTGACTTTACTGTTGTTTTTCACTCTTTTATGTTACACTGTTTAAGACCATAGAGTCGTAATAAGAACTTTCATTGTTACTCATACGATAGGAATCTCATTACAATATTTAAGACAAATAAAAAGTGCTTAATAAACGATAATTTCATTTTGGTTTCGAGATTTTTTAGTCAACGGTATTTTAATTTCAATATTTGAGACAAACGTAAGATATATTGGCCATAGCAAACGTTTCTTGTTGTAGAGATGCATACGGTCATCTAGTTTGACGATTTTTACATCAACGGAACTGGAAAAATAAACTATTAATTTTTGAAATAATATTAAATGATTGCATGTTTATATTCCTACACCATATACAAGTTCCAAAGATCGATTTTCGTCAAATGTTCTCAGAGAAAATATCTTTGTAAGTCAAAATGAGACCTTCATATAAAATATGCGAAGGCGAAAGTTTATTTTATATTGGTCTTTCTTGGAGTCCAAGCAGTTAATGTATGTGTTTTTGATGGGTTGACTTCCTGAGTAATACATATATGCTTGTATAGCGTTTAATAATCGTTAACAAACATAGTTACAGTTTATTTAGTGAGAGGACAGAGACGAAATCTGTATGCTAGAACATACTCAAGTTCTCAACTAAATCAATTTCAAATGTCCGAGAATGAAATACAAGTCTAAGGGATAAAATATACCTTTCAAATGATTATTTACTCTTGGATGTAAAATAACAGCAAAATGATGTAAGTTGAGCACAAAATACTTTCAATATTATTGTTCAATTTGGTTAAGATATTGCTTGATGAAGTGCGGCATTGTGGACTTTATGATGTTATGGTAATTCTAATGATCCAAATTACTTTATGCATTTATTAATTACTAATAATATTTGTTAACTGACACTCCAAAGATTGCATAATAAATATTCATACAGATAATTTAACTGAATTTAACTGTGTACAACTGATCTTAACATGCTTACATATCTCATATGAACTACTATCCACATATTTTAGAATGTTTGGGTTCCAATGTTTACATTCAGTATATTATATAGGCTGGCATTGTACCTATAATGAATCTGTAAGGCACATTTATGGCCGTATGCACTAAATGTATCCCAAATTGTTATTTTCATCATGAATATGTATTATTTCAATTTGGTACTTGGACAGAGATCGGTATTGTAGTATCAGCTGATATCTGAATCCATTCAACCACTGAGCTTAATAATTTGTTACAAACACCCTTAAAATACACTAAAAAATGTTCAAACAGATCATTTAAATTATGTTTGCACATTTGATCATAACACGTACATTGTATATGTCCCACATATGCAAATTTCCATTCTTGTTTACAGGTTTTGGGGATCAGAATTTCTCATTTAGTTCATGTTATAGGATATATTGATCTGCGTGGCCACATTTGGCTGTATTATCTTGTAATAGCCAAAATTATTATTTCTCTCATCAATAAGTTTGCTTATAATAACATATTTATTTTACTACATTGTTACTTTTCCCTGTATACTGGTATGTACTACTGTTTGCACCAATGATTAAACCTCACCATCCCATCATTGCCTTAAATGTTATGATACATAGTCTACCTGATTAGTTATTTAACCTGTAAATGACTAAACATGCTTCTAGAAACATCATATACTTTTAGGATGAATTATTTATTACATTAATACAGGGCCATTGCTTCACATTTCTGAGCGTCACTCTGTCGTAGTTTAATTTATCTTCCCATGCTTTCAACTTGAATGTTATTTGGAAATCACTATATCTAACACATTTTAACTTCACGTACATATAGCGTACTGTGTGTTAGAATTAAGTGAAACATGTTATATTTTGTCAGGTCTAGCCTGGTATCTGAGCATATTAGAGCTGGATCAGCCTGGAAGCTTTCAGGTAGTCTGGTGGTGAGAGCAACGTTTCATAAGGTCATGCGCGTTGTACTGCCATAAGTGACCACGATAGCTCATATCACCACACTAATATATATATATATATATATATATATATATATATATATATATATATATATATATCACCTAAAGACAGGGTTTAGGTCTTCGTGGGAGAGATTAGAACCATTTTTCAATAAGGTAGAGCCTAGAAACATTATTTTCTTATCCCATTGGCGCCTTTTGTAGTTATTGTCATTGAAATGGAATCCATTTTTGCTATAAGACATTGTAGTCGTCCCATCAGAAGTTCAAATCTGAGTGAGCTATTAGTTATACAAATAACTGCTTAAATACATGACACAATAAATGTGGGACATTGTACCTGTCATTGCTTCTTTAGTGTGTGCACCTATATGAACCTGGACAGGCATATTGGGGTTTGTTGCCAAATTCATTATCAGTAGGTTACCTCACTGGGAATTTTTTTTCTTAGTTATACAGACCTAAACTACAATTTGTTTGAAGTACCGATCGTTGGTCAACTTTGCTGTCTAAATTTTGTCAAACTGAGTTTTAAAACTTGTATGAAAATTTAATTTTTCAATAAAATTTAGTTTATAAATTTAAATGTTTATTACAATATTTATTCAAATTTCATTGATCGATATTTTTACATATCAAACATATTAAAGAGTAGCCATTTTTCTTGCATTACAATTAGATTTTTAGTACACTGAAAAATTCCTATAATTAAGGAAGAAATAGCAAATTTGATTTTGGTTTCTTAATAGCACTTGGACAAACACATGCATCCTGTGAAACACCAGCAGTAAACACTTTCCGGCAGTTTTCACATGTCTTGCTTGCAAGAAAATTCAAAAAGACTTCATGTGTAAATTGCAAAGAGGTGTGGCATGAAAATATAAAAGGTTTTACTAAAATGTGATCCCAAATGTTGGGCATGTCAGGAATCACATCACAATTATTATTTCCAGTTCAGTACCGACGAATGTAATTCTTGTCAACTTTTAGAAAAAAGTTCATATTTCATTTTGTTAGTGATAGAAGAGTTATATTGATGATTTTTGGTAGGGATTTAAATGTAAGTGTTTATTCTTGAAAATATGAGCTCAGATAGTGAGAACATAAAGTAAACTTAATTGTGATGTATGTCCATGTATGCTGACACCGATACCAGAGGTATTGCAAACTCTACTCTCTACTTTGTAAAGGCGCTAAGAGGAGTAGTAGTCAATGCTGAAAACTGTTTACCTTATGTAATGCGAGGAGCTATAGCGACAGACGATAATGTATATACCTTGTGAAAAGATAACCACTCGTTCGATTACTCTTAGTTTACAGTGATACTCATAACAAAGTTTTCAGTCATGTATGCCCTTGACGCCTCAGTTTATATTCTGAGGAGAGGTCAATGGGTTATAGAAGCAGCTAAGCTACAGGGTTGTTTTGGTATGAGTAATATTACAGAACTTTCTCTAAAATACATTAAACAGTATATACATTAATATGGATACCTAGAAATGTATACACCGATCTGCATGCATTAAGAAGGTTATGTAATCTTATACATTTTTTAGCCCCTTTAGATTGTTTCTGCACAACAGAAAGATAACCCAATATTGTAGTCAACTACGCATAAGAGATATAGGTAGACATATGTTCTCGGTTATCTCTTTCAGAGTTGTATGGGTTTTGGAATGGATATTCAACCTCAATGTAAATCATCGCTTTGCTTGCGCATACACATTAGTCAACTTCGTGTAGCCAGTACAATTATAATTACACAAGTATGGTTAAATATACACTGTTAATTTGTTAATTAAAAGCATATAATGAAGACACATTTCATGATTCACTTTATATGCAGGTGTTTGTAGAGAGAGAGAGAGAGAGAGAGAGAGAGAGAGAGAGAGAGAGAGAGAGAGAGAGCGAGTTCACTATTTCCAACCACGATTAATATTACCTATTCTTAAACTTTGAAACGCAAACCTTTACCATTCACATAAATAAGTTCAAAAATTTTATTTGTTTTAGTTGTTTCGTTTTCCAATCGAATTGGTTTTACGCCAAGTCCACAAGAATTTATTTATGTATACACACATGAGCAAACCAAAATTACTACATCAACCGCACTATTTCACGATGGGAAATCATGGATGACATGTACCGTCCTTTATCTCAGACAATAAATATCAGCAACACCAACATTAAACGCTCACAGTCAGTACGGAACCTAGGTGTTACTCTAGACAGTACTCTCACATTGCACCAACATGTCATGAACATATGCAAGGCTGCATATCTTGAATTGAGACGCATCAGTTCCATTCGTAAATATCTTTCAGTTGATGCCACTAAAACACTTGTGTGTTCGTTAGTACTTTCAAGACTAGACTATTGTAACTCAATTATGTCTGGTTCGTCACAATATTTACTCCAAAAGCTTCAAAAAGTTCAAAACACAGCTGCACGGATCATCTTTAGAGTACATCGATCAGAGCACACCTCACCACTGCTCTGTACCCTACATTGGCTATCAATTCGATACAGAATCAAACACAAAATTTGTTCTCTGTACTATGTTTCAATGACAGACTCCAGTCCAACATACCTATCTAGCCTCACCCATGTGTATGCACCAGCTAGATCCTTACGCTCGTCTTCTGATAATCGTATATTCATTGTTCCCAAGGTGAAAACAAAGTCATATGGACAACCTTCGTTTGCACACCAGGGCCCGGCTACGTGAAACAAATTGCCCATTGAAATTAGACACAAAGACACAGTGGTCCCTTTTAAGAGTGCTCTTAAGACTCACATGTTTCGACTGCAGGGACAAACTTAGTGACCTAATCATGTTTTGTATCTTATATGTTTTCAGCATGTTTCTATGTTTTCCAATTTCATTATGTTTGTCATTTGTTGTTCTGTAGTGTAGTCATATCATTATTGATGGTGTAAAGCGATTAGAGCTTCGAAAGATTAGGCGCTATATAAAGTCCTCATTATTATTATTAGTATTATGTGGTATATCTTAATATATAAAACTACAGGCCGGCCAGTTAATCTAATGTATATAATATGTTTGAATATGATCTTATCAAGAACACGGTTGACACCAGTAATTCCTAACGGAAAGCTCGAAATCAAGTAATCTATTAATTAGATTGAATAGATCACTAGATAAGTTTGATTTAAATATACAATTTAAATGGGCATAATACGGCAGTCATGTTTGATTTAGTGTTAAGCCAATAAGGAAGTTTAAGTCTTCTATTGGAGTAAAAGCTACCTTATTAAGTAACTACATCGAGGCATTGTGTATAGATAGTTATGAATGTAGTCAGTGCCCTTATCTGCATATTGAGATATATCATTCAGTTGAGCTTAGAGTTTGTGAATCACATAAAGTAGAGCAGTTTATAAGGCATCCATTTATCACCAGTCACCCGCCACCTAACTCGCAAGAAAGACGTATGAGAGACCTAGCACATGTAAAGAACTAACGTCGGTTGCTTGATGCATGTAGGGGAACATTTCTAGGCCGTTTGAAAACCAATTAAGTTGTTGGGTAGATGTGATTGTAGCTGCTACAGCGTAGGTAAATTATTATATAAATAAGAAAGAGGTATTTGATATTCAAATATACAAGAATAAAAATTAACAGACATACAGAATAAGAAACACAAAACTTCACTGTATATATGTACATATCTGAAAAAGCTGTGTACAGACGGACAAAAGGAATAAGATTATGATAGCTTTGAAACTATCGGACTGTTTGTGTTATCATCGAGTGCACTTTGCATAAAGTCACCATGAACACGCTTGACTGATTTAGTCATTGCAAGTATATCAAAACTGGGCAATGGACGAGTTGACTGCGAGACCTTCGTCGTGCTGTTTGGTGTAATCGAAGATCTCTTTCCGTTGGTATTCGACGGATCGTTATTGGCAATCAAATGCATATTCCTTATAATTGTGTTGAGAATGCGCTATCGGAAATCAAACCACCTTTTTCAGCATCATCCCTGGTGTAGTTCCGACAGCACAGCGTCTCAGTTTTAATAATTATGCAACAGCATTGTGTTAAATCATTGAATGTGACGTGTTTAATAGGTATTTTTGTGAACTTGAGATTAAAAAAACTGAGATTAACAAATCAGTATTTTTATTCTCTTACATGTTATTTTGCAACCCAACTACCTTGTCCACACTTTATCTAACCCAAGCTCAGACACAAATACATGCATTCTCACCATCCAGAACAGCTCCGGTGGTTAGAGCATCTGCCCGGCCGAGTCATACCAATGACTTACAAAAATGATATTAACAGCTGACTCGCTTGACACTCAACATTAAGAGGTTAGTGTTAGGACTAGTTGGCCTGGTGTCAGGATTATGTGAAAGGGTGGGACATCATGTTACATGTCTGCGGCATGATGTCCCACTGTTAAACATCACTATATACTGCCTCACTGCAGACATCGTAGCGATATGACTGAACACTTGTTACAGGGACGTTAAAAGTCCTAATCTCTCTCTCTCTCTCTCTCTCTCTCTCTCTCTCTCTCTCTCTCTCTCTAACACACACACACACACACACACACGCACACCAGAAAATCATTAAATTGAATACAGTGAGGCTTTGTTCCAGTTTTTATGTTGCGTAAAATTAGTGGTGTGGCTTGCAAACTTTCTTCATAACATGTGCTTATTATGTACGTTATTCTTCAGTATTTATGTATATCGTTGTATTAATGTAGTAAAATCTACAGAATATGTCAAAGCATATCAGCAGCACATACATTATTCAGTTTCGAGATAGGCGACTAAAATTAGTATGACCGTAAAATCAAGCAAGTGTTATTTACAAACCGATATGTTTGAATAAATGCAGACACACATGTCGATCGAAACTGTTGTGAGAGAAGTTACAAATCGTGTTAGTGATCATTTCACGATACTCCTGTTACAGTTTCCAGTATTAGAAAAAGGTTTAACATTACAGTGTTGTCACTTGGGCAGTACAAGATATGTGGACCGCACCGGGTGGCACCTTCAGAAGGGGTAACACCAAAGTGACTGTTAATACGATTTTTGGAATTTTTGTACAGGAAGGAGGTCAATGTGGGTGACACCCTGCAATACTTAACCGGGTAACACCAACTCTTGTGATGCCACTGTTACATTATAATATTTAATAGGATTTATAATAATTGCATGATTTTTATACGTGTCCAGTTGGTGATAGAGAAATAATGATGACGTGAAAATGTCTCAAATCAGTTCTATTGCATATAAGGAATAATAATTGTCTAGGACACGTAGAGGTACTAACAATGCTAATAGTCTAGTGTATATGTAAATTTGTAAGCAGATTGGTAGGAAACTTGTCTTGTGATAACCTCGATTTTTCCATGGTAGTGTAACTCGTAAAAATAAGTTCTTCAATTCTAGATACAGGTAGATCTTGCATGTGTTCAGCAATCCCGAAAAACCTAAATAGAAGTGATTTCACATTCACATCCTAGTGGTACACGGGAGATAGCCCTGCGATCCATAAGCCCGACTGTGATTGTGTTACATTTAAAATTGTCTTTAAAATGGTCTTTCTTGTGTTCTTGCATGCAGAGCCACCGACCCAGAAGCTACTGGCAAGCTTTCTTACATACCCACATTTACCCAATCCGAGACTCGAACCCACGCAGATAGAGGTGAGATGGCAGTGATCCGTGGTAAAATCTGGGTATTGCAGCTCGAAAAAAAAATCTATTTAGCTAGATTATAGTTTAGCAACGATTGTTCAGTTATTATCTGCTTGATTGGAAGGTGTAGGTTTTTGTTATGTTGGACATTTTGAGGCTATAGCGTATATCCGGCTACTTTGTGTTTTGTTAAGAGTATTTTTTCGCCGTTTTCTTTATAGACGAAACGACGATTCGTAAAGGCGTATACATAATGCTTTTAAAACGGCTTAAATTTTGACTTTGGAGAATTTGTTTATTAACTTCTGTCACTTCATGGACGTCTGTCATACATGCATCATCTAAGTCCGTTTTGAAAGTACTTTTGGTTGAGATTTTTGTATATATGTATGCGTCAAGAAACTGTACATAAGGAGAGGCACTGCATATTATCGTCCACATAAGTTCTACAACGTAATCAGCTTTTGAGGATGAATCGCCAGAGGTCTTCAATTTCTTTGACTGAGAACGCTTGATAGAAGATGAGTGACTGTCTATTAACTATAGTGGTATGTACATTGTATGTCATTTTCAAATGTAAAGTACATTTTGCGAGTATCTTTTTATATATATTTATTTGGATGAAATGGTGCAAATTGTCTTTTTCTTTGGACTGGACAAGTAATAAATCTTATCTCAAATTTCCCTATCCCTTATCAGGACCGAATTCTTCTTACACTTAAACAACAATCATGGGTTTGTCCTCTGATCTGATTCTGTGTACTTTTGTTGTAATGTGATGATTTATGCATCTCGCCATACAGTGAATTACCAAATATAAACATACATATTAATTGTCTTGCAAATATGCGATTTTCCCGAATCTTTGAACAATAAAGAAACAGGCCCATGCAATGTATAATAGCTAAAGTAATTAACTAGATGAAACTACCAGATATTTAAATTTCAAATTGAAATATTGAAATGTTGCGGTCGGATGTATTTTAGAATTTGGTGATTTTTCTCTATGAAAGCTTGCCAGTAGCTTCTCGTGGGTCGGTGGTTCTTTCTGAGGGGTTCCCGGGTCCTACCTCCGCCAATAATACTGGCCGCCATGTATCGTGTGCTGAAAAATGGTGTTAAACCCTAAAACAACGATAACAAACAATATGCAATTTCTATATACTAATGAAATAGATGATAAATATATTTATAATAAATTAATTCAGTACAAAAACACTTATGAAATTAAGAAGAGAAGATTTCTTATAATTAAATTTATATAATATATGAAATAATTTAAATATGAGGTAAGATAATAACATTTTTATTAATTGTTTTGTTTATTTTTTGTTGTTGTTGGCACAGCTAAAATAAAGGTCCCTGTATAAGAAAACAGCTTTCTTTATACTTTCTATGCACTAAAATGCTTCATCCTATAATAAATATACATAACACCATTGAGGAAAATTTGGAGGAAAAAAAACAGTTTATACAAGAAACACTTTGGGCATAGCATACAAACATACAGCAAAGAACACGAATAGAGATGATTGTCAGTTGGGATGCAGGCAACATAAACTTGTCACATTTAGAACAGATATATAAAATTAACAGCTTCATTAATTTCTGAAGTAGCTCTACTCTACTTCAGGTGCTAGTAATACGTTTGCATATTTGACTTTATCATTAGTCACAGAAAACAATTGACTATGGATGTCTTTGTGAATAAAGTGTATCAATGTACAAAAGTATAGTACACATCAGTATTTTTATTTATTTTTATTTCATAGAAATCTAGTTCAGAAACATTTAAAACTATTAAATTATTTGATTTGTTTAACACTGTGACTACTATAAGATATCAAGTTTTATATTACAATGAGGCAATTGCGAGAAACGGTTCAAATAAATCTAATGATTCCATGGTTTCTAGTACAAGAATGTACGTCTGTTCAGTGAGACAATTCTGGCGCGTTGTTCCGGTATATGGCTAGACCAAGAATGTCATATCTCTGACGATGTAGGTGAGCAATGTGGATGCGATCAGTTACATTTTTTTAAATTGCAAACTTCAAGAACGTTTAGTTCTTCAAAATCTAGATTTTCCAATTTAGTAAACTGTTAATATACTGTGTCACAGATTTATTTTGTATTTATAAACGTTTTGCATAGAGGATAAATTTACATTAAAATAGTTTACTTTGGTGACTAACGATTGATACAATATGCCCATTGTCTTTCCTGCAAATCAGTTAGAAAATCTTTCATATGAGTAGGGAAATCCTTGACGCAGGGATCGCAGCGGACCTTCACGTTCCACACAGTTCATACACTTTCAGAAAAGTTAAGCCTGCATTCATTATCATTATAAAAAATATAAGATTCAAAACATTATTAGGTCTCTAAGTTTGTTTCAGCAGTCGAAAAATGTGCATTTTAAGAGTACTCTTAAGAGGGAACACTGTGCCTTTGTGTCTAATTTCAATGGGCAATTCGTTCCACATCGCTGCTGCCTGGTATGCAAAAGAACGTTGTAAATATGACTTCTGTTTCATAGTGGAAACAATGAGTATACGATTGTCAGAAGAGAAGCGTAAGTATTTTGCTGGTATCTACACATGGGTGAGGTCGGATAGGTTTGTTGGACTGGAGTCTGTCAGTGAAACCTAGCACAGAGAACAAATTGTGTTTGATTCTGTATCGAATGAATAGCCAGTGTAGGATACATAGCAGTGGTTAGGTGTGCTATGATCGAGGTACTCTAAAGATGATCCGAGCAGTTGTGTTTTGAACTTTTTGAAGTTTCTGGAGCAGAGACGAACCAGGCAAAATTGAGTGACAATAGTCCAGTCTTGAAAGTACTAATGAACACACAAGTGTTTTAATGACATCAACTGAAAGATATTTGCGAATGGAACTAATGTGTTTTAGTTCAAGTCATGCAGCCTTGCATATATTCATGACATGTTGGTGCAATGTGAGTGTACTTTGTAGAGTAACACCTAGCTTTTGTACTGATTGTGTGAATTTTATGTTGGATTTGCTGATATTTATTGTCTCGGGTAAAGGATGTGAATGAGAAAGTATTTGTGTTGTGATTAGTTTTATTATCATAAATCTGCTGCTTGTTACATGTCATCCATGATTTCACATCAGAAATACACCTCTCTACTCCTTTGATGGTAGCATCAACTTCAGTTGCGTGGCTTGACTTTTATATTTTGTGTCATCAGCGTACAATTGGTGAGACACTGGGTGATAATCTATGACACTTGAGAGCGGTTGAGTGTATATAATAAAGAGAGAAGGCCCGAGAACAGACCCCAGTTAATTACCACAACATAGATCAACTGGGCCGAAGTTTATTCCATTTGCAGATACATTGAGTCACCTGTTTGTTGCCTAAGTAGGACTTGAACCACTGTACGGCATTATTCTGAATGCCAAATACATGCTGATGACGGTGAAGGAATATATCATAGTCTATTGTGTCAAATGCTGCAGACAAATCAAGAATGGTAAGGGCAGTAATCTTTCAACAATCCAAAGCGGAGATAATGTCATTAAATACTTTCAAAAGAGTAGGTTCAGTGCTGTGGCAAAGGCGATATGCAGACTGTACATTGCTATAAAGACTTTCTGAATTCAAATAAGAGACAAGTTGGGTTAAAACAATATTTTTCTAAGATTTTGAATATGAACGGAAGATAAGAAACTCGGCTTTAGTTCTTTAAATCGTTATGGTCAAGTGTTGGTTTCTTCAGTAGAGGCGTTACGGCTTTTGAAAATGATGGGAATTCCCCCGATGAGAGAGACATATTACAAACATTATCTAGTGAAGGCACTATTTTATCTAAGCACTCAAGCAGTAGTGATGTTGGAATTGGACCAAGTTTGCATGACTGTGGTGCACTCTTCATCACGATTTTCCGTACTATATCCATAAAGGCAGGTTCAAATGTTCCCAATGGTTGTCTCTGAAATTCTGTATCGTAACTGTATGGTGACAACGGGTGTATTGAAAGTGTGTTGTCAAGCGCATTTTTAATGGTTTGTCCTTTATCACGGAAGAAAGTTGCAAATAGTTCCGGAAAGTCTACTGGAGAGAAGGTAGTTGGAAGTGGTGCACATTTGTTCCTTGAAAATAGTTTGTTAGTTATTTCGAAGAGCTCTTTGCAGCCGGACCTCTCAGTGATCTTAGTACTGTAGTGGGGCAGAGGTGACCTGATGCAAGTCCGTGGGATACAATGGTGGATGTGACCAAGTTTATGGATGGGATGGTTAACTGACTGTTTAAGGTTGAAATCACGAATGGATTCTAAGAGTTTTGACGTGTGTGGGTTTCCAGGACAGTCATTGTAACTGTTGAAATCTCCAAGAATAATTAGGTTGCCACCTATCGAATTTCCATACTCGAGAAGATTCTGAAAGTGCTCCAAACTGAGAGGTTCAGTCAGTTTGTTTTTGCTACTAAGAAGAGGACAGTAGAGACAAAAAAAGGGACTGACCTTTCTTTTAGTGTGAGTGTTGCGTGGATTCGTTCAAACGATGTGTGGCTGAAATTGAAGGTTGTGTTGTACTTAAGACATTTTATCATGGAATTCTTTGTGATGATATCAATTTCACCTCCGCGAGAGTTGCGGTGGAAAGACTTGATGGAGTAAGAGGTGGTGTTAAATTCACGTACTTGGGGTCATCACCTGATGTTTTTAACCATGTACCTGTCAGGAAGAAGACGTTGATATTCTGGTCGTTGATAAAATTAACTATTTCTGTGCGCCTTTCCGGTGGTTCTACTGATTAGGCGTTGAATAATGCTATATGCAATCGTATCTCTAAGACAGTTGACACAAAGGTTGACGAAGTAAGATGAATTTGCACCAGGTTATCAAAATTAATGGTCGAATGTTTAAATTGTTTTTCTGTTATGGGAAAAAGGGAGATAACTGGAATTCGTATTACTGTTCTACGTAGGTCAGCTTTGAAACAACGTTTTTTTTCGCTACTGTTTACATTTAAGTAATGGTGAATGTAGTCCCACTTCGTTTAATCTTTAGCATAATGCAGTATAAAGAGTCAAGTTGTGGTCATTTAATGCAATTAATGAGGGTCCATCATAGCGTAAGCGAGGTGACTGGCGATCCCATGATGACGGTTTATTAAAAAGCAATGGACGTCTTAACATTTGAACAATTTGTTTCCAAAACAAGGAGATGAAGAAACACATACGAACTGAACTGCGTGATGAAACAGAATAATGAAGACGAAGATAGACAACAAGCACATATATGATGAAAAATAGCACAAAAACGGAAGTCCTTCGTCAATCCAGTTAAGCTATAGCGGCCATCTTTCCGGATTATATAATGTATTGGAAGCCATACTGCCGAGGCTAATGTGGCTTCAGACCAGATCATAATACGATCGACATCGACTTCACAGTGAGACAAATACAGGAATGGTACATTGAACAAAACATGAACGTTTAAGGTATCTTCATAGACCTCACAAAGGCATTCGATACGGTCAATAGAGACGAACCATGATGCATCACGACTTGGTTGGAAGTTCAATAAGATGATCTGACTTTTCCATGACGTTAGGACAGGACACGTTCTCTACTACGGTCACGTCTCTGGACCATTCATCGCTTCTAACGGCGTAAAGCAGGAGTGCGTTCTCGTCCCAGTATTATTCAACATATTCTTCACATGTGTCCTGAACCATGCAACACATGATCTCCAGAAAGGAGTATACAGAAAGAACAGACTGGACTCTTCTACCTTCGCCGACTGAATGTCCGGTCAAAAACAACACAAAATCCTATTTTTGAAGTACTTTCGCTGATGACTGTGTTTTCATGGCATACACAATGCAAAGCAGATCTTTAGTAGATCTCCAGATTATCACTATTCGCTTCGCAGACGCCTCGAGACTCTTTGGACTCAATATCATTCTGAACAAGACAGTGGTACTTTACCTTACTGTCCGATGCACTATAGCCCGTCCCATGATTTTGTCCATCGATGACACCCAGCTGAAAGCTATCGATCACTTCACGTACATCATACAAACAGATAACGGCACGCATCAGTAGCGCCAGTCAAATACTAGGACTTATCCGCTCTCGCATGTTGTCACATCAATATCAAGCTTTCCACCAAGATAAAGGTATATAAATCAGTTGTGCTAACAAGACTCATATGTGTATGTAAGACATGGACATTATACAAGAAGCACATCAAGGAACTTGAGCGCTTCCACACGAGAGCCCTGCGTTGGTTTATGGACGTCATATAGCAAGACAGAGTGACGAACAACCTAGAATTGCTGCATTTTGTATAATTCTATCGAGTGGACACAGAAGAAAAGATTTAAAGACTTACAACAAGGACAGTCTGAGATGATGCTCGATATCTGTGACAAAAGATGATGCTCGATAGCTGTGACAAACTATATGTCCTGTTCTAACGATCGACCCGACTGGCGTGCAGCTGTCAGTAAGGGGTGCAAAACCTTCGACGATGTCCGCAGAACGACATTCGCCAACGCCAGGAAATACATGAAAGCCTCAGTGTCAAGAACAACCAATGCATCCAATGTTCACATTTCTCCAGGACATGTGCATCTCGTATCGGACTCATCAGTCACATTAAGACCCATCAGTGAAGAGCAGCGCATGATTGACTTCATCGAGCACCATTGGCCAACCAAAATACAATTAAATGTTGCTGCTACTACCGCTAGCTAGAAAGGCGCTTTCCTGTTCTGATACCTAGGATTGTTGTAGATAGACAAATGATTGTTTTCTTTCCATTAAGGTCAACATGCTGTATCAATTAACTATTCTACTTTAAATGCATAATGTGGATAATATATGTTAAGACAGCAGCTGAAAAGTTGGATCTTAGAAGCTTTTCTTCCAATGTATCAAGATACAATATTACACAACGTTCAGTGTAACAATTCTATGAATTAATGCGTGTCCGACTCCCTTCTTTTCTAAAGCAGCGCTGAAACTATAAATGTCAAATTCAGTAACATGAGTAACATTTTTCAATGTCAATGAAAACAATGTCTTGTACTGATATTAATTTAACACATGTATTTTGATTTATTTCAAATTGGGACTATACGACTTAGTTGTATGCATTTTAATATCCTTGAGTATAATTGAACAAGGGCAAAGTCATAACTGCGTCGATCTCGAGTACTTCTTTGCATACAGGCGGGAATTCTTCTGCTGACACAGCAGATCCCGATACCATAAATGCTTCCACAAGGACCTCTTGCAGGAATGATACTGAGCCTGGATAATGTACATTAGTTAGATATTAATTGAAAAGGAAAAGGCTGGCCTGGATGAGGTACAAACAGTTGCATTTTACATACATACAGTGTGTGTGTGTGTGTGTGTGTGTGTGTGTGTGTGATTTAGAATGTTAACATAGCTTTAACAATTTTCCAGTCATATCGCTACGATGTCTGCAGTGTGGCAGTTTAAAGTGATTTATATGACTGGGGCATCATGCTGCAGACATGTAGAAAGATGGACAGTTAGATAGACAGACTCAGTGTCTTGTAAAAATATATTTCACTTTGATAAAAATGTATCAATTGAATATGACTGTACAGACAAGAACGTTTATTAATTAAAACAAATATGTTTCCAGTTACAAACCATGTCAGCTGAAAATAAGGTCCGAACAATCGACGTTTTGTAGTAGAAAAGCGCGTATACAATGAGCATACGATTGTCAGAAGAGGAGCGTAAGTATATTGCAAGTGTGTACACATGGGTGAGACCGGATAGGTATGTATGATGGACTGGAGTCCGTCTGTGAAACTTTGCACAGATAAACAAATTTTGTGTTTGCTTCTGGATCGAATGGATAGCCAGTGATGGGTACAGAGCAGTGGGGAAGTGTACTCTGCTCGTGGTACTCTAAAGATGATTTGAGAAGTTGTGTTTTGACCTTTGTGAAGCTTCTGGAGTAGATATTAAGACGAACCGGACAGAATTAAGTTACATTTGTCAGTCTTGAAAATACTAACGAACACACGAGTGTTTTAGTGGAATCCACTGAAAGATATTTGCGAATGGAGCTGATATGTATCAGCTCAAGATATGCAGCCTTGCATATGTTCATGACATGTTGGTGCAATGTAAGAATACTGCCTAGAGTAACAATTAGGTTTCGTACTGACTGTGTGAATTTAATGTTGGTGTTGCTAATATTATTGTTTGAAGAAAATAATGTAACTGAGAATCTCTAGGTATTGTGATCATAATGGCCTTTGTTTTGGCATCATTCATCTGCTGCTTGCTACATGTCATCCATGATTTCAGTTCAGAAATGCACCTCTCTACTCCTTGGATGGTAGCATTAACTTGTGTTGGGTGGCTAGACCTGTATATTTGGATCTCATCAGCGTACAATTGGTGAGACACTATAATGATCTATGACACTTGAGAGCGGCTGAGGGTATAGAATGAACAGAACAGGACCAAGAACATATCCTTGTGAAACGTCACAACATGCATCAACTGGGCTGGAGATTATCCCGTTTTCAGATACAGTTTGTGTTATGTTGACTACATAGAACTTTAAGGCTGTATTGTGAATGCTAAATACATACTGAAGATGGTGAAATAATATTTCATGGTATAGTGCGTCCCATGCTGCAGACAAATCAAGAATTGTGAGGGCTGTAATCTGTCCGCTGTCCATAGCAGAGATAATGTCATTAACTACTTTTAGAAAAGAAGTTTCAGTACCATGACAAGGGCGATATGCATATTCTATATTACTAAAAAGACTTTTTGAATTCAGATGAGATATAGGTTGGGTTAAAACAACCATTTCTAAGAATTTTTAGTATATGAACGGAGATTATAAACTGGGTGGTAGTTCTTTAATTCGTTATGCTCAAGTGTTGGTTTCTTCAGCAGAGGCTTTACGATGGCAGTTTTAAAACATGATGGAAATTCCCCGGATAAGAAAGAGATATTAATAACATCTGTTAGTGAAGGGACTATTGGATCTAAGCCCTCAAGCAGCAGTTATGTTGAAATTGGATTAAGTTCACATGACTTTGTTGCACTCTTCAGCACGATTTTCCGTAGTAAATCCATAGAGACAGGTTCAAATGCTCCTAATGGTTGTTGCTGAAATTCTGTATCGTAACTGACAACGAGTCAATTGAAATTGTATTGTCAGGCTCATCTCTAATGGTTTGTCCTTTATCATGGAAGAAATTTGCAAATAAGTCCAGACGTTCTACTGGATAGAAGGTAGTTGGAAGTAGTGTACATTTGTTCCTTGATATTAGTTTGTTAGTTATCTCGAAGAGATCTTTGCAGCTGGAACTCTCTGTGATCTTAGTACTGTAGTGGGATTAGTTTGCTAAATAGAGTTTGTTTGTGACGTTCTTCTTAGCGACTTCATATATTTGTTTATGGAGAGTGCGTCTGGTGGAAAGCCAAATCCTCTCTGCTTTACGACGGTCGCTTTTAGCAGTGCAAAGCTGGTACCTAATACTGCTATACCGCGAATAATACTTTTTAATTGATACTCTGCACTTGCTGGCTGTGGCATGTTTTTAAAGCAATGATCGGAGGCAGTTATCGCGTTCTTCTGATGTATGCGGTAAGAAAGGTGTTAAGTTTGCTTGGACGTAATGCGTTATTTTGGTTCTATTTATCATACGGAGGTTTCTTTTAGTAGCAAATAAAGGTAAAGGGTTGTGGACAGATACGTCGAGATGGTATATAATGCAGAGGTGATCTGATGCAAGATCGTGGGATAAATGGTGGATCGCATAATATTATCATCAGGTCTATGAAGAATCGAGTCTAAAATATATCTATGTTTATGGGTGGGTTGGTTAACTGATTGTTTAAGGTTGAAAATATGATTGAAATCTAAGGGTGTAGACGTGTATGAGTTTCCAAGACACTCAAAGTTAAAGGTGAAATCTCCAAGAATAATTGGGTTGCCACCTATCGCATTTCCATATTTCAGGATATTTGGAAACTGCTCCAAAAGAGAGATTCAGTAAGCTTGTTTTTCTGCTAGGAGGATGGCGGTAGAGGCATACAAAATGGACCGATCTTTGGTCCAGTGTGAGTGTTGTTCGGACTAATTCAAACTATGTGTAGCAGAAATTGAAGCTTGTGTTGTACTTAATACATTTTATCATGGAATAGCTATCACTAACGTTTTCATCCTAGTTTGCAATACCATAATAACGTTGTTTCTTTTACGACAATTTGCAGATCGTGTTTTTAGTTTTTCTCTTCCATGTTATTTGGAGTTACCATGTATATTTCTGTTGTTTATCTACACACTTATGAACGTGTTCTGGTAAATACTACTCCTGATGGTGTACAGATTATATTTGAGATAGTAATACTTTAACTTCACAAGAGAACTAGCTGTCATTATACATAGTCAGTGCAGCAAATCGACTCTATGCCGTGTACTCTAGAAAATTTCAATTTTTCTCATCCTTCGGTATATCAAACTTCCAGGCGGTCCTACTTTGTCAATATGCTACTGCAAATGATTTATTAAAGTTTTTAACAATCTCCAGGCTCCACTTCATGTCTTCCTTTATAGAACTAAATTGATGTAACGTCCTCATGCTTCAAAAAATATTTAACAAAAATATATTACAATTTAAACAAAACATAGACAAATATTTCTAAAACATACGCTTAATACTTCATTAATTTCAGACCTAGCTGTGATACAAAAGTAGTGAAAATATGATCCGGATTCTGCGATGTACTAAGACCACATTATTATTATTATTATTATTATTATTATTATTATTATTATTATTATTATTATAGACTGGTACATATGAATGGCATTTACTGTATTCCAGTCAATAGCTTTGAAAATGTTGTCAAATATCATTAGTCGGCGAATCAAATATATTTCTTGAAATCACACGTTCTAATTATTGTATTTCTGATTTAGATTTGAAAATCAAGAAAATATAAACTGGTTTTAAATGGGATTTGAAGGCCAATGTCATCTTCATTCTTGACTCTTTAATTGCGTAATCGTGTATCTATCTGTTTGTCTGCCTGTCTGTCTATCCATCCATCCATCCATCTATCCATCTATCTACCTATCTATCTATCTACCTATCTATCTATCTATCTATCTATGTATCTATCGATCGATCGATCGATCGATCTATCTATCTATCTATCTATCTATCTATCTATCTATCTATCTATCTATCTATCTATCTATCTATCTATCTATCTATAAAGAACAATGATCTATCAATGTGAGTGTGCGTGTTGACAGGTTGAATAATTAAACAGGTTTACAACTTCATACATGCGTCACAAGATGAGAATGTACAATAAAGTGCAGATGAGTTTAATATAATATTTATTAGATATTTGATGATGAGACACTGAAATATATTAGTGTATGTTATAAAAACATTCAAGTCCATACTTCATTTTGACCTTCCTCTGCCTCTTTTACTCTCTCTCTCTCTCTCTCTCTCTCTCTCTCTCTCTCTCTCTCTCTCTCTCCCCTTCACTCCCCCCCTAGCCTCTCTCTCTCTGTCTCCCTCTCTGTCTCTCTCTCTCTCTCTCTCTCTCTCTCTCTCTCTCTCTCTCTCTCTCTCTCTCTCTCTCTCTCAAGATGAATAGACAATACTATATGTCAAGACTATCAACCCTTATTATTACATGTTAGTAGCCAAAGACGAGGCACAGTTAACAAACGCCTAGCAACAAACCTCAAAGATAAAGTAGGATTCAAGTATTTATTTTGCAAAATTAGGTTTCACATGAATTATACAAAACTGTCAGGGACTGAACGTACATCAAGTGTATTTGAGGGTTGAATTAATCTTGACAGTATGACGTAACATATTGCATTTTAAAAGCCCTAATGATTATCTCTTTGAACCTGTTTAAAAGGGTATCATACGATATATATCACATTATTGTTTTGGAAAATACGTTTGAGCACCAATTATTAATTGCTTTCTACATAGATTTTCATGATGGACGTTCAGTTTTTGTAACATTATGTTGCGAAGGTAAAGTTATTGATATTCAAATATCCTTGTCTTATCTCAAACATTGTACACATCCATGCCATGCTAACACTAGAAAACACATATGTAGAAATATAAACATAAAGACTATTAATTAGACTAATGGGAGAGAGAAAAAAGCATCCGTGATGATCCTACAATAGATGTAGCTAGAAGAGTAACACACCATACAAGTTACAAATGCTATTGTTAAGACAACAAGAACATTCTAGGACGTAATGTCCGCTGCATTTTGAAAGCTATTACTTTGCATTCAGGACATTTAAACCTTCATACGTCAAACTGGTATTTTAAGGTATATACAACTTAATATCCAGCATGATTTAAATCCATTTTGTAAATTAAAAAGGATAATTTTGCATTTCAATTGGGTATTTTGATTTAGTTTTGATTGTCTTAAAATTGCCAAAAATTAAATGCACCGTACTTCTTTTTAGTACAATGAAGAAAATAATGGATCCGGATTATAACGATCCAACTCCATCATTTATATCGGATACAACAGCAATATAAAATTACTTAATAACTTTGGTTGAAACATAAACTGAAATCACAAGTAATGAACAAAGTGAAACGCATCATACAAGTAGCTAGCATAATTTGGTTTTGAATCTTTTGCACACTAAAGTGTCGCATTCACGTGTTTTTCTTGTAATATTGTTTTCATTCCACGAGAACGACAGAAGAATGTGCAATTTAAATATGCGTACATAATTTAATTGGAATCTAATATTATTCGAATTATTTTCCTAAGATATAAAAGGATTATTCTGACAATTAGGGACCGTAGCTTCCCCAGCGAGGAAGTAGAAGGTTGAAATTTAAACGTAAAGTAGATCGCATGAATATTGTGATCATGTAGTTAACTTGAAATCAAATAATGAAATATATAGTTATGTTGAAGCACCAATAGTGATTATGTGAAATAGGGTCATAACTCCGGCAACTCCAACTCCTTAAATATCTCTTTAATATAGACCTCATTGACATAAAGTTGCATGACACTTTTAGTCAATGTTGTATTTTTGGAGACAACAAAATTAAAACAAACGTATGGAAGGAGGAACATAGAAAAGGAAAGACTGGAAAACGAAACTTCATAGAGACAGACAACCAGAGGTCTCGATTTGATAAGTTGGCATTATTTAGTTAGATTAGAGTTGCTTATTTGATGCTCCAACTAGCTAACTTGACTAACCCTCAAATTCAACACCGTTGTCAAGTTATCATCCATTTTCATTTTGCAAATCAATCAGCTCCTGAGGTAACTTATTTGCCAAATGGTGTTTTGAATTGTTTTCATACTGGACTTCCGGTGAACACCGGTCACGGTAAATTGAGAAAAACATGTTTATCCATCGAATCCCAAACCATACATCGTGTACCATAAGGTAATTAATTGATGAATGATGGGTTCTTTTATGATTTTATATCCAACTGTTTTGAATTCTTGCACATGTAATAGAGTTTCTATAGACTTGTGATTGTCCTGCAGCATGAAAATATCAAGCAAAATGTATTGCAAAGAAAAATTGTCTAGATATGTAGATAATACTAAAACGCACGATAAAAAACGCGAACGGTTTACAAATACAATAATATCGACATAAATGAAAATAATGTGATGTTAGAAAAAAGATTCGCTTGATACAGTATTAGTAACCATTCCTAAATAAACCATTATAATGTAGATGAACAACATTGTTGAAACAGCTATCTGATAAAGTAATAAAGTACAAAGATTTTCCTCGAACACGGAAGTTTGATTTTCTAAGCGACAACGGCAGATATTAATGAAAGTCTTCAGGTTTGTCAAATCTTTTGTTTTTTTAGATCGGTGAGCAACATCTAATGCTGTGGATACGTACACTTGAACTTACGTATAAAATCATCTGCAACACGTAGATCCGAGTATACATCTTTCATTGGAGATAAATAAATAATTAAATAATTATATAAATAAATAATTAATATTTGAAAAGTATTACCAGATGAGATGAATAATACTTTTATTTGATTGTAACATCTTCAGTAGCAAGAGCGACATGTGACACTCATTGTTACATCCTTTCAAATACTTCTCCCTCCATCAATCCTCGAGGAAATTGCTTGGGTTCATGGGTTGAGAGATGAGCTTTTACGTCAGGTTCGTCGTTGCTACTATGTCTTTCTGAGTACTCAGCAACTGCACAGCTTGGTTCCGATTGGTACAAAAGCTTAACAAATGCGAGATTACGGCAACATATGCAGCCTGTCTAACAAATCGTCCAGATATGATATGATTTGATCAATTGAATGGAGTCAAAACAATAATACCTAAGGTAAAGAACGATTTGGTATGCAGAAACACGTGTTTATACTTGTTTCTAAACTTCATTTTACTTTACCGATGCGGTAGACTTGGTGTGAGCTTCTGCGACAGAGTCTACTTACGAAACAAAGAAAATATCATTGAGATTTATGGTATAACTTTGGTGTTCTTGTTAATATACTTCCATCACTCAGCTTCACAGCTTTTCTTAATATTATTATTATCAGAAATATTTGTATAGTTTGCTTATTTCCCAAACATCTATTAATGTAAAACTGCGATATCAAATTGTTATTTGAAAAGACGATATATTATTTTCGTAGATGATGCATTTGTGCAAGTTAAACTAACTGATGGAATTTTACGACCTAAAGTCCATTATTGTGTGCTATTTATTGCATCGGTTAAAGTCTTAATCGATTAATTCATGAGCAACAGAAAATACATGTAAAGATTTCATGACTAAAGGACAGACAAAAGGATGGAACACATTCAATACCCCGTGCCGAAAATCCGGAGACAACAAAGGCACTACTACAGCTAGATTTAATATTTGATGCTGTTAGTTTTTGCACTATGCAAATAAGACATCATCAAAGCTCTGATTTTATTCATTGATATCAGACCTTTTGTTCTCTTCTACCATTCAATGCCAAATGAAGTTTGCTAAGAAAATATTTGAAACGATACATCTAACTGGAACAAACGTTTCTCATAGAATGAAAGAATTCCAGCCGGAACAACAAAGAATGGACAGAGAAAGCACAAGACCGTAGTTATGATCATATGCAATGCTTTTAACGACACTTTAAACACATTAATGACTATATCGTGCAGAGAAAATGGTCTTCGCGGGTGTCGAATTCACATCCCCTTGACCAACTTAACTACAACGACTCCAATTGTCAGTATTCAGTTGCACATGTGAGAGCGTTTATTGAGAATCCTAGGATTTTACTGTAAAATAAACAAATATTGCTTCTAATTTTATTGCTTCTAATTTTACAAATTATTAACTTAATGATGATTACATTTCATGCACTACAAGCATGGTAAACAGTGTGCACGTTCTGATGTCCTCTGGACCAAAATGTAAATTAAATGGAAAATATTGTGTATCGTTGAACGAATTATAAAACTGAGACAACTAAAAGGGACATAACCTAATTTATCATGATATAATCCTATAAACCTATGTAGCTATGATCCCGATGCTTACAAAATTCATGGTTCTGAAATCCGAGTTTCCAAGAATATAACAACACATACAAAGTAGTATAGAAATTTCTCAGAAAGTGGCAGTTTTAATTTGGAACAAATTCATACCAATTTAAGAAACGTCTATAAGTAATGTATTTCTGCGTTGACATAGCTCCTGATTCAGTTGGCGGCTGTGGATGCGA
Organism: Unio pictorum; assembly: GCA_030141615.1. Classification (NCBI taxonomy): domain Eukaryota; kingdom Metazoa; phylum Mollusca; class Bivalvia; order Unionida; family Unionidae; genus Unio; species Unio pictorum. Next base: position 44,079,792 of record JARLTB010000021.1, read on the forward strand.
TTAAGAAACCGTACTTACATGCAATAATTGTCTGTTTAGATCCCACATCTAGGGGGTTGATAGAATGCTGCATTCACAATGATAAACATATACTGGTGTCGCTAAATGATGGCAAAACTGTGACAAATTCCCGTTTACCTTGTATTAGGGACGCTCGTGCCCAATAGGGTGCTGAGAGTTGACAATGGAGACAGGGTAATCTAAATATGATCCATTTGTTCAAGATTTTTTTGCATCACTTTGTTATGTCCATTTGTATTTTTAGAAATACTTAGGACCTATCTATTCATATGTGTATTTTTAAATTGGAAATATACATTTCGACTGGTTTGCATGGGGTTTAAACTGAATCCTTTTCAAACAGCAGTTGATCTCTTCTGATAATAATCATAACTGGGTTTAAAAACATTAAACTTCTACTTAGAGATCATCGATTATAAAGGCTATGCAAACTGTAATATTATATGCACATAGCTCATGATTTGTTATGTATTTGCAATGATTTGTATTATTTTTACTTTTTTGTAGATATATGCTTTCCGTAATAACTCCAATACAGACCAATACAATCGATAACTTATCTTGGTCACCAGTACATTTAGTAGAGCTCAAAGCAACGTTAAACACGTTCTAAGAGACAATTTCGATTTTAGAACAATTATATCAGTTGTCAAAGCTTTTATACATACGAGTTCAGTGTCTGCCAATTTTATACTTCATTTGTAAACAAACTGTCGAACGAAATCTAGTATTGCTGGTCTCTTTTCTGAAGACTTAGGTCATCTTTATGTTTGCTTACTTTAGGAGCACAAAAATAATTAAGCGATATCTGAGCTTCTGACTGAAAACAAGTTCTTGTTTTAGTCTCCTTGGTAACGACTTTGAAGTTTATAATACAATCTTTCATCGGAATTCACTCATGAAGGCTTATATTAAAACTATTTTTTTTTAAACTAGAAGAAATGCAGACCGATTAACATAGCAAGTCAAAGAAGTATCGTTTCAAAATGTGTTATTGCTTTGTAAGAAGCATTTTAATTGCAAAGAAGTGCTTTCCTCCGAATGCGTGTTTACTTTTACGATGTGACATATTTGCAAAATGTCACCTAGCTCTCAGTACCAAAATGGGATTCACTCATTTTTCTTGTAATAAATGCGTTGAGCTTGTCTGTTTTGGTCAGTACTATTTGTTATATTCTTGTTTTAAAAATAGTCTTCACACATTTTTAATGTTGTGTTTAGATGTTATTTGAGAGAAAACATTTGTTAAATTATTCGTTGAAACTTCTAAGCGCTCATTGGATTAAAATATCGTTCTGGGTCGATTATGAATTATTCAAAAGAGTTCTAGACAAAATATTGAAAAGGAATTTCTATGTATCAAAATCATGTAATCTGCAAGAAATCCCATAGTTCTTGCACAACATTTCGTCCATTTAACTATCAGAAACTAAAATGGTGAACAATTATGATTTTAACATCTATTTCATTTTAAGTGCTTAATATTGGTTTTGTTTGTACATCAATAAATTTAAGATAGTATCCCGGAACAATTGATATGAGACACATCATGCATACCTAATCGCGTAAAATATCATTGAGAGAGCATGGACCAACAACTAATGATACCTCATACAACAGAGGTTTTAGCATGTGGCATTATTGTCAGTTTTACCCTTCATTGTTTGCATTTTTTTTAACTAATCGACACGGATTCCATCAACTATTCGTAGGCCCATGTTGAACTTGTTTTGATTGTTTAAATAGTACAGTTATATTGTAGTTAATTTACTTCTTTTACATAAAGATCCAAGTCCTAAAATCAATTATAAAATAAATATTTTTATCTTTGCTATAATATTAGTTACAGCGATAGAAAACGGTAAATAATTCATTTTATATAAATGGATGACACATATCTGAGAATATCAGTTCGCCTTTACAGTCACATGCGGAAGAGAAGGGCTTACTGAGGTAATTTATAATCTCTTTGTTCATAGCTATCAAACAAAATGCCAGCATCCGGATGTGAAAATGGAAGAGGTATGTTGGTCCCAATATTATATTCAATAAGGAATAAAATGTTCCTACTGGATAATTTAATGAGCACATATTGGAGTTAAATATTTTGCTCTGCTGTATAAATCATTTCATACATTCATAACTAAATGGATCACTTCAACCTTTGTTCTATCACATAGTCAATGGAACTTGTCATTCAGCCCAGATTCAACATGAAATCGTTTTAATAAGAATATTCGTAAAATTTGTTATCTGCTGCATTTTAACAAATTATTTTTTAATGTTGCTTATAACGTATTCATCAAAAATATTTGATGGTGTTCTCCACATCGTTTACAATCGTCTCTCCCATATTTATGGAATCTAGTTCCTAAACCTCAAGCTCCTTCCACAATGCTCTATTACCAACAGGATATTGCTGCCTTGTGGTACATGGATTGAACAGTATTTGTTTCTGACCCAAGACATCGTTACACAAACGACTGGCTAGAATATAAAGTCCGTTGTCTTCATGTTTTCCTTATTCGATAGATGTCAATTTATCGGCTTCATTTGTGTCACACCTTATTGCAAACATGCACAACAACTTGAAAACAGTTCGCTGTGGTGAATTAAAACGCATTCAATCATGTGAAAATTCTTAATCTCTTTTTCGTTTAACACTTCCAAGTATTTCATGGTCTTACTGTTGATTAGTACTGGTACTGTCCTTCCTCTGTTCACCCCATTTTGACCTGTATGTTGTCAAGGTTTTCCGTAGCCTTTTCTCCACTTTAGTTAGATCATTTATAGTAGCCGTGTGTATAAGTGTACATTCGATTCTTATCATGTGAGAATCTTTACTGGCTAACACAATTTCTGAAAGTTCAACCTAGTATTATCTCACTACTTCATTCTTGTTGAAGGATTCGAGTGACTAGAACGGGAAGTATCATTGAATTAACATATCCATCGTTTGTTGTCTTTCCTCTTATGTCGATACTTTAAAAGAATAACTCTGCCACTAGAGCTACCTGTGCATATAATAAATAAAAGGGTATGGACATCTGTCATAGTGGCCAGCTTTGATAACGAACTGCAGGTCATCTATAACACCCCTTTGTTATTACGTCTCAGTTATAGATTTAAATGGCTATATTTCTGAATTTAACTTGGAGCTCTTTCTCTTTCACCTCTTGTTCATTTCGGGGACTGTCAGCAGCTCCATCATGTTGAGTACTAATTAAGTACAGGTAAATCGAACTAATACATTTGCAATTAATATCGCAACTTTAGGAATTATTTGTATATGTAGACATTTGCTCTTTTGAATACGGACATTTAATTAAATTATATATCATTCATGAATGCTCTCTTAGTTTTCTTTGAAGCCTTGGACTTTTGACTTTTCATCTTGTGTAGGGTATTCAGTTAATTCCAATATGGTATTACATCTGAAGTACAAGAGTCGTTAGATTATGAACAGGATACTTATTGCTCATCTTCAGAGGGCATGCATTCACTATCCGAGTCCTTCCTATAATCCGAATAAATAAATATTACTAATTGTACTATCACCCATCAAATCAATGAAATTATCCAGTAACTACTTAACTATAAACTAAATAAATATTACTAATTGTACTATCACCCATCAAATCAATGAAATTATCCAGTAAATACTTAACTATAAACTAAATTATTAGCACTTATACGCATCCATTTTACACCATGCAAACCAAATTACAAAAGAGAATGATGCGTTATGATGGAAATAGTCCAAATAATGCTTGTGCCAGTGCGGAACACAACTTGCATATAGATGTAAATTGTTGCTTGATTGCTGTCCATTACCAGATTGGCGCTACTATCAATACATACTCATTTAGATAATGAATATATATTTTAAGCCGATAGAGCACCATACATTTTTCGGGTATTTTTGCCTCTCTTTATAAGATCAAATACTCATAATATGGTAGACCAGGAGTCTCAAACAAGCGGCCCGCTGGCAGCATGCAGGCCGCCAAGCCATATCATGTGACCTGCAAAATGAATGACGTCACAAGGTGTCATGAGGGACAGAGAGAGACTAAAACAGGTCATAGGAAAATGCTTCTATTGCAAATTATATATGAGCTGATTTTGTGTGAATGTGAATTTCTATGTTGTTAATTTGTTTGCGGAATTACGACTTTTACAATCCAGTTTGATACATGTTCACGATGTTAGCACCATCTATGACTGAGTTGTTAATTTCTCAACTTTTGTACAAACAAGAAAAGTACAGCAAAACAAGACATTGTTAATACACATTTATTTCATGGATTAACAGAGAGAGAGAGAGAGAGAGAGAGAGAGAGAGAGGTGGGGTGTAAATCCGACTTGTGCCTATTTGTAGCATTAACGTTTTCCACGATTGGCAATGAGTTCTGCTAATAATTCACTAGTATAGCGTTATTTCACTTCATTTGTTAATTACTTTGCATAATATGTTGGACACGGTTCATAGAGACGTGGACAATTATACATTACTGCTTCGATATAACCCACGTAATTTATTAAAATTAGTTTACTCATATATAGTGTTAACATTTTCCAGTACTCTTATTATATTGTCATTATATTTGCCGCAGTATGTCATTTATCTGACGGGCTAAGACTATGATATTCAAGGTTAACATTGCAGTGGTTCGTTTTGCTTATAATGACGATTTTACTTCACGTTTAACATTGAAAGCATATTTAACAACGGAAAGGTTTGGTCGAAACCAACCTTCCATTCCATTACTTATTGTAGATGCACTGCATTATTAACATATTGACTGGTTGTCGGATTTAACTATACCTCGGCTAATTTGAGGAAACAATTGCTGTTATTCTGCCGTATGCAGACTGTTCGTTATTATGCTTCTGATCAACAGTGATATGACAATATTAGTTTGTGACAATAGTAATTGAGTAATAATAGCAACAAACGTAATGGAGGCAAATATATGAACTCAATATCAACACACACGAATCGCCGTTATTACAAGTTATTAATGAAAATTAAAATTAATTCACACATGCTTACAATTTTACAAAATAATATTTGATATAACACTTTTAAATCAAATTATAATATGAATTCCAGCGTTCCCAACAGATTTATAACAAAATAACCACACACAGTTCCTTAAAATATAAAATTTACTATCACAGATTAACGGCTAGAATATATTACTCATCGTACAAACCACGCATAATATATACATACAACCTTGATTCAGTGTTCCTTTGTTCCCGATCTAATTTGGTGAAATGTTTTATGAACTTTAGACTACCCACTAATAAACACATGTATCTATATTGTTTTCTGTGTTAAAAAAAATATAATAAATATATGTGTATGGTTACATACATGATTTCAATCCTGTTAGATCATCTACCATTTTTAGTAGATAATTAGAAGCAAAGTGCGTGGCCGACAGCGGAAGCAGTGTAAATTTTTAACACTTAAGCGGGGACGCGGTTTTCCGACTCATGCACACGAGGTTTGAGGTCGAGAAAGACCTGTCTATTGTTGTGTATAGCATGATGTGGAAAATACATATCAAAATTAGGACATGCTCATATAAGCTTTTTTAAAGGTTTTTGTCACTCGTTAAGGTCGTGTCAATACATACATACATACATACATACATACATACATACATACATACATACATACATACATACATACATACATACATACATACATACATACATACATACATACATACATACATACATATATAGAAGCTACGGACATTTAATATCGAGAAGCATGATTCTATCACACATTTGTGAATATATTTAACACTACCGTATTTAAATTTCATAAAAACATATATACGGACTATTTCCAATTTTTCTACTTTCTATAAGTGGTCTGTGGATGCGATGTATTTACACAGCATATATTTAGTTGTACTTGTATGATGCTAATCGATGCAAAAAAATGTGTGTTGCAGTAAATAATTAATAGCAGCAATGAGCTGACTAACATAAGAATACAAGACAAGGAACTAAAATCATCTTGGACTAAGAACATATCGACTGCTGACATATTTTATCTTTATACGAAATAAAACTGATACACTGGTTGTAGTTACCAGATAAAAATATTTAAACGAATACATTAAATCGCACCATGTATTACACCTCTATATGTTTGGATGCTATTGTTTCTGAAGTATACAAGCCTTTCATATGAGTTTCTTTACTATTAGTATGTTACATTTTCTTATTTAAAATCTAACGTTTTTTGTTAATTTAATACCGAAATAATGAACCAAACTTTCATCTATCCTCATTACTCCATAATTTCTTACTATGATAGCATTTTAGGGAATCTCAAACAAAGAAAAAAAATTAAATAACTGCATTGATGTACACAGTTTATTTGAAGTATTTAAATATCATGCCACAGTATCGTGTTTACATAGTTATCTAAATTGTTTCAGTTCACTACGCAAAGAATTCATAGTATAGCAATGTAGTATAGAAAAGGTGTTATTGAAGCGTAATATATTTTTCCTGTAATGAGCCTTAGACAATTACGTTCTACTACCAGATTTCCACTATAATTTAAGGTAATACACCAAATTTACACTAATTTCACACGTGCATTTCAGTTTACGCTATCATAAATTTCAAAGTTGTCAAAAGATCACAATCGATTGTAGTCGGGATATATTATGTATTATTGTGACGGTTCTCGCACTTCCATTCAAACACTAATACACACTTATTTGACCCTAATAATGCACATTTCGTACACAAAACATTTCTTTGTCTAACTCATTGTTTCCAAATACTGTCAAACCGTACATGGATGAATATTAACGCTACATGAGACTAGACTATAACATAATATGTATACCTATTTATATTTTAAAGTTACCGCGACATTTCATACACATTGTCTTGTTCCAATGGATGAGTCCCTGAAATGAAATACAGTCTTTTTTTAAATAAAACAATCTGTTACTAGAGATGAACGTTATAAAAGCTATGTAATCCGACATTTTATACGCTTTTTTAATTTAAAATTAGCAAATATTTATTTATTTATTTATTCCATTTATTCATTAATCTCCTGCACATCAATCCGAGGCTGATCTTCAAACAGGTTATTGTCTCCTTCAAGATGTACCCTAATGTAATATTTCTGTCCTTTGAATACAGTAGAGATATTGTCGGTGCTCACATTTATCCTTTGAAATAAAAATTTTGAAACCGATGTTTTAGCCAGCTAGCTGAAAAAGCGATTGACCAATCAGACTTCTGTACACTTAGGTAACATGGAAGGCACACTTTCAATATAAACAATATCTGTCAACGAGGAAATATTTGCATGTTTACTACAGACAATACAAGTAGGAACATTTGTCAGATGACTCTTTGGGGATCAATGGGCATTTACCTTACTGCCTCCCCTATGGACGTATAACAGCTTGTTGTTAATGTATTAGTCCACATGATTATCATTAGGACACTGATTAAATAATAACAATTGAGAATGTTAAATAAAAATGGTAATGTTAAAAACTACCATCGTGTGAAAAGGACTATGACATTTTCAAAAATTAGAATGGTAAAAGAGACACAAGCACATAGACACACACACACACACACACACACACACAATATAACTGGTTACACAATACGCGTACATAAACACACATAAATAAGGTTGTGGATGATTACATACTACACACATTTGGTTTTAAGTTTTAGTTGTAGAAACCTTACAGAAACGTAAACTACTCAATGTTTTCCCCATGCTTGAATATTTTACTCTCTTAGTCGTTAAAAGAGCCATTTGCACTGTTTAAGCTCATCGTGGAGTCCACACATCACGGACCTCACGACAGCATCTTCTATGTTCATCTCCACCTCAAGGTTGTAAATGTTTTAATATGAATCAAAGACTACTTTGATACTAAAAATACACATAATAGTGTCCACACATTGTCGAATCTGATCCTTTTAATTTCACGTTATTGAATACAGTGGAAGGAACCTTTAATTGGTCGAGTCTATCATCGCATTCGTACAAAGAGTTAATTAATAGAAATCAAAATATTCCATGATGAATTCATTAGAAAATGACTTGAATACCCAGTGGGTTCCTAGGTGATGACCGTCGTCCATGTTGATAACATAATCTCAAATGTCTTTAGGTTTAAGAGCACATACCACTGAATTCCAAGAAGTTATGTACCAACTGTGTATCAGAAAGCTATGAAGTTACCAGATATACCTCATGTTTCTTACAGGTGATGATAACCAATGATGTCACACTTGACATTTTCTCCAACATTTCTGTTAATTAGGTCTATGAATTTGCAATATCGGTAAGATGTTGCAGAATAACTTAGAACCATTTTGTCTCCAAGAAGTTAATATAGGTAGGGAATGATTACTCTACTCTTTAAACCATTCTTGAAAAAGCATTTATTTTGCCACGAGGATCAGTGCTTCTTCTATATGCTCTTTTAACGTTTCTTCTTGGCTTATCGTCAAACATTGGTGGTATTGCACTTGGTTAGGATAGTGGATTTGACAGTCGTAAAATTGTTTTCTGGTTGGAGTGCGAATCTATATGTTAAATGGCGAGCAAACCAAATGACTGTTTACCTGGGTTATGCCATACTAAAAATTACAATTGTGTTGTGTTTGTCTTTCTTTTTTCATCTCCAATTGGTGTCCGTGACTGCTGTAGCGTCTGTTCTGTATGAAAAAGGAAACATTCTCGTCTATTTCCACGTGTATTAAGGTTTATTGCAGTAGTCTATGATCATTTATCACAGTCCGTCAATGTTCAGGGTATTGTCAATTTCTGCATACTGTTGCATATTCACACTGTTCTCGCAAGCCAGTGCGAAATCGAGTTTCACACGAGTTGCCTTCATTGCATAGGGTAACATTGCTCCTTGTTGATAATGTAGAGCAATATGAAATCCTACTCCCCACCCAAATGATCATATTCTTTTGCATAATCGTCATACCAAATGCTATTGAGACTATTGATTCCTAATTGTCCTCTGAATGAAACACAAACAAGATTTTAGGTAATTTTCTGAGTAATGTTAGGTTCAAAATGTTTTATAACAAAGTCTGATCCCTAGTAAATTATCTCCTGGACTCGTTGAAGTGTTTGAACTGGAAAGTCGTTCAATCAATAGTTCCGTTGAGGGCTGAATCGTTGATGATGACAATAATGTGACATGTAGCTAGTTGACATTGAAAAAGATCATCTTTGTTCTTGGAATGAAGTTCAGTGACCGTTTTCACTTTCACGTCTGTAGACGATACTTAATTATTGCTCTTGTGGTAGTTGCACTGATGTAATTTCTCATTTATAGGACACTTCTTCATATGAGCTATATAATCTATGTGTACAGACTGAGTTAATTTGGCGGTGATACAAAATAATGTATTGCTGAGAAATCTTGTCTCGAAGAGTCAAATAATATCAAAAGAAATATTTCATTGTTTCCAAAATATTGGTGTCATTGGCAGACTTACTACTGTAGGTATATTTCAACAAAGTACTGTTTAGAAAATAATCTTTACAATTGCTGCGTAAAAAATATACATTTGTTTATCTCGTTGTTGTAAGCGCCATTATATCCTTTTGTTATTCCAAGTATAGACACACTATAAACATATGGCAGAAAAGGCTGAACTCTTGTGACTTTCCTTCATTTTATTGTCGATTATTTTTTAAATTGAAGTCCAAATCAAAGTCTGCTGGATATGCTTTTCACCAGACTTTGACCTAGTATAACAATGTTGTCCCACTTTATTGTATTTCCTTGATAGAAAGTGCTTTTAGTATGGTCCATATTTTTCTTGGTCACTCGTTGTAACTGGGCTAGTACAATGGTTTCAGTCAGTGTTATTCTGTTATGACATGCAAATATTCTGTTTATCAGTTGGGTCAATATTTTCTGTTAAAGGTTCTTATTGTTTTGTTCCAATTCGAACCTAATCTTCAGTGTTTAAAACATTGTTTCTTCTTCTGGTATTCTACTTGGTAACAATCGAAACAAACTCTCAAGTCATTACATGCATCACCTTTCTGGATATGTTGTAAACTTAAATCAGCGGGCTAACATATCCATGTATTGAGAGTATTATTTTGAGTACAATATTTGCACATGCGTTCAGTCAATGGCCATTTCAAACCGTCCAATATGCTAGCTTTAAGTTCTAGATTTAACTGGTGCAAATACTGAATTTTTCTTTCTGAAAAGAATGGATACGAATTTCAGTGCTCTTGTCTGCTTGCCATAGCAGATAGTTTCAACCACATTCATTTAAAGCAGCTTGTAAAGTCCATACTAACTCTAAACTGTGAAAAGTGAACAATTCTAACTTAGTCCATTATGAAAACGAATACGTTCGAATTTAAACGAAATGCGTCTTTTAAATCGGCTTGGCATTGATGATTGATTTCGCCTACTTTAAATTTCACTCGTTTGAATGTTATGTCGTGTTGGTTTGTATGACGTGTACTTTGATTGATCTTGTAGCCATTGTGATATATGTTACATACGTAGACTATACATTTAGTTCTAGTTGCAATATACAATTTTCGGATCGACCCTAATCAATCCCGTCTAGAATGGGTTTTAAATGATGGATAAATGTTTATCAATATTGTGTCTGTTCAATCAGTTAACCAGTTTTCAATTCTCTTCTTATCGTGTGTTATTGTGTGGATAACAACGGTATATGTGTCCAACGAGCAATAGAGGTAATCGAATTGTGTTTGAATATTTTACTACTTTTACGTTTTCTCTTCTCCTTGTCAATGATATCTACATTACACATTTTTTTTATTATATTAATTCTTGATGTACTTATCACATGGAGTGGGATTTGAAACACTCTTCGAAATTTCATTTCCGTTTCTCTTCCATCCCAAAGGATCTGTATGATGTCGCCGCGTTTTGTGTTTTATTTTCTTCATCTTATTTAACATTTATACATATTCACAGTATAGGTTAGCATTATCTTCAAACGTTTTCCCGTAAAACAGATTAAGACGTTGCAATAATTGGCCGCTATTCAACGAGATTAAAACAACAAGTTTAATAAAGATTTCCTTTGTTGTTGATGAGATAAACGTATCGCCCTGGATGTATCAAGTATTTGATACAGATGTTTGCACTATTAAACTATTGGCTAGGTTTCCCCAGAAACAGTTCATTACTACTGTTGCAAACTATGTTCTTTCTTCGTTTTGTTCTACGCGTTCCAGTTTGATGCATTCAAATGATAGGTACCGTAGTTTAAATTTATCTTTCTCTTGTCGCTTTTTACACCTAGGAGTATAGCCTCTGAAAGTACGGTTCAATTTCAGAAACTCATTGACGTAGGACTAAATTAAACCTGTTCTAGAACCATGTATTGATTGTTAATGTTCTCTGCCAAATTTCGTATACTTTTAACAATTGTGTCCATTGTTGAGAAAATGAAATATTTTGTCTCCATCCCACGTTCTTGTCAAGGTACCTTGTTAATCAATATGGCGACATAAATGTTGTTGATCACGCGTTTCAGTGGAAACATCAGTTTTTGTAGCAATGATGAGCCAAAACGGGTGTACAAGTTTGTCGTGAGAAGATTTGACCGTTTTATCAAACTTTACTCTTGGAAAATCTGCTCCACGTCGATGTGTTGTATCCTAATATCGAAGTGACAGATAGAAAATAAGTATATTTGTTCGCTCAAGAATACCACGGGCATATATCAGTATATGTCATTTAGTGTTAAGATTCGTCGAGAATGTTTTACCATGTGCACATCATAAGTTTAGATTCAAAGGTTCATCCATCGTAAATGTTTATGATTCTCGAGAGTACTAGTGTTCTCCCATACATTAAATTAACACTCTATATGCGTTTGAAAAATCCCAACCATCAACGAAATACGAGCGAGCCATCATTATATAAATCCAAAGGTTCTGTTGAGGGATATTAGTTAGAAGCGTAGAAAACCTTGTTATTTTGTTCGCATACCGACGTGATTTAGTAATATCCTTCAGACAAATGCCGAATCAACACATGTCGATTTGCGTCAGTACTGAAAAGATATATGGATTAGCCTTGCTTCATTCCAGTCAATCCACCTGTTTATGCATTTTACTCTATCTTACACAAAGTCAAATAACTACTAGAATATTTGAATTTTATCTTTGCCATTTTCATGGAAACGATTTCAGCTCCATTCATTAAAATTTGGTTCCTCTTTCTTCAATGTATTTCCCAAAAATTAGAAATCGTATCCCGTGATAGCAATGACTAGACTATTGGTAAAAATGGCCGTGATAATGTAGTTCTACTTTGCTGAAGGTGACATTTGAAAACGCAGTAGATCACAGACATCATGAAACACTCTTTTACATATATCTGGATCCATTATTCGTTTCTGATTTCATGAAATAAACATTAGTGAATACAATAGTGACAAGAGTCACACAAAACTAGAATTAAAATTCCAATCTCTTGAAGACAATCTAGGTTAAAATAGTTTGAACTATAGTCTCGTATGTTTCAATTAATCTGGTCATTGAACAAATTTTTGTTGGGATATCTTTTAATATAACACTGATTATCCAACTCAACTACTTAACCACCTTTCACTAAAGTATGACTCAAAACAGGAGATCTCAAATGACTTCAGGGTACACTTTCAGTCCACAAAGAGGAGCAAACATGTTATTAACAGTTTGCATTTCAGGAACTCCGCGAGTATTCTAATTTACTGTTGACTTCAGTATGATTACATCTTGCATCTAGTGCTATGTAGAAATAGCTTATATTGTGACATATCGTTTCTCTATGGTCATGTTTCAGCTACCACAATTGTGTTGGTTAAATACAGCTGATTTTGATCGTTGTTACATTGTTTGGTACTGGTAAGTTGGCCTTCTGATAAAGCGTTGCGTTCTCCTCTACTTCTTGGAGGCGAAACGTGCATGATATGAATAATGACCGTTCTATCGGTCATCCCAGATTCACCATACATTTGTTTGTCGTGTAGAAGCATTTAGAATATGTTAATTCCGTTTATGTACAAACATGATATTTTAAACTGCCGTGACTGAAGACCAGTACCAGAAAATCACAATCGTTTGCATTGTCAGTTTAGTTCTTCTTCAATACCGTAATCCAGTAATTATGACAGTTGGCTTCTTCGCCTGGACATGAGACTTTAACTCTTTAAATCTAACAGTGTAAGTGTGGGAAGTCTAAGATTTCAGAATTCCCTTTCTGACTATCTCGAATGTAAAAATAATCTTCTAGAGATTATGAACGACTTTAGTTCTAGATCTTCGCTTGATAGAGGCTGAAGATAGTGTCAGCAAGGGATCACTAAAGTTCTCTTTAAATCTTCTATCGTAAATGTCTGCCAAATTGTGTTGAAGAGTGATGTGTGACACAAACGTCGTCTTCACTTTCCTACTGGTGTGATCGTTTAATAATGGTAAATGACTCATGTTTGATTTGACTACGATTACGCCTCTATCCAGTATATATGCAGATATCGAATGCACGCATTCATTTTCAACTTTTGATGATCGCAAAGCCACATGTCATACTTCTCGCCAGAGACTTACAGACATTCTATAATACACATCCAACAGGACTTCTACCGACTCATCAGCACTAAATAAAATTGAATATATATATATTACGTCTATCAGATGCTGGGCTACATAATAACCATTATTTCCAGTAAGTGTGTACATGACAAGACAAAAGTACCTTAAGCGTGCAGCGAATCTGTAAAGAGGAGAAATATCCGAAGAACATCAAAGCCGTATTCTATGCTCTCATAAATATATATACTACTCGATTGCCCGATTATATTCTGTATATTGTTTGTTTTATGGATGTGTATTTCTGCAAGCATTCATATATACTGTGTGTGTAAGAAAGAAAAAACTATATATGTGTGTGATAGTGTATAATAATGATGTGTGGAAATGTGTGTGTGTGTGTGTGTGTGTGTGTGTGTGTGTGTGTGTGTGTGTGTGCTTGTGTAGCACTACTCTTTGTTCTTTATTCACTACTATGCTATTCTTATGTTGATTATAGGGGATTTAAAATTTGTTTATTAGGGGATAATGTAAAATCGAGAAGAGTAGCAATGGAATTTAGTATTAGTAATAAATATTTAATGTTTTGTTTGTTTCTTTTTATCATTATCAAGACATTGATAATTGACATTGATCTCCTCAGTATCATACTGTTGCTAACCATCAAGTCATCTTTAATAATACCATTATTATTTATCGTTTTTATTCTTCTCATTTAATCAGTGTCACAATGATAACTGTGGAAGTAATATATTGAACCTATAGTGCCATTTTGTTATATATTATTAATACTATAGTCCAAGACGGCATCAGTAAAGTCATTTCACGTTAACATCCAAATCTCATTTTGACCACCCAAGTGTCACGCATTACTTCTACCAATGTAACAATATGTGACAGACAAAAGGTTTTGATTCAGGAGTGATTGAGCATCGCGTAATCATGCTTCTTTTACATTTTAGATAATCGAGAAAAGTACCGATTTTAAACCTGGTTTATATGTGAATTAATTTTGAGACATGCCGTAATATAAAGACGATCCAAAAGAAACCACATCATGATTTGATTATGGAAAAAAATGAATATAGATATATATTAATACAATGCATAGACTATATAGCCATGCTAAGCATTTGAGTAGTCACAAACGCTGATGTTTAAAAATGTTGTTCCACATTGATTAAGAAGGTACACTGATAATCACAAAAGTGGTAGTAATTCTAGGAGCGACAGTGGAAACATTTGCAGTTGCACACGTATAGGGGCCTTAAGTACCCAAAAATATACTCATCAATTAAAATTAAATGCATTGCACCAATGCAAATAAAAAGTTACATGTATTTAATGAAAACGAAATAAGAACAAAACGTGTACATAATATACACAAACACTTTTTTTTTATAATTTCACACGATAATATTCCAATACTTAGTAGCAAATCTCTTATCCAATCACCATGACAATAAATACAAACTATATATGATCTAAGTAGCACTCCTGTCCTCGGCCAGACGATTATGTAAATAATGCATAGTCACCATAATCCAGAAAAAGATGTTGCTATTTATCAGATATTTTGGATGAAGACATTAACACTTTTAATCCTTCTGTACATTTAACATCATTACCAACATGCGCAATTGATTTTATGTTTATCAGTAATGAGATCTTGTGTTGATTTTAAATCTCTAAAAGAGAATGTGTACCTTGCATTGTGGAATATTGCTGTTCATCCGACTGACCCCTTCTTTGGATATCTTCATATTCATTGTCAGCTGCCTTTCTGTAATGATATAATGTGTCACGGTGGTCCGTTATACATTGGATCTTGAGATATAGTATACGATTGAGACAACGACAGAGACAGAATGATTCGATATATATGTTTGTTTAATAAAGAACATTAGCAGCTTCTGAAACTAACCGTACATATATCAAGATTAAATAAACACTTATTTCAAACGTTAGAACAAAACTACATTCTAACAAAGAAGTCGCATGACCTAAATTAATTTTCTGTGATTTTGCAAACTAAAGCTGATTTAGAAAAAATTATAAGCATAAAAGTGAAACTTGTCTGCAATTAAATTGCATCCAAAATTATCGGCATAAAAGATATATTTGTCATGGCTATGTGAATTTGGTAGATGTTACTCTCAAGTGTGAAAACAGAGACTAACACGAATGAAACAGAAGAAGAAAAGAAATACACATAAAACAAACGAGACATATAAGTGGAATAAACATTATGACGGTAGGGGGCATGGAGTGTAAGAGTGGTCTAAAGTGCTCGCCTTAATCTATTCTTCAATCGCACCTTTGTCTGGGTTGGATTGAGTTCGGTCTCGCCCATTTTGAGTATGTGAGAAAGCTGCCAATTACTTCCTGATGGTTAGTCGTTTTTGCCTGGGTTATCCTGTTTTCTTCCTCCATCAGTTATACTTGCCGCTATGTATAGCTCATCTGGCTCTGAGAAATGGAGTTAAACCCCTAAATATTAGCATGATCTTCGGTTAAGTGAAACTATGCTAAGACAATTGATATTTTATCATTTCTAAACCTAATTTGCATTTAACATATTTTATGTAAATACAAACGTAATATTTTGCAAGCAAATGGCTATTAACCAAGATGAGCTCTGTTTCAAGGTGTAGCTAATTCCAATCTAGCACGTTGTTAATTTTAGCTTTCATAA
The DNA here is from genome assembly GCA_030141615.1 of Unio pictorum. Lineage (NCBI taxonomy): Eukaryota > Metazoa > Mollusca > Bivalvia > Unionida > Unionidae > Unio > Unio pictorum. The sequence continues at coordinate 44,096,129 of JARLTB010000021.1, forward strand.
TCCTTCTTGCATTTCTTCTTAAACACCTCACCTTTGTCTATAGTATTGATCATACAAAAAGAGTGTTTACAAGATCTTGTCATAACATTATTAAACGACAAATAGCATCATAAACATATCGGTTTTTTAATCTTTGTATCGCTTTGAAACGAAGTTATTAAAGCTGACGTTCAGTCCCTAAACACCAAGAAGCGTGTAATCCTTAAGTACGCTGTTTATGATGCGATGAAGCTCATAATTTCCCAAGGCAAAGAAATAACATGAAAACTACATACATTGTTTCTTATTCTTCTTTCTATTTATAACAATGTACGTTAAGTTACAGTCGTACTTACGAAACTGATAATTCTACGGATATCATATGAATATAAGAAAACTAACGCGTTTTGAGACCTAGATCATACATTTCATATTAGCTGAATTTCGTAAGAGTCCAATGCAACTTTTACATGAGTTTCTTTAGTCTTGATGGAAATATCTGGAGCAGGATATTGACATGTGAATTATCTCCACAAACATGTATCAAATCTGCCAGTATGGCGTTTTATTGAAGTCATCGGGAAAATAATAACTTTTATTTCCCTCATTTTGCAGGGGATTAGTTAACCAACGAATAACTAGTACTTACATTAAATACAAAGTAGTATAAAATTACAGCATGAAATGCTATTGTTTTCATTAGTTCATCAAGTCATTTATTTCAAAAACAACCAATTCCAGAAATAGCATTGGGTTATTCATAAGTTAGATTTTAGCATTTTTAGACAATCTTTGTTCATGTGAACTTATAACTAACTAACCTAACTGTGTTCTATGAAAATATGGACAAATACAGGAAAATATAATGACGTTAATTGATATATTAATACTTTAAATATCATCCAGGTGAAATCCATGGTCAATTGATTTGATAGCTAAGCTAATTCATAACCAAATTTTGTATGCATGTAAATGAAACTAGGTAATATATCAGTCATTCAGGTGAATATTTGAAGATTGCAATGCTGATTATGTGATGTTATACACGATTGAGACAAGATTTCTTTCTTACACAAATATTACTGATATGAGATTCAATAAATGTTAGTACAGTGTTACTTTGAGGACTTTTACGTTATTAGCGTGATAGTAATTTACGCCAGAACAAACACATTCACGGCAGAGCAAATACATTAATATGCATCACTTATTGATATTGCAGACATTATATTTATATATCATAGGCATTATAGGCATTATTTTAATATTATAACTGAATACATTTACCTCCACTTTCGCCATACGATGACTATCATGGTGGTCACGACCAGAAGCAAAACTATAAGACCTCCAACAGTACCTGCGATGATACCACTTTTGTCACTGGTTATCTCTATATTTGTTCCTGTTCTTGAGGTGTTTCCTGAAAATGCAAATATACCATTATGCATGCTTAGGCATTACTTTCTTAAATGAGATATATCCTAACAGGAATCATGAATTGAATCGAACAAAACAAAATAATTTAGTTTATAACCTTGAAAGTAAAGTATCGTTGTCTTGCCATGGTTTTTCTATTGCTATAATAGATCATTTTCCTTTTGGCAACAAAAGTGGATCAGATTTATTTGGAACAAAATACCTTTGATTGTCGATTTGAGCACTAACATAATTGTCGTTTGCAAACAATTTTTATGCAATTTTCAGTACAAGCGCTACAATTGTTTAGGGGGATACTTATACATTCGCTGTCTAAAACCAATTTCTCAGCCCTTTAATGTACTTCCACAATACTAACATCAACTGCAGCGACCTAATAAACAGCTTTGTAATTTCCAATCATCCGAAAAACCTCGAACCACTAACCCAAACAATAAGAAGCCTTTTGGCAAATAGTATTGGTCCTCTGCCTACCCACGTTAAAATCGACCGCTTCCATTATTGGCTCCACGATTTCAATCCTGGCACAAAATACTACATGCTTTTAGGTTTTAAAAAGGGTTATGATGTTGGTTTAAGGGGACATTGCATACACACGTATCTAATAATCTGAAATCATCTTAAACTAATGCCCAAAGTACTGAAGAATAGATACAGAAAGAATAGTCAGAGGGTCGCTTTTCAGGGCCTTTTCGTACACAATCATTTTCCAAATTCGCTTCCAAGTCGGAAAGAAACTTTCTGGGTCTTTCAAACTAATTCACTACCTATCCTATACGATCAGCAGTACATTACAAAGGCATTGCTAATGCCATCACGTGTATAAAACAGCTGGATATGGTGTGTTTTATATCAAAAACATATATATTAAATTCTACTTTCCCATGCAATACCATTGTGTTGGCTTTTTTGTGGCGGAACGTTTTTAACAAATGCTTCCTAATGAGTTGTTGTTACAGTTGGGGGATATTTGAAACCTTTAGCAACTCTCATCAATGTTTAGCGAACACAATGTTATATATAACACACATGACGCATATTTTTGACGATCTTTTGGTACTAGATGCAACTTGTATCCAATGCCAGCATAAGCTGGATCGGTTCCGGACATTGGCTTTCCTATGGCTGAGAAAAAACATTTGCCTAGTCAACAACCATGAATCGAATTCCATGAGAATGGAGGTTCGTCTTCCCACGCACAAACTAAAAAAATGCAATAAACTGGTACATTTATATCTGGCTCGAAATAAAAGTACTCTCAAGGAGTTGCAATCTATTATATGTACACTTAACTTTGCCTGCGTAGTAGTTTTGACGCGACGAACTTTGCTTAGGCGACGCATCAATTTGAAAATTGGCATCTCAAAACCGCAATACCACATTAGCTTAGTAAAAGAGGTAAAGGATACTATTAAAGGGCCTGACAACGAATTGAACTTATTGTAATGGTAGATCTCTATTTCTTACCTGACATTTGTCTGACTTCCAACACGTTGAAACCTGTACACGGATGCTTTTGCCTCAGTTGTATACGGTGCCCTCCTAGGCACACGCTATTTCTACGGCATTTTGGATCTAACATAGCCTAGCAAAATATAATGCTACTAGAATTATACGCCAGCGTTCTGGCATTTCATGTTTGGGGATAACACGTATCCAATAAATGTATATATTTCCATAGTGGCAATCAAGCCTTTGTTGAAATCATAACATGCAATCCTCTAAGGACACAAGAATCATGCATTCCATTATGTCACGTTGAATAGTAGACTAGGCGAATCGGACAGTCTCTGATTGAGTTAGATTTCGAGCAAACAATTTTAGATGTCTGTTTGTCAAATTAAAACCGAACAAAAAATGTCGAAAAACAGAACCAAGGCTTGTTACGAAACCGAAACACAGACGCATATTTGTTGTCGTGGTTTTGTTAGTTCTTTTTCCAACTGTGAAAGATAGTATCAACAACCGAATAAAAACATCATGTGACACAATGACGCGAGTTCTCGACATGAACTCGAATAAAATAACCGCACATGGTAATCCAACATTGGACACTGACGCTATGACAAAAAAATATGTAGATGTGTTAGACAATAAACTAACGACGCTATATGGTGCGCATGAAACCACGGATTATAAACTAACAGCGCTGCAACACGAATATAAAACCACAGATGGTAAGCTAACAACGTTGCGAACTGAGTATGTTGTTCATGTAGGCTAGTTTGCAAACCTCCGTATGAATTTCAGAAACTCGGATGAAACCATGCATATTTTGTTTGGTACTCCGATGACTGTCCCAATGAAACTCTTTGATACTGAAACAAATATTGATACGATTAAACAAACACAGTACAATATCGTTAGTGATTTTCCTGCTATCGCGACCCGGCTTGATAAAATCAAAACAAAATATCAATACAGTGTACTCGACACACCATGGATCTTTCGCCTGCACAACTCAAAATAATATTATTAATATTACCGCTAAAGTCAAGGGTATCTATAGATTGACGTTCCTTCAGCAGTACAGTTTAATACGGGAATTAATACTGCAAGTGCAATAATAGATAAGAATGCCATGGAAACATTTCCAATAACCTCTATCAGTTGTAATTTACTTCTGGCATCAATGACATACTACATAGAATTTGTAATTGTTTTAAGTAAATAGGATAATGAATGTCCCACAATATCGATATGATCAAGTTCGTGAGTTTCAAACTAATCGAAAAAATCTTATTGACGAATATACAACAAAGATAAAAAAAATACCTCAGGCGAAATACCAGTGTTGACATTATTGTGTATTCGGCTTCAAGTGTAATTTCTGGAACGGGTATATTCTTATCAGTGATAACAGCACTGGCGCCTGTAGTTGTTATAACTTTTGTCATCATCGACAACAATTATAGGGATTCTTAGCATCATCACAAACAAATATCCACATGCAGTCAGAATAAACTACGCGAGTATATAATTAAGTTACATATTGCATCAGCCGAGTATTCCCAATTGTCGTAGCTGATATCATCCAGTCTCGATGACACAACAATATCAGATAACGAATTCTCAGCGATGATGAACATCTACCACAAAGCAACATCAAAATTAGAAAAAACAACACAATAATAACAATGACAACAATGACAATGACAACAACGGAATTACTTCAGCGGATAGCCACGAACACGCACCCTCAAAAGACAACCATCATCTCAATAACCTCAACTAACCCTGAATTCAGTGTGAATTTTCCCAGTGCGTTACCGGTTAAAGAGATCGCGCTAGCAAAATTACGAGTATACTACAGTTGGCCGAATATTAGATCAAAATCATTTGGTGGTCAGCAACCGAATAATTCATTGGTGTTTGCGAGTAAAAATGATAAAGATGGAATCCTGGAATGGAATGTTGTTTTGTTATCATCTGTGTCTTACCAAATTGAACAGATCAATAATGAATTCCAGCGTAGAATAAAATCCATTACAGGAAAAGAATCAACATTATCAGCCGCGATTGAGATAAACTCGCCCGGCTGTGTAGTAGATATCTACCAGAGTTCGATCAGAACTGTGCTTGGATGGCCTGAAATTCATCCTCGGACATCTTATCAAATACCTGAACCTAAAAATGCTGATTATATCACAGATTTACAATCATTCCACGACATTTATCCATCATATCGAGATCATCTATTGCGTCTAAAAAAATTCAAAGTTTAATGAATATTTTAAGTTTGAGAAGAAGGGTAGCATGATTTGGGTTTTTGAACTTTAAAGAACTACTGAAGGTATTAGTGGATATAATGGTGTTTTGTTTGATTTAAGTAAAATCATTGATTTTTTTAAAAGCATTAATCAATTACATAAAGCACAATTGGACAAACTACGACAGAGTTTTCAAGATTGTCTTTTTGATATCACGAGTTCACGCAGTGAAATCATCAAAGATGTTGAAATATTAAATCAGCTTAAATGGGATATGGATTATATCAACCGGCAAATGGTCGGGGGAATAATTAATAATAATATTGACGATAAACCAATATTTCTAGACGCAATCTCATTAACAGAAGCTGACGTGCCGAATTTCAAGTTTTCCGGGTATAATGCGGACGAACTAAAAAATTCAACCAATGATCTAATCGCAGAGTAATTCCCAGAAATACTCGCCGCATGGAAACAAATAACACAACCACAGGCAACTACCTTCAAACATAATAATGACCCAGATGGGTCTGGTAGGCATATTGCTCCTCAAAACGTTGATATATCCTCGGTGATTGCAGTAAATCTGGTATGTGATGTTATTGATGAAAGTTACCAAATAAATCTCGAAATATCAAATCAGTCCCAGCAAGGATACATTTTATATTCGTTTGCACCACTGGTTCCACCCGGATTTTTATTAATATAGGAACCGGTGAACCTTTAATGAGTGATGTCATATTGATTCATTAGCGAGAATCAATATTAAACTCACTGACCAATCCAATAATTTACTGGATTTACGGGGATAGATTTTACAAATTAGTCTGTATGTGAAATAGTAAACGATTTTCATTCTAAAGGATTTCCCATCTTAAGATTTCCCATCTTAAGATTTCAGTGCTGTTTTACTTTCGCGTTGCACGGTTGCAAAAAGATAATAATACCACTGATCAACTTCGGTCATGTACTTAGATGCTAAGAAGTGTTTCTATTTTTATTTTTGAATAAGCTGTTTTAACTGTCTAACTCTGGAATTTATGACATTTTTAAATTCATATTGTTGTGATAAATCACTTCTTATTTTCTCTATTGTGGTAAAACTAGTTACGAATTTATCTATTTCGCTGTAATTTGCCAATGATGCGTTAACGGCCTGTTGTAGTTCCTTGATAAAAGAATATTGTGACGGTAACACATACCTGTTTCCGCGGGCTATGTCTTCTAAATATTAAAAGTCAGAAAGGATTTTATCAAAATCTAATTTATATGATAATTGTATTCGTTGATTTTTCAAATTCGTAATAGCAGAAGTTATATCCTTGATATTTTCATAATTCATTATGCAATAATATATATCTTTAATATATAAATACAAAATATATCCAAAACAATGGGAGTCAATTTTGACCGGTTTTCAGTTTATGACAATACAATCTCCATTCTATTTAAGGTGTCATTGCCATCTTATCACGCCTAGAGATATACATATGATCTTAATTAAGATATATAACGATACAATCTCCATTCGTTTTAAGGTGTCTTATCACGCCTAGAGATATACATCTAATCTTAATTAAGGTATATAACGGTAAATCTCTATTCGTTTTAAGGTGTCATTGACATCTTATCACGCCTAGAGATCTACATACACACATAAATAACCCATGTGAACTACTAAGGTACCACTAACATCATAGAAGTCCAGAGGTCACATTCGTTTCAAGGTGTCACTGACATCTTAACACGCCTAGAAATATACATATATAAGAAGGCACGAAAAATCCCCTCTCGCTGTGAATCTCTAACCTGCCAAACAACAATCTAGAACTTCAAATGGGGTGGGTGGTGAAACACAGCATATAAGGATGAAATAATCCTATTTGAGAATTTCCAACATGCTAGAAATCCAATAGGACAGATGAATGATGATAAAACGGGCCATTCTCTCAATTCAACAGATTTGTTTGCACATACACACACACACACACACACACACACACACACACACACATGAAATTAATACCCATGGGTACAAAACAGTACCTCCCAAATAACTGCATTGGGAGGATGTGCATTTTTTTTACTCTTAAACGTTTTGAGCTTGAGGTGGGCCCCCACTATAGAAAAACCGTCTAATCGGTACCGTCGACAATAATGCCTGCCACGAGATTCGAACGCTGGGCCCCGGGACGAGACCCAACAGCGTTACCAATTACGAAATGTGTTCAAATCTACATGTATATATTTTGAAATTAATATATAGTCACTGAGACATATACAAAAGATACACCCGCTAAAAATCGTAGATATTGAAAATAAACTGAATCGTAGATTTTCAAACGAAACTTAACATAATATATTTTTAGTTAAAAGACGTGATTTTCAAAAGAAACCCACACGAATATATTTGTACTTAACAGTTTTCAAAAATTAGTCAAACTAGAATAGAGATATATTCAGGCAGACCGTGAGTCATGTATATTTATACGTATGGGAATCCCAACAAGGACAAAAACTCTATCACACACGCATACACATCCCTGGTGGAGTTATCTCCCTTCGGTATTTGGGTTATAATATGTAAACCGAACTTTGTGCCCAAATTTATTAGAAAAGGCAGATTTTTGTATTTTCTCTGCAACACGTTGAACCGATGGTATAGAAATATCATCATACTTGCCGGCTGCATTCATTCGTTGAAATATTCTTTCTTCGCCCGTCTCCGTTATTGATTGTACAGGTCTCTTTTTAACTGTTTTAGAAGTACCAGTAAGACCGCGTTTGGTATTCGCACTTTGAGTGATAGCAAGTAAGTTCTCCAATTTATTGTTCTTAGGATTCCCATCAACGTGATCAATCACAAAACCATCTTTGATCAATCCATTAAAACATTCAAAAATCATTCGATATAATAATAGTTTTCTTTACCAGCAGTAAATCTATCATAACCAGTATTATCGACAGCCCCTACTGGTTTTTTCAACCTGCCGTTTCTGACTACACCATAACGTGAAGCTTCATAGTAGATGATCTTAGGATGTAGTTGAAATTATTGGCTCATTTATATACACATATATTATTTATCTAACTGATTATTTGGTTTAATTTTTATTTATTAAGAATCTAGTAATATAGTCTTGGGGTATACCTATGAATTTGTCGTTGTCAGGGTCACTTTTTCTTCATCATAATAGCGTTTAAGCTCCCTGTATCGCTTTCCGCCACAACTGAGACATAATTGTGTGTTATTTCGTACTCCAACACGCTTCTTATACAGGGTTTATGACCTAAGCTTCCTCGTCGCACACTCTGTAAATGATATCCACATAATTCGTTTTTTCTGCATGATTTGATATCTACAGTTACTGATCCTATCATAAGCCATTTACAGTGATTCATTGTATATAATTCTTTATTTAAACACTTGTTTTAATTATAATATGAAGGAGTTTGAGAGATTATCCAAAATAAAACCCTGGAAAAATGTTAAATTCAATCTCAATAGAGTTTCTATAGATGCACCAAATAAGGGTCTAAAAGTGCTAGAAGCATGATAGGTAAAATCCATGATGTGTTTAACAAATTTAAGCGCGATGGTGCATCTCACTGCAGGTCAACATTTCGAATCGCTGGTGGTGTTGATGCTACCATGAACGACAGCCGGGTAGCAAGAATAATATTGCATCTTGGCCATCGAAAGTATTTTTTTCAGAATGAAATTTATTAAACTATTTATTAAATTTATTTATTAAACTATCAGAAACAGGTAGTTGGATTATTCGTGATAAATGTGATCCTATCTTGAAAACTAAAATACTTGTCAGCGTGAGTTAGGATTCCAAACTCGAAACAGTCAATAGACTGGAATTGACAGACCGTATTACGAGATAGCTTATCCTGTAACCGCTGTTATTTATGTGATTTATCCGATGTTGAGAAATTGAAACCTATGAAATTGTCAAGAACAAGAATAAATTGTGTAGCCGAACGAGTAATAGAACATTTTACAAATGTCTAGCGTGGAAACGGGTTGACAAATCTAAGACGCAACAAAATAAACAAACAGTCAAGGATACTGGGGCCACAATTCAAAATGTAGCTGAGCTACAAAAGATATTAAGATTCCCAATAACAGTATCAACTATAACAGCAGAAGTATTATACGAATCGAAATATAAATCAAAGGGAGGTCCAATCAAGATCATTGATCATAATGCACACGCGTGGACTAGCGCAGTAACAATATTTCCCCGGAATATAACCGTAAAATTCCTCCCCGGAGAGAACTCTTTATTTGTTTCATTTTATTGACGCGCAAAGTATAAACGATCCTGTGTCAATGTGGTTATTTCAGAGTTTTGAAGAACAAGATGGTAAATTCGACCAGTTTGTAAGATCTAACGGTGCAATATACCGTACTGAATCTATTCACGATGAGATGAGAAAACTAGCTCGGAAATTTTCAACGGATAATAACGAGCAATTACTAACAAATTGTTTTACAGTCCCGTCAGTTGCAGCTCATTTGCGAGCAAACAAGAATCTGTGGAAACCAACGCGATTTGAATTTCTCTCAGATGTTCAAGCCAGTTGTGTAGAATATGGACATAGTGGATTATGGGATACAAAATATGATCCTAGAAACGTTTTTTCGGTTGATATGGACACGCCTTATCAATAGCGTTTATCGGATATAAGCCGGGTTGGGGTTGGTCTTGGCTATCAAGTCGGATATCGAGTCTGGTTCCAGGACCACAGTAATTATATCCTGGAAGATATTTTTCTTCTGGGTATTTCGCCGATTGATTTCATGGGAGTTTTATCAATTTTGCTGCAATATCACCTCCTCGTTTTTTTTTAAATCGTTACCCGATTTCATAAAAACAAATCTAAACATTTTTGTACCACATTGTACACACTTACAAGTGCTGATCTGTTATTGCTTGATGAAGTTGTTGTCAAGTCGTTTGTGCTAGTACGCGTCTTAAATCAAACATAATATTGATCCATAAATTATTAATAATGACATGAATCTAATTGATTTTTCGCGACAACAACACGAGAACTTATTAAACATGATGCAGCGCAACCAAATTATATTCGCATGATTATAATTGGACCGTCTGGAAGTGGCAAGACGCAGTTTTTACTTAATCTAATAATGAGGTGGTTAAAATGGGACAAATTGTATTTGGTAGCACCATCTGTAGATGTTCAGCGATATTAAGATGTACTCAATGATTTTAATGAGAGCAAAATCGATATCCGACGAACATGTTATTGAATTTATCATTGATATTGAAGAAGTACCGAGTGTTGATTTCATTGATGGAAGTATTAATAATCTAGTCGTATATGTTGATGTGATATTAGATAAACAAACAACCCCTGCCAGGATATTTTCCAGAAGTAGACATGCAAATACTGATGTGATTTATGTTACTCAGAGATATACACAATACCAAAAGTGATCAGAGATAACTGTAATATTCTTGCTGTGTTTAATGGAGTTGACACTCATACGCTACGAAATATTCACCAGACCTGGTGCAGTGGAGATATGGACATAATTCATTTTAGAAATGTTTTTAGTCACATTCAGACAATCCCACACGAATTTGTAACGATAAATTTGCATGACCCTATATCAAGATATCGTATCGGACTTGATAAAATATTTGGTTAATACCATAACAACTAACAAAACCACGACAACAAATATGCGTCTATGTTTCGGTTTCGTAACAAGCCTTGGTTCTGTTTTTTGACATTTTTGTACGGTTTTGAGAAAACCTTAATTTGACAAACAGACATCTAAAATTGTTTGCTCGAAATCTAATTCAATAAGAGATTGTCCGATTTTCCTGGTCTTTTACTCGTTGTAATGATTAACCAGATTGCAACATGTATATGTTAAACCCTGAGGCTAATAATTGCGCGCCGTAAATATGTATGAAGGTAAATTCGGCGAACAATGAGGTGTCAAGCCAGTTATTTCACACGGTCAAACAATTCGTAAAGGGCCTTATATTGGGCAGCCAGTTACATAATAATTGGCATTACATGGTTCACAGGTACGTGATGAAAATCTGTGTTCGGATCAAAAGAACATTAAGTGGGGGTCGTAATATCGCCCTTGACATACTATTGGGAGGGAGCAGTCTATTAATTATGTAAACCATTATCTACTCGGAATTAAGACCAAGGCTTGACCAACATTGGAATCGCAAGCTTTAGCATATTATCTTGAGAACTCAACGTTAGTAGTCGCTTAAACAGCTTGTGGGAATTATAAGGGAAGATTAAGATTCTCCGACCTCATTCGAAATTAGCGCGAAACCTTTTTTCTGGGAATTATAACGAGCTTCAGTACAGGTCAGTGACTATTTGCTCGAATGTTGTAATATATTACTGCAAAGTAATTGTACTTTAATTATTGCAGTATGTATACTTTAGTACGTATAATCACCATTTGTAGGGTTTTATTCATTCGTGATGATGGATTTACATGCAGATGTTGAGATATTAACATTGTTTATGTATCGTAATTTGTTGTTAGGTTAATTCTACAGTAACCTCGTATATTTATTAATTTGATAATATAGATCTGCAAATGTTGAATTGAATTATAACTTTGTTTGATGGTTGCATTGTGCAACATTAGTTAATATGGATTTGCCTATTTGTGTATACTTCGTTAGGTATCATGTGTAAGGATATATCAGCGCATGAATATGTACATATTTGTGTACACATTGTATTTGGGCCATGTATAGAAATGCGTCTGATTATTTGAAATTGTTCTGTATAATAAGATTGAGAATATATATATATATATATATATATATATATATATATATATATATATATATATATATATATATATATATATATATATATATATATATATATATCTACCGTGGTGTACCGTGGTGTACACATTTCAGAGAGAATGTGTATTTCGATGTGCACGAATGCGTGACCAAAGAATGTAATAGCTTATCTGATGATATTGTTGTTTGGTGTGAGTTTAGATACACAGGGGAATATGCTATGATAATGTCCTTGTGTGTTAATGAAGGAAGCTTTTAGATACCATAGGACCTGTATGAGACAGATGGAATTACCCTAGTGCAGTTGGTCTGAGTCTCTGGGAGACAAAGAAGTTAGACGAACGGGAGGGAATTGGATTACCAGTCCAGAGAAAGATAATTCAGATGCGTAGGAACACAGGAGAGGAGGAAAATCTATCACGCCAAATCAGATGATGAAATAGGCCGTCACTTGGTCGAGTGAAAGACCAGTGATAGGGTTTTAATTTGAATTGTATTGGAGAGATGACTGTTATTGAATGATATCAAATTGTTGTTTCTTTGAATTTAACATTTTTTGTATTCATTAACTGTCGGCACCGCAGACGGAGGGCTCGGAGCTTGTTCAGGTTAAAATAAATACGTAACAGACTCGCCTATGTACGTTCCTGAAAACATGTTTCGAGTTTTCATGATATGGCTCCCCAGCTAGAGAGATCGCTTGACCAAATGCAGCCAGCTACACAAGCCACGTATAATCTGGTTCTGGAGCTACATAAATATAAACTTTGACCTGCTTTTCTATCCTAGTTCCAAGAAGCAATATGGTCCTTTTCACAGCTAACTTAACATGAAATATGCTGCACCTTCGGTATCCACTTTTGCTCTGCAGATGAATGTGCACACAAACTCAACGGCTGCATATATCCTCATTCATCTTTTCTTATTCAACAACTCATTCAAACTTTCCACAAAAGTTCCTTTGCCAATAGACAAAGTTGCGCTGGAAAAGCTTACAAATTCGATGATGCATAACATATCTGACCATTTCAGGCATACCATGTATTCGGCCGTGTTTCCATTGCTTTCCATGCTTTTCTCAGAATCGGTGAGATTACAATGCAAACAACTGCACATCAGAATGAGAACAAGCATCTTACAGTCACTATCCGAAACTTCAAACACGGCTTGGGACAACACTATATTTTGTATGTTGTTGCCCAACAAATTTCTGCGACATGTTCGATGACTCATTTACAAGTATACTCAACCTTTAGAGGTACTACTCCAGGACCACTTTTTATGAAATTAAATGGGCAACCAGATTCCAGAGTAGAATTTAGAATAGAACTAAGAAGGGCGCTTAGCCTTTGTGCATTTAACTAACAATTTCAAATAACGCAGCTTCAGAATTGGAGCTGCCACCGAGGCGGCCAAACAAAACTTTGGTGAGAACCAAATACGATATTGGGCTACCACAGTCATTAAGAGATAATCCATCTGCGCGAAACAATTTGATTTAATTTCTTTCTAGATTAAATCTTGTTTTCTTCTTCTGTTGACATTTTTTCCATCTCCAAACCATCATTCCTTTCTGTATATAACTAAGGTGGCGCTCTACAGTTTCGTACTTTGCATAGAGATAGAATTCTAAAGAACAAGAATTTTCCAGGATTTCGACGCTGGTTATACTGGCTATATAATACAAATTTGTATATCTTTGGTGTTGTTAGAGGAACTTTCAATTCCCTTTATTATGGTCTGTGATTGATGGGTGTACTTTATGTTCTAGAGTATACAGCTTGGGCTAACTTAAGATGTGCACGGATACAAAACTGCTAGCTCTGCATAGTCATTTTCACTTCCTGGACAACGGAGATAAATTGTATAAAAACGATCCAACAACATTGTTTACTTGTCAGATATTTTGAATTCGTTCATTGCACTTTTAGAATCTGATATTGCCTACTTCAACAAAAGTTTCTTTTTCCTAGTTTAATAACTGCTAAAGTTAGTGTACTTTTGATTAATTCTGGTCAATTTGTCAAGCACATGGGAGCATCCATTTTGTTAAAACATGTGCTTAGATCATGTACAATTTCTACAAGTGCAGTATCCAAAGAAATGTCAGCCACATTACAACAAAGTAGGATAGAGATATGCCATCATTATCTCCATTGTGCATGTTAAAAATACAAACAACTTCACCTCACATACGTCACTCTCTGAAACGTACATAATAGCTGGTGTTGTCTAATTTACAAACAAATTTATTGCGGAATAAACATACAAGCATTTAGAACGATCATAACTGATGAAAAGCTATTATAGTTCACTTTTATTGAAAAGCTGCGTTACTATTTTATAATCTTTGACGGCCTAGCTGTGACTTTAATCAAGTAATATAATTATTAAACCCACTATTGCCAAATAAACTACAATGACTAGGTAAAATGTATATAAATTGGAGAAGCTAACAGATCCCTTTTAAAATCGGTGACTGTAATTATTCATGGGAAATCAATTATAAAGGATTAAAAGATGATTATAGAATGATGATGCAAGACAAAGATTAAAGTCAGAAGACAGGAACTTGAAACAGTGGGCCAATTCAGATATCTTGCATCGATAATCACCGAAGAGGGATCAAGAGCATAAATGTTGTCAAGAGCAACACAAACAACGGCAGCTATGTCAAAGCTAAGACCCATCTGAGGTAACAAACAAATCTGTCTGACAACTAAACTCAGACTATTGAGAGCACTAGACATCTCAATATTTGTGTATTCAGGTTAGGCCTGGACTCTGACAGCAGAATTACATTAAAATGAGATGCTACAGAACCATCCATGGATCACATTACAAATGAAGAAGTGCGTAACACCATCAGGCACAAAGTAGGCCATTATGAATACCTCTTAACCACTGTCAAAACGAGAAATCTGAAATGGTATGGCCTTGTCACTAGAGCCAACAGTCTATCCAGAACCGTACTGCAGGGCAGTGTTCAAGGTGGAAGAAGGAGAGGTAGACAGAGAAAAAAGTGGACTGTCAATATCACAGAATGGACCAGGAAACGTGTTGCGGAGAAACAGCCATTGGTACATGATCGAGACAAGTGGAGGGAACTGGTCAGATGTTCAGCACCACAGTGCCTCAATGGCCACACTAGTCAAGAGACATGATGATGATGATGATGCAAGACCATGAACTTTACATTATACATATACCAATTCACATTATCCCAATAGAAAAGCGTCTGATGAACATTATGCAGGATGGGTCAGATTCAATGACCTAAAAGTAACATTAAACGTGTAAAGAGAAGAAAATGAATTCTTCTAAAATTAATCAGGTAATGGCTCATTTCGAAAGAATAAGGCAGAACTCGTATGTATGATACCAACCAAACTTATACGTACCTGACAAGTAGCATCCCTGAAGTGATTTTGTTCCAATGGCAGTTGTGTTTGTACCATTTGGGCATGCATAGCATGATATTTGGCCAGATAAATTTTGATACATGCCTACATCACATTGGGTACACAGGTCAGATCCAATTTCGCTCTTGTAACTTCCAGGATGGCACTCCACGCAATGGGATTGAGCAACAAAGTTTTGATGTATACCAGGAGGACATGCAATACATTCATTTGTCCCCTCTGATGACTGATAGCTCCCTTTGGGACACGAAATACAACTCATTTGACCTGTTTGGTTTTGGAAAGTCCCGGCAAGGCATATGTTGCACGACACAGCACCAGATAAATTCTGATAAGTTCCAACTGGACAAGCTAAACACTGACTTGAAGATCCAGAATGTGGTTGGTAGAATCCACGACTGCATTTGATACACGACTCAGATCCAATGGTCGACTGGTAACTTCCAGGTAGACATTGCATGCAAGAAGTCTGGCCTGTTTGATTCTGATATGTACCGGCGTCACATGAAAGACAGGAAGTTTGGCCAGGTTTTGGCTGATACATGCCATTGGGACATTTCTCGCAAGCTTGACCTTGGTTTGATCTGAATGTTCCCGCAGAACACACTGTAATGAGAAAAGTAAATAAATACATCTAAGGTATAATATTTGTTTATTAAATGGTAAATAGTGCTGAATCTAAAATGTAAGAATGCGCATTTATTGAGCTAATATAGTTTCAAACAGTTAATTTCCGCTGTCAATGCTACACGTATACATTTAATGTTTGAATGAATATTCAAAACTCTTATAATAAGTTATAATTTCTACTGTAACTTGTATATAAGATCATTTAGGAAAAAATGAGCACTTTCTTTAAAACTTGCCAACGGTGAACGGCAAATTACTGATGGATGATGCGAGGAATCTCATCATACCGTTGAAGCAGATTTGTCAAGTTTTGTCACGTGGTTGGTGCAATAGTGTGGCTGGATTGGTTAATAATATAGATATACTAATTTTGTATGTATTCGAAAGAGAAAGTTTGCAACTGCAAGGACTAATATGCCTGGACAGCGAAATGTGAATAATATTAATTTTAGGAGACAATATGGAATGTTCCTTTTAATAGGGCTTTTGTTGTCTTTAAATGCTATAGGCTACATGCAATCATGCAGCTATTGATATCGCACATGAACAATATATATATATATATATATATATATATATATATATATATATATATATATATATATATGCTTTACATAGTGCTAGTGGAGGGTAAAGTTTCAGTTCTAGCATATTTTACCGTATTCCTTACAAATATGCATCTTACGGTGGATATATTAGACAATTTTTTATGAGAATCAGAGTTTTTTTCTGGTTGTATGCTGTGAAAAGAACTTGTTTGAATACTCGGACGCATCTCGTTTTCTTATGAAACATCAGCTTTGTAAGATTTCAGGTATAAATCATCATGAATAATAAACAGTGTTGGGGTTATTTTATATAGACTTTGAATGTTTAGGTTCACATTTATTTGGAAAAGGACAGTCCTGACTGTGTTGCTTCTTGCATATTGCACCAATAGTCTGATTGTTCAGATTGAGATATATTACTGTATGCGTATGATGATAGCATACGTGTTTTTTCTATATGTTTGCTTTCAGCGGTAATTCGTCTGGAAACAAATTGCACATATATATAAAGGTGAGTATTTTCCAAAATATTTTAACAGACTGCATACTTATTTAGAGTAAGTCCTATTCTGTATAACGATTATGGCATGCGAAGATTGTTAATGGAATCCAGGTCCAAGATGGTAGCCTTTGCATATAACTATTTTCCTTAACCATATTTTGTTCCAGTAGGTGAAGAGACCAAATATTCGTCGTAGCACGAGCAATACAATAGGACCATCCGTTGCAGTCCAATATGGATACAATGTTTTCCCCCTTGACCATATAACATATATTGAACTGTAACAGTAATTCCAGGGCTAGCGTTTTATATAATTGACGTTGAACAGATTCTATAGCTGTTGCGTTTAGGTATGATGTTTCTTCCTTCAAACAATTGCCTTATAAAGAATAAAACATAATCAGGTATTACATTATATACGAACATTTATAATCTTTTCGTCAAGCATACCGTTATGGGAGCGAAATCTCTTAGTGTCTCACACAATTTTGAATCGGTTAGATAAAAATATTACTCATTCTGGGGACCGCATCGACGTTTGCAAAAGACAAAGTTTTCATTGAAGTTTGCAGTTATTTGAATGTTTGGTTCCAGCTCAAGCTTTTCTAAACTGTACCAAGATCTGGATGGATCACTATCATTCTGGGAACGTGGAATGATAAAGTATTGTTCTTTCACATTTATCCACTCAAACTAACTCAGACTATCCAACAAAAGTAATTTGAAAACGTAAACATATCTATTTCAGATAAGGCAAAGACAAGATATATGATTCCTTGCAATTTCTGTTAAACTTTGTGAAATGATACTTTTTCTAGGACTATTTCTTTCTAGGACTATTGCCTCAATTTCTTTTCCATTTCATATTAAAAGATTTCTATCATCAATTTGCCTCGTAGCAAGGTCAAGGTAATTTAATAATGAAAATAGTACTTTATTAGGCAAGGTGTAACGTCAAATATATAATGTCATGGAAATTGCGATTGTTTCTTTCGTAACAATTCTGTACTTTTATTATCTTCTTTATTTTCACATTCCTGTTTTTCTGAAAAGGCAGTTTGGATAATTTTTACCATTGGAATTCCTAATTTCTATGTTTGCTCATATATACTCTTGATTTTGTGTCATATTACAAATCTATTATGTTGTATAACGTGGTGCTTGAGAAGTTCATGTAACTTCTTTCACTTACCAATAAAATAATGACAAATCTGGAGAAAAGAATAATCAAGATTTCCAAAATAGTTAATTAAACATTCCCTGATTTTGACACCATTTTCAAATTCAACATTAAACCAAATCATATCTTTATATCATTATAGCCACTATTCAACAGTAAAATATAGTGTCAACAACATATAAAAATGAAAAAGGTTGAATGAGTTTATTGACTGAATCTGGACCCATGGTTCAATTGAAATCAACACTTTAAGTACTTTAGGCATAAAACAATTCGTCTGCTTGAAAATTCCTGTGATGTTGGTAATGAATTCAGTTACTATATACATTGCGACCTGAAATGCTTATTAAGTTGAATTACATCGCTACTGTGAGATATAAGTGATGGCTCAAGCAATGATATAATAGTGTTCGTTTTTAATGTTGGTTTTGGATAAGAATCCGTATAATTATATCTGTTTAAGGTGGACCTGGCACATTTGGCAGCAGGTCAGTATTAAAGTATTAACTAATCAGATAACAGAAGTCGTGCGGTCATCCGAACTAATGTTATAGTGATATCCAAATCTAATTGCTCTTGTTAGTTGGTCTGAGTACCCTTCAGAGCAATAGTAGTTTTTTTCAGTACGATATTATTTATTACATTTGTCACGCCTGTTCAGATTCTTCACTAATTTTATATGGTGCTATTGGTTACTTCAAGCAGAAATAAGCAATACATTTATTATGGATATATCATTCCGATATCTTTTTAAATCGTTAGGTTCTGTTTTCAAAAGCTCCAATATCGAAAAGAAGCTAGCTAATTGTAGCGAGTTGCTATTTTTTCGAGAGACGCCTAAAGATTTGCTTTCCATCCCTTATTCACCTCGTTTATTTGTTTATAGGGTTTAAAGCCATTTTAAGCATACGATAGGCTATACAAGGCGGCCAGTATTAATGATGGGGGAAGAACCCAGAAAACTCCAGAAAGAACCACCGACCCACAAGAAGCTACTGGCAAACTTTCTCACATACCCACATTGGCCAAATCGAACCCACGCAGACAAAGGTGAGATGGCAGGGATCCGTAACGGCGAGCGCTTTAGACCAATCGACCACTCGGAGCCCCTATATTCACCTCGTTTATATTTAGTAAGTGACAAATCCATGTGATAGCCATGCATTTAAGTGAAGCTTTCGCAAAGCATTGTGTGTAATGTAATATTAATGCATTATAGACGTATGAACTATACTCGAGTTTTGCTGCGCATAAAGCGTTCGGTGATGAGAGTTTTATCTTTAGTCGAGGTTATTTGAAAATACCCAGTTCTATTTACGCCGTGATGCATACGCAAAGTGTCTGCAATGTGAAACCCGATTTCCTTTAGTTTTCTGCCTGTGAACCTTCACTAGAACCACGGTACTTATGGAGTACAGCTTCTTTGTTTTTGTTATCTCAACACAACTTGCTTGGTCTGAATGCTGACCACTGATCACTTCAGCTGTTATTTGTTTACACGCAGAGAAGGACCAATACGTAGGAACTAACTAGTCTACATGGAAAAAGGAATCCTTTTGTAAAACGAGATGTCAAGGCCATGCATATTGGCTATTTAAATTTGCAATGAGAACTGTGGAACCGGAAAAACGTTGTGATCAACTCATCAACAGATCATTTCCATATAGGAGCGATATCATTTTTCTTTATATCGTATTTTGAATTTAATGCTGACCATTCTGTTAAATCCATTTTTTCGCTTTATGTGAAAAAGTAAGGGTAAAAAATACTCATTCAACGATCGATTATGCGATAATAAAGATTTCATGTATGAAAGTAATCTTCATAATGTACTCTTCATAAAGTGTCTTTGCTAAATCCAACCCAACCCGGCTTTATCCTGTTACACTCATTTGATGAGGCACTGCACACCCACATGAGTCAGCATCCCTACTCTTTCTTTCCCCCTCATATATGAAATATAATGTGTTTTGTGTACTAACTCTTCGGTTCAAAAATTCTCTCTCTCTCTCTCTCTCTCTCTCTCTCTACACACACACACACACACACACACACCTATATATATATATACACACATATATATATATATATATATATATATATATATATATATATATATATATATATATACATATATATGTGTGTATATATATATACATATATATGTGTGTATATATATATATACATATATATGTGTGTATATATATATAGGTTAAGTAGAATGTCGATTGAGAAATAGCATGGTCTAGTACGATATCAATTGTGGGCAGTTATGATTCGAATGCGTGCAGATGTTGTTTGATCTTCTCGTTACATTGCATGATGAATGAAATGTCGATAATATTGCTAATACCTAATATTGCTGAAATTGCGCTCACATGAGAAATATATATTGCATCATGCCTACATTGGTATCAGGGTTTCCCATATGTAATATTATGAGTATAATACCATACTTTTGTTTAATCGAAGTGTGTTGATATGAGCGACATGTGTAATAAATAGTTCACTGGTGATATTTATGTTTAGTCTTAAAAATCAGACACAGTTCTGATAATGTCTTTTACGATAGTGGGCTTATTAAGTAATGTTGTTTGTAAACCTAATATGGACATTTACAATGTGAAGTATGAATGTATTTTGTATGCTGGAAGCAAGTACTTCAGCTTAAAGTACTTCATCCGAGTGTTATTGTTCATGTCAATATCACACTTGAATTCACTTCTAGTCAGACTTACAAGCTTCTATCAGTTTATCTGCAAGTACACGTAACGAGTCAAAGTTTATGGTCAATCAAGTATTAAGGTATTTGATTACATTACCATTCAACGTGTAAAGCTTGCATGATTAGCAAAGTGTTTTGTACTGTAACTTAAGGAGTCTACAAGGAACTTAACGTGCCCTAATTTATGTTCATACCGTGTTGCTCTTTTGACTATTACTTTCTGGCAATACATATGAAAGGTACTGCTACATATTGTCAGCATTCTTGAATTTTATTTATATTTCCCTGTAGATTTGTTACATAATATAGATAAACATATCACATATTCTTTTTGACAATTGCTATAGTCTTGTATAAGCCTCGACTCAACAGTGGTCTTGTCAACTTACTAACAAATTAATTTATATTGAAAATGACATTCTACTTCCAAACCGTACCACCCTAAAGAATGCCATACCTAATAAACAATCATTTTGGGAAGTGGATCCTACTCCAATTGTGGTTTTTCCCAATTCACATGGATAACATGATAGCTGATCTTCAGAGGGCTGGTACTGTCCGATTGGACACGGTACACATAAAGACTGGTTTGAAGAGTATTGATAAGTTCCAGTTTGACAGGGCATGCATGTTGTTGCTCGTTCTGTGTCACTATAACTTCCAGCTTGACATGGGACGCAATCATTCTGGCCGATTTGATTCTGAAATGAACCCGGTTTGCAAGACAAACAATAACTTTGACCTGTGCTTGGCTGGTACGTTCCTCTTGGACAGTCCTGACAAATGTCACTTCCAGCTGTATAGAATTTGCCCTGCTCACAG
Organism: Unio pictorum; assembly: GCA_030141615.1. Lineage (NCBI taxonomy): Eukaryota > Metazoa > Mollusca > Bivalvia > Unionida > Unionidae > Unio > Unio pictorum. The sequence goes on from JARLTB010000021.1 coordinate 44,117,923, forward strand.
TCTGGAATATTGTTAAATTATTGCTATAAAATTATTGAAATTCAAAATGCGATCTCGAAAAGGTCATCATTAGGAAATGTAAACTATGTATAGCACATATGTTTGTACCATCACCAATAACAGTTTACAGAAATGTAATATCCATTATATGTTACATCCATTACTTTCTTTGCAAGAGGTTATCATTGCGGTCATCTAGTAATCTTTCTCTTTGTATATCAATCTGTGTGCAATTTCACAATACGAATGACATAATGAGGTAAAGTACTGAGAATTTGTTGTCGACATTTTAGGAAGTAATAATAATAATAATAATAATAGTAATAATAATAATAGTGAAAATTTTGTATAGCGCATAATCTTTAGAAGCTCCAAGCGAATATCAACATTAGACAGCACATGTATAAGAATATGATTACAAAAAACAAACAACATGAAATTAGAAAACAGAAAACATGCTGAAAATATTTAAGGTAAGGAAACACTATTGATCTTTGTGTTCTTACAGTCAAATAGGAGTTTAATGCGCGCTGAAGAATGAGGTCAATGTGTGTGTTTGTGTATACGTTCTGTAGGAAATTTGTTCCACGTTGCTGGGCCTTGGTATGCAAAAGAACGTTGTGCATATGACGTCATGTTCGTAATGGGAATAATGAGAATAGGCGTGTCGAAAGAGGTGGAAGTATCCTGCTGGTGTGTACACATGGATGAAGTAAGTAGGATAGACATGTTGGACTGGAGCACGTCCGTTAAACGTAGCACAGAGACATATTTTGTGTTCGATTCTGGATCGAAGGCATAAACATTGTAGGGTACAGGGCAGGGGGAGATGTGCTCTGATCGTGGTTGTTCTAAGTCTGATCCGAGCGGATGTGTTGTGAACGTTTTGAAGTTTCTCGAGTAGATATTGAAACGAACCAGACAGAATTGAGTTAGAATACTCCAGTCTTGAAAGTACCAAGTATCGCACAAGTTTTTTAGTGTTATCAACTGATTGATAATTGCGAACGGACCTGATGTGTCTCAGCTCAAGAATTGCAGCCCTGCATATGTTCATGACACGTTGGCGCAATGAGAGTGTACTGCCGAGAATAACATCTATGTTTTGTACTAACTGTGTGGAATTAATGTTAGGGTTGCTGACATTTATTGTTCGAGATAAGGGAAGTGAATGAGATTTTCTTCAGTATTATCATAATTTATCTACAGGTTGGGATATAAAACTTTGTCTACAATTTTCGACATGAATGGGAGATAAGAAACTGCGTGGAAGTTAATTAAATCGTTAAGGTTTAGTGTTGGTTTCTGCATCAGAGGCTTTACAATGGCAGTTTTGAAAAATTACGAGACATTACCAGATGAGAGAGCGAGAGGTGTTAATAACATTAGTTAGTGAAGGCAATATTGGATCAAAGCACTCAAGCAGCGGTGATGATGGAATTGGATCAAATATATCTGAATTTGGTGCATCGTCATGACGATTGTACGTACTAAATCCATAGAGACAGGTTCACAAGCTGCTAACTGTTGCCGATAAAATTCTGTATCGAAACTGTATGGTGACGTATAGTCAAATGAAATTGTGTAGACGTGATTATCTCTAATAGTTTGTACTTTGTCATGCATTAGTTTGGTTATATTTATCATACGGAAATTTCTCAGAGAAGCAAATAAATGCGGAGGGTTAGGATCTTATACGTAAAGATTGCATTTAATGCTAAGATGATATGATGCAAGTTCGTATGGTATCAGGGAGGACTGAATAATATAATAATTAGGTTTATGAAGAATCCAGCATAAACCGCTCCGGTGGCCTAGTGGTTAGAGCGATCGCCGCGGAAGCGGGAGGTGGTGGGTTCGATAACCCAGCCGAGTCAAACGAAAAACTTACAAAAATGGTACTAACAGCTACCTCGCATGACGCTCAGTATTTAGAGGTTAGTGTTAGGACAGGTCGGTCTGGTGTCAGGATAATGTGACATCATGCTACATGTCTGCGGCATGATGCCCCATTGCTAGACATCACTGTAAACTGCCTCACCGCAGACGTCGTAGCGAAATGACTGAAAATTGTTTAAAGCTATGTTAAAAGTCCTAATGAAACAAACAAACCAAAAAAAGCATAAATTGCGACCATGTTTATGAGTTGATTTTTTTATCTGCTGTTAAGGTTGAAAAAATGAATGGAATCTAGGAATTTTTGACGTACATTGGTTGCCAGGACTGTCAAAGTGACAGTTAAAATCTACAAGAATAATCAGGTTATCTCATATCAAATGTCCATACGCCAGGAGATTCGGAAACTGCTGAAAAAGAGAAATTCAGTCAGCTTGCTTTGTCGACTAGGATCATAGCGGCAGAGGCAGAAAAAAACAAGATCATATTTTTCCATACAATTGCTTATTGTTGTCACATCACATTGTGCGTATCACAATGTGACAGTGAAATCATCTGACGATCTATCTTGAACCCATTAGCTCAGACCAGAGAACCATTAATTAGATTTCTAGAGAATGGACGCGAATCAATCATCACACTGACACATTCAGAATGTCTTTTCGAGGGGAAAACTCTGTTCTGAAATTAAACATTTGTTAGCATTTGTTTACGCAGAAGTCAAACAGACTATTAGGACAACGGTGCACTTTGATTTCATGGTGAAACTGGCACGAACTGAGAATTTCTCGTGACCAGTAGTCTACGTAGGAGGTCAGACTGATCCAAGGCTTGGCACTTCTAAAAAGGCGGAAAATGTACGTAATTATGATTGGCCACACTAAATGAAGGGGGGGGGGGTACATCCCACACTGAAATTCCTAGTTTAATATCGTAAATGGAAAATTCAAATCAGTCTAAGCTGTTCTACAAGGGAGGATACTAATCATTGGACTTCAGTCTTTGACTCCGAGGACAGAATTTGCAAGAAATTCTCCTCGTGATAACTGTTGACCATGGGGCCCGATGCCTGGAAAGAATCTGGGTGTAAACGACACAGCTTAAGGGAAAATAGGTCTTCACACCCATTGAGAAGTCTGCAAAGATTTATTTGGGACATCTTCAGACTCATTGAGAATTATACATATCAACCTGTCCGCCCAAAAAAGGGAGGCGAAACCGCGAGAAAGTCATAGAGAAAGGAAAATGGGTGGAAAGAAGGAGTGAAAGGACGAATAAGAGTGAACCATCTTTAGCAGGTTATGCACTCGCACACGCCAACGATTTCGACTGTTCACTCGATCGTATGATGAGAACAAAATCCTATCTGTAAACAGATTGGCAATTCATTTATTTTTATATAAATCTAATTGTGTCTTAAAGGGTGCGAGGACAGATTTATTCTAAAGAAGTGTATTTTTCTAATGAATTGTATTGGTTTTTCATTTTTTGTAACTGATTAAATTTTGATTATTTTGTATATGGGGGCTAGAACCATTCTGTTATATATATATATATATATATATATATATATATATATATATATATATATATATATATATATATATATATATATATCTGTTCAGATTCCTACTTATTCTACCAGTAAGTTTACTCGAACCTTGCGAATTATTTCGAGGGCAGACATATCCTAGATACTGAGTACCGAAAGAGGTGGGAAATATTATAACGTTATAAACACCACCCCATAAAACACAATTACAATCATGTTTAATATATTGTTGTATGTAATAAGTATACTGCCGAGAAAATGGCACAATTTGGTGAAGGTAATTTGAGAGTCGTTATCTCACTAATGTAAAGAAACATTGAAAACACGCACAAATAAGTAGCATCATTATTAGCTAATTAATGAACTTTATCGTAAACAATGCAATTACTATACAAAATAGTTTAGAGCTATGTTTGTAAGTGTTATGTATATTGAATTTAATTGTTTTTGTTAGTTTTAAATTTTGTACTCGATATATGTCATTATGGTTTCAGATATAAGCTCATTTCTGTTTGACTTTATTGTCTTTTTAAATTTATTTCATTGATGTAAATACCTAATAATTAAAACATCGTATCTATGTGCTGACCTTAAAATCAGTGGCAGTCTTGGTAAACTGCTTAATATTTTGTTTCTCAAAATTTTCTAAGTAAGAATCCTTTAGTTGAATCAAGGTCATACATGGACTACGTGACGGGAGACACATTTTCATTCGTAAACAAGCGTCTGTTTTTTTTTCGAGAAGGATGAACTCTTGACCCCCTTCCTGGAATCTGTTGTACGTTTAGTTGGACTTGTAACTGATGTAATGATAAGAATTATATCTTATATCAGAGTATCTTAACACTTGGTAAGACAGGTTGTCTCATATTGTGTCCAGTTTGGGGCTGAGTTTTTATTTTCTTCAAATTATTGAATATCATATGTTTGTTTTCCCTGGAAATACAAAAGTGCTCTAAATTAATCTTTGTAAAAAGACATTAACCAGAATGTATACGGAATACAAAAACTGGAATAATATTGTATGTGATTCAACAACAGACTGTTGACACATCGGTACAACGCTGCATATGTAGTCACCGTGAAAATAAGATTTGAAAATGAGATTAATTTAGAAAATTGCATTGAGTGTTTTTTTTTTAAATTCATAGATTACAATTTGGATTTAATTGGCAATACTTGCAAGGTTTTATTTTGTTATTTGTTATCTTTGTAGTCTAGGGAAATACATTATTTGTTAAATGTTACAAAACAAATCTTGTTGTCTTCACTCTTTTCTGTTACTTTAAAATCATCGACTGATAACAATAATTTATTAATTACATTACATACTATGCCTAGTGGGGTCACGTAAAACTAATCACGTTAAGGTTATGATACGCCATAGGCAGCATAATATAAGGAATGTTGTAGGCTATATATGATATGACTTTGAATTGGCGTAAATACGGACAGATATTACTGTGACTAAAACAGTAGAAGAATGAGGTAGTTTTCCTGATGATAATTATAAAGTACACTTAAAAATATGCTCGAGAGTTTTATAATACACGTTCTAGAATAATTGGGGGTTATTTATAGACATTTTCAATAGCAATATACGCATCAGATAGCTAATGCAGTTTTAATAGGTTACTGCATTTTGTATGGAAAAAAACATGAAGGAATTTTACTTGAGTATTACTGACTTAGGGAGTGAAGTGTTAGTCGAACAAAACGAGTTCATATTTTCTCATACAAATGCAGTAACCTTTTTAGCATATACTCATTTTGTTTTCCTACCTAAGTCGTAATGGTCATGAGCAGATGAATGCAATCACCATACAATGACTTGATGCAGCTATAATGGGAATTATTTTTTGGAAAGATCGAATATGGCTGATCCAACGGACACATATTTGATGTGGTTTAGATGTTATTCTGCATTCAACGGTTGACCAGGTGTTTTCGAAACATTTTCATGTCGACAAAAATGTTTGACGAGGTAAATCTAGCACATCTATGTACATCGTTGCATCGTTGATGATTTCATTTTTTTTCTAATGTTTTCCATGCTTTTATGGTGTGCATCCCATGCCAACCTAGGCAGGCAGAAGTACATAGCGGACCTAAACGATAATGCTCTTGGAAGATATCAGCACGTTCGTTTTCAAATACAGATGGTGGTAATTCCCAGAATATGGTAGTCAAACATCTGCTACACCGCGAGGGCTTTGTCATATTCATCATCAATGATACTGGACAAATTAAAGTGTGAGTAAAATACGTATTTAGGAATTAGAGACGTTTCATTGGTCCGCTGCCTGCCATCGATGTACTAGAACGAATAAATCTCATTTCTGTTAAGCATACAATTCTATTTTGTTTAGGCCTCTTCAAAATGAACAATTTTGGGCTAGTAGCTCCAATGATGCAGCCATAAACTGGAAGCTATTTATGAATCTGAAGGGTTCATCGAAAATTACATGTACTTTTAAAAGTTATTAGAGATGAATTTGGTTTTAAAGGATTTATAGAGTTCTCTGAGTCGTGTGTGGTTTAACACCGTGACAATAAAGTGTCCATCTTACTCTCGTGGAGTATGAGCAAACACTGGAATGTTATCTGGAACTTTGGAACTGAAGATGCATTGGGCATGAGTGGCTCCACGATGAGATACCATAATGTGACAGTGGTCTCTGATGTTTTCATCGTGTGACAAGGAGCCATGGATGTATGTTTTGCCGTTCTTGTTTTGTTGTCAGTGGAATCAACGGTGCTGAATTTTGTTCGGAGGAAGATGATACGATGATACCCTGCCACGACCTGCTTCTAGCACCAGATGATGCCATCAGGACACAAGTTCATCGGCATCTTAGCTGATTTTGTATCCGACATTGCACGGCACACGTTGGTAAAAGATCAGGATGAGGCGTATATTTTATGTGCTTCTTTCAAACTGCAAGATGTGGCTTGCTTCGTCGAGCATCTGAATGGCTCACGTTTCATGGCAGTACCACGAAGCAACCTGCTGATCCAGTTTTTAATGTCGCGAGAAACATATCAGGCATCTGTAGCTTAGATGCATATTGTTATTGTGTGTTGTGTACAGCGAGCGGCAAGAGGGCTTATATCTTTGATCCAGATGAAACACGACGTACAGTACAGAAATTTGTTGTTGTCTTGATTGGCTGACGCTGAAAAATAATAACGGGTACACCATGTAATCTTTTCCATGTATTTCGTTTTCTTCCTGTCCAAAGGCATTGATCGACATGTGGTTTTACTCTTCTAGTTTTGGAATATCTTTGACTGCCGCGGAATACGGTACATGGGCTGTTTTGATTCTGTGCAAATCCGTTATATCGTCGGCTCTTGTGACCCAGGCGACCGAAGGGTGTTCAGTGATTTCTTCTTCACTTTACCTTTTATCGAATTAGACAAGAAAAAATTGTCCTAACAATATAATGCAACCACGATGAAAGAATTTGTGCCAGTGCTTCGTTTCAAAACACCACAGAAAGATGCAACAAAACCGGCGTAAACGAGTACTGTGCTCAGCACAACGCGATCAGGAAAACAAATAGAAGCCAAGGGCATCGGTTCTGCCTCTGATGCAGAGTGGGTCTTCGTACACACCTATAGGTGTGTTAAAACAGCGAATGATTAAACAACGGGGCGACAGAAATATTACTCAGAAAAGACGAGCAAACAACAACAATGCTAAGAAGACCACGCCGATAATCGACGAGTACATTACACATATTAAAGATATCGCAGTAGCTGCACGAGTTTCAGAAATGCAGCCGCACTACCACCACCACAACAACAAAATAACATGTCATTATGGCTGTATTTTAGAACACATAGTTAACTTTGACCATGTAAAGACTGCGATAATTTTCAGATTTGTTTTAAAAACGTATTCTGTTCCCATGATCCTCACGCAGTGCTTCCGGAAAAAGTATTCGTCGTCGGTCATCCTCACCAAAGCTCTCCTGTGAGCAAAAGCTGTCTTCGTGCAACATATTTAGCAGTCGTCGTAGTGAGTACCAGAATCACAGTAACTTTGTTTTTCACAGCAGTCGCGATGGCTTCCTCGATGATATCTGATTTATGTAAGAGGATATCGGCATTGTACACCTAGCCAGCGTAGCAGATCGCTGACAGGTTCTGTATTAGAGAATGATTATTAAACATAAACATAATGGATGAAGATTTGCACAAGAAACTTGATGAATTTATTTTGAGATACCGTTTTTTTTTAAAAAAAGTCCGCGGAGTGGTTCATCTGATGTAAATGACGTTCGGAGGATCTGAGATCGCCATCGTCTTTGGTTGCTGACCTATAGGTGACATTCATGCGATCGTGACAAAAAAGTATTCTCGTCAGTGGTTAGGACATTGGGAAGCTTTTATTGATCAATGTTCGAGCCTGCGCTGCGTCAATTCACGCAATGGCTGCTGTGAGGTATGATCGTGTGAACCCAGGTATTCGTTAATCCTCGTACGAGAACTTAGTCACGGATTGTAAGATTGTGCTTTTCGAGTTTAAAAGTTCGTTTGTAAGATACTGAGTATTATCAGACGCAGGTGTTGTCGGATATGGCTATGTCTCCAATCATGTGCCGTAGTCTGTTGAGCGATGTTGCGTTCGAAGCGCTATCAGTGTCGTGCTGTTTTTGGTGATTAAGAATTCCGCCAAGTCTACAGAGACTCCGGCAACGCAAAGATATTCAAATTACTTCAGGGCCTGGACACGGAAGAGATGCTATGCAAGGCCAGCCATTCCAGCTGTGCCAGACAGAGGATGTTTGGTGATTACCACATCGACATGATTTATACGGAGAAAACATCTTCGTTTGTAAAAAAAAATGCAGACACAAGTTTAACGCAAACATTTATTTCTCTTTATCTATATTTCTTGTCGTAGGTATTTTCTAAGCGTCTGAACAACATTCGCGCAAGATCGATCAGAACATCATCGACTGTTCTGAGCTAGTCGATGTGACTGAAATCGATGATCAGTCTCTTCTTATGATCATGCATTATTAAGAATGGCATGTGCTAACTGATGCTTTCTTATTTCACTCTTAAATCCGGCAGTGATTCACCCAGCACCATCAGTGGGTTCCTGTTTAAATTATTTATGATTCTCGTAATATAATTGAGCTTGACAAGATCTGTTATCGTTTCATGTGTCCCCTGCAGATCAAAATGGTCAAAATATCGGTCTGACACAACATGTCATAAACTAAAATCTTCAGCTGAATAAAGACGTTTTCGATGATATTTGTAAAGGTAATACAAACCTAAAGCGAATGTTTCTACTTTAAGTTGGACTTTTTAAAGGTTCTCACTGCAGGAAATATAAATCTTCGTTCAGTGGTGACGCAGCGGGTTTAATATTTGTCACGATAGTTTTCTCGATCATAACTTTTTCAAACAGATCCGGAGTTAACTTTGGATAGTTATCAAAATATCCCCCAGGAGGATACGGAAATTTATCAGATGAATCAGTCAGTGCATTTGCTCAATTTTCTTCAGAGGGAATGTTTCCAGATACAGCTTTATTCGTATCCACCGTTCCTTACAAGTTATTACAAAGCGCATACATCAGTGCGTCTGTGGCCATGTGGGGCTCAATAATAGGTGGTTCTGAAACCAAAGAAGATGGTTCCTTTTCAGGAGCATCCCCCGGCCGATGTTAGAGCTCCATTACCTTCATGGTTATGTCCAGGTTCTCGTACTCCAAACGACCTATTTATTTTGCCAATGGCATCGCACAGACGTCGGTTTCCTTGAAATCGATTTCACGACGTGACTTGTCCTTGCACTAGTGATATTTTCGTTTTTCCTTTGGCACTGATTAACTCCATCTACACGACGATGACATGAACGATCCTATTGATGTCTCTAACTAACTGCGTCGATTCTATGTCGTAATACAATTTAATTACTGCAACATAGTTGTTGATGGCGTGGCGAAGCTGCCCCATGTATCCTATGGAAAGGTGAGACAGTTTAGTCTCATAGAGTTTCCATCAACGGTAAGGCTCTTCGACTGAGAATTTACACATGTTCGTGGTCTGCTGGTATAGCTTGATGGCGATCCTTATGATATCAGCAATGATTATTGAATGGGAGTAATGTAAAAAGAGCTGGCGGGCCGCGTCGTAGTCAGCGAAGAGGTCGTGACGACTTCAACTCCGTACTCAGCAGCAAAACTCTGAAATAAGCGTCTTCAGCAACCCCAGACAGAAAACAAGAAGTGACCGACGCCTTATCATAAATTTATATGTAGGTGCCCATGCAAGACTTTTAAATGTAGGTGCCCAGCAGGAGCAAGGACGTGTTTGCGGTGAACACTGTAACGATATGATACCAGTCATGTATATGCTCAAAAATGGTGCATGACCTTCCAAAGAAAATTCCTATTATGAACAGGAATTGCAGAAAACCAACTAGGATATGTTTGAAATAAAAAAGTCATCTCGATCAAAGGAATATATGTATTGTCAAATTGTTTGGTTATGTAGATAAATTGTACTCGTAGATCCCAACTTCGGCGTTGACACACTGATTCTTAGTGGATGATGAGTTAACGACCCCATAATAATCGTATAAAGCACTGACAGGTTTTAACCAGAAACTGGCTTGCATTTTAATGTGGTAATCCCATTAAAATTACACTTAAACACGTAATCAAACTTGATACATTCTATGCGATCTTTAACTGGAGCGAAGTTTTTGTTGTTTTATGGTTTAACATCATTTTTTTCAACACACAATAAGCCATTCTTGGCGGCCAGTATTAACGGTGGCGGAATAATCCTGGAAAACTCAGAATAGGACTACCTAATCACGAGAAGCTATTGACAAATTTTCTCACATACCCAAGACTCACTCAACCCCACGCAGACAGAGGTGACATGGCAATAATCCGTAACGGTGAGCACTTTAGACCTTTCGACCGCTTGCCACGCCCACCCCCTCCTCTGATCACCATAATACCTCCTCCAGTGTCATCTTCATCTTCGCATCATTTTCCGCCTCATCCTTAAACATCATCTCAGTAATATAAGTCTGATCCTTATTAGCCATTGTCAAAGGTTCTTAAAAACATTTCAAAATATGATAGTCATTTGTCAAAACAAGCACCTCTTGCAGCTCCAGAGACGAAGCCTTCCATGGACACGGTGGTAGCACTGACATTTCCGGAAACAAGGTTTCCTTATCCATTGTTTGTACTAATGATAAGCATCTTATATACATCATCACACACTGGTCCAGATGCCAGTACTTTGGAGATTAGCATGTCTGGTCACACTCAGAACACAAATAGTAGTAAACAAAATGGGATCTGGAACACATTTTTCAATACGTATCAAGTAGAAATGGCTTCTGAATCTTTTCTTCGCTATGTGTTTTTTCCTGCGTAAAAATCAACGTACAAGATGAACAAAAAAGATCATATAATATATATTAATAAATTATCCCAAAGCTCAATTTATATACTACTAGTAACAAAGAGCGCCGTTGATCGAAACTACATCACACCAATGAAAATAATTGAGATAGAATAGAAAGTAGAGATACAATGATATCCAAATGACATTCATATTTCAATGAGATTGTCCTGATGTTCCACCTTCGGTACATGTTATCCAGAGATGATTAGAAAGACAGAATGTGTGAATGCTATGAAATAGAAGATTTTTAAAGTTTCCTTCTGTCACAGATACATAGACATTACGCAAATAAATATAAATAGAAAGCTTATTGGATATTGTTTTAATTAATTATAACAATTATTAGAACACAACTATATTATTACAATGAATATAACCCGTGTCAGTTTCAATATGTAATAGTGAAATTGATACACAACTGAATACTTGTAATGGAGTAAACCGTAATAAATTCATGTAATATGTTGTGCATAATGATTGAAAAATAAAGATAATGTACTCGAAAAGTTTTCATATTGAGTCTTACTTCTCATTCAATGTAATTTATAATTTTTCTAAATGATTCACACAGCAGATCAACATGCGGTGAGCTTAGTTTAGATTCATTTAACAATATCTCAAACCTATAGGAATTTAAAGTATTGTTCACATAAGAATTTGAAACACAATACATATCTTGTTTGTGCCTTTACACGAGAATGTGTGTTGATACGAAATACAATGCATTGTTGACCAATGACATGCAGTCTGTTACAGTATATGCTTCTTACATCAAGCCAGATGCAATGAGTATCAGCGCACAAATAGCTCACATAATGTGTGTAATCTTTTGCAGTATTTAACAATAAGGCTTAAGTAAATACGACATAGTGTGAGAAAAATAATTAGACATTCGTTACCTTACGCCATTAAATGTTAAATGCATGCATGAATACGTTACATTCTACTAGGCATACATGTACTAGTTTACCATAGACAATACACCTAGACATCAACAGAATTATATATGCTGGGTCGAATGGTTATTTATTACTTTTCTCACTATGCCTTTTTCAGTTTGCACCCGTGGTCACCAAAACTAACCAGATTTAGGATAGGACACAACATGGCGGCCTGTGCCGAAGATCACTTGTAAACAAAATCTAATAATACTCTAAACATAATGTAAAGAAACCGACTATCCAGAAAGATATTAATATCATTTGAAAATAGAAAAAGGCGCGAGATGGTTTTTCTGACCATAATAATAATCTAGACTGCTTCGGGATACTGACTGACCCTAACATGTTCTTTGAACGCTTCTGTTTACGGTGTTTATTATTTTCAATACCAGCAGCGGAATACAGCAGAAACAATTCTATATCATGGTATAGACCTTTATGTACATAATAACATAAGTTCGTTTCCCCACAATGAAACTTCATACTGAAGTTGTATGGTATATAATCAGAAGCGATATGGATTTGTCCGTTACTCTCTTCAGTGGGAATTATATGTATCAAATGACGGACACAATATTGGATTTTAACTATATGCTGGCTGCTAAAAATGTCTTCGAAATGCTTGAGTAAAATGTAAAAATTGAGGCACAGATCTGGAGAGTTAGGCTAATTTATAAACATACAAGTAATCTCTGAGATAGGTAACGTTAATAGGTGAACAGTAGACGATAATTCATACCAATTCATATTCACCTGTTGGTTTTGAAACGTTTTTGACATTTTCAGACTAGAGTTGACCAGTTTTCCTATACATTTCACCTCTTGAATCATTGAAGTCTTCCACTAAATTAATTTATCTTCATATAAAAACATGTTCTCTTACCGCATTCATAGTTAGAGGTGGATCCGTTTCGATTAGTGGTTTTACCATATTCACATACATTGCACCACCATTTCCCCCAATAATGCTGATATGTTCCAACTTCACATTCACATGCTGTCAGAGTAGCTACCGATTCGTTTTATATCAGAAAAAATATTCAATATTGCTAGACCAACTAAATATCATCAATCATGCACCATGGGGTTCGTGGAGAATAAAAAAGAAAATATACTCAGTTATTCTGAATCAGCAGATGTTCCAATCAAAGATATTTACCGAAAAATAATCAGATATTAAAACCATCGTCTGCACCATCAATATATGATCCCGTAACTATACACAAAACGATTTATTTCAACGGACCTGGAGGATTAGGAAAGACGACACGTGCGATTGAACTATTTCAGAATTCTGATATGATCGTTTTGATACCTACACACAGACTTGCGCGAGAAATGACCCAACGAAGAACACAGTCATGTACTTATCACAGCTGTTTCCGATGGAGCGGAGACGCATGGACTCCTGATCAAATGGGAGATAAATATATTCCGAAGATCATCATTTGGGCTGAAATATGTACAGTATCGCTAGATAATCTAAAAATATGTGTTGATTGGTTGTTGACGAAAAACACTGCTGTAATAATGTGTTGCGATCATGGTCAACCACCATCTTTTGTTAGACCGTCTCCACACGAAAAGCTAAAGAGATCGGTTGACTATTACGAAGAAATAACTGACGATCATAAAGCGCTTGATTTAACATTGAGGGAGTTTAAAAAATTAATCAGATTACAACCGAATCAATTCAATGTGAGGTAATGCGTAATTTAATTTCAGAGACCTCTTTGAACGACTTTTGGAATACGTGGAGACCAAATGATCTGATAGTTGCAAGTAGAAAGATAGTTCGTGATACACTTTAACAAAAATTATTTCTGCTACATAAAGAAAAATTCGGAGAGTTGCAGGTACCATTATGTTATGGTCCATCAGAAACGCGACGATAGAATATTCTCGTTGACATACCAGGAGAGACGGAGAAAAACCTCTCGTGTTGAATGATATTGTTTTAGTTGATGTCAATGTTGTTGATAGCGCTTTATCGGATTGGACGGTAGAATACGCAATGACAATACATTCATCTCAAGGATAAACTATTTCTGATACAGTTATCTGGATTGTGGATGATCATATCGAGTGGTCGAATTTAGTTTATCTTGCGGTGTCTCGCGTTACGAAAATATCTCAGTTACGTAGGATTGTTGTGGATGCGTCAGAAACCACTGGCAATGTTGACAATGATATAGTAAGAAAAAATTAGCTATAAACATTGTGATAAAAAAATAAACACGACTTCGATCTTGACGTGCAATTTGTCATAACATTGAAACAACAACAGGATAATCAATGTGCAAGCTGTCATTGTATAATGCTGTGGCAATACTCGAGTAAAAATCCAAGACATCTTACCGTAGATAGAAAAGATAACCGTCTAGGTCATACACGTGATAATGTGATGTTAACTTGTCTTGAATGTATTCGGCGTAGAGGTGCTAATTAAGTGAATGTGGTGGTAATTGTGTATCCTCGGGGATTAGCTGTACTTGTTCACGTGTGAATCCACGTTGAGGAGCAGTTGAATCTAATCTGTAGATTGCAGGTCTATCTGTAGATCGTACCACGCTGGATATCTTGTGCGTTGTAATACTCCAAATAGGATCTGTCGCTCTTTTTTTCCTCCTTCAAGTTCACCGGGTTCGTATAAATATCTGACGATGACATTACCTAATATTGGCTGCGGTGAAACATTATGCTGTATTGGTATATATTTCCTTGTAATCGCATTAATAGGTTTCATGGCAGTTGTTCGAGTAACCTCATTGTTTAATGCAGCTATTACACTTGGTAATCTTGCAACCCATTCACGAGATCTTGTATCCTGAATGAATTCCTTCGCGTATTGATATCCAAATAATCATTCAGCAAGTTTTCTATTAAATCGTTCTACGATCGCTTGATCACGATGAATTTCAGTATGGCCTCGTCTTATTTAACATTATGACGCTTCATTAATGATGATACTGCACCAAGAAATTCTTTGCCAGGATCAACTTGTAATAATTGTGGCCATCGCAAGGGTCCTCGTCGATAAATCCTTTCGAGGGCAGATGCAACTTCGGTAGCTGTTTTAGTTGATAATGGTTCTGCTTCTTTATATCTAATTGAAACATCAACAACGGTTAATGCGTATTTAAATGTTACTCTACGTTTACGATCATGAGGTAAAAACAAAATATCAGCCTGATGAACTTCATTAGGAACATTAACATCAAAATGTGCGTACTCGATTCGTGTAGGCAGCGGTAGATAAATATGCCATATTGCTTGTCGTGCTAACCACGCTGCAGCGGTAGAACGTGTGACATTTGTTGCATTAGCGAGTTTATCGATTGCTGCTCTAACTTTCTAGTATCCTCTTGGGATATAATAAATTGATTCCATTATAATTAATTACCCAGCACCTATTGCTAATTTGATTTTCATCACAGAATTTACTAACCAATTTGCTAATCCTTCCTTGAGATTTTTATTTTTATTGATGAAGCACCATCTGTTGATGATTGTTATTTTTTATGGAATTCAATACGTGAATCAATTTCACATCTGCGATATGTCGTTGTTCTAGATCTTTACTTTTATAAGCAAAATCATGAACGTAATACGCTTTATCGATTGCATTTACCGGATATTCACCGGATTGTGGTTGATCTTGTTCATCAAGTCTGATATTAAGTCGAGTGCCAGGACCGCAGTAATTATATCCTGGAAGATGTGTTTCTCTGGGATATTTAGCCCACGGAGTTCCTGGAAATTTTGACATTAATGTTGCAATATCACCACCGGTTTTTTGTTGTTGAGCTTTTGGTAAAAATGAGGATTTCTTTCTGCCACATACAGAACATTTTCCACTGTATGCTTTTTTTTACTTTTTGTTGTAACCGTAGATAAATCAGTATTTGGATTTTTAACTTTACAGCGTACACAATATAAATCCATAATATATTTATACCATGGATGTAATTGATCTTTCGGCGACATAAAAACGAGAACAGGTAAAACATCAACCAGCGTTACCAAATTCGATCAGAATGATACTAATAGACCCGTCTGGATCTGGTAATTGTTACTTAATTTGATAATGAGATGCTTGAAATGGAATAAATTGTACTTAGTAACACCATCTGTATATGATCAGAGATGCTACGAAGTACATAAGGAATAATGAAACGCAAGATTGCTGAGCGGTGATGATATTATTGATTTTATAACCGACATTGATTAACCACCATCTGTCGATGGTCTTGATGGATTCATTAATAATTTAGTTGTGTATGATGACGTAATGCTAGATATAACAATCAAATCCGGCAAGAATATTTTCTCGAGGAAGACATAAAAATAATGATGTTATTTATGTAACTCAGCGGTATACACAAATTCCGAAAGTAATCAGAGATAATTGTAATATTTTAGCTGTATTTAATGGAATTGATACAAACATGCTAAGAAATATTCATCAGACCTGGTGAAGCGGAGATATGGATATAAATAAATTCAAAAATTTCTTTTCACGTGCGCAAGCAACACCGTATGGTTTTATAACAATAAATCTGCATGATCCCAGGAAAATATATCGTGTAGGTATCGATAAAATATTTGGCTAATATGTAGCAGCAGAGAGGGCGCCCCCTCGCGTCAGATTGACAAAATAACGATATCCTCTAACTAAATTAAATAGATACTATTTGATATATGAAAAATTGTACATGGCTGCGTCAAGGAAGCACAGATAAATGTAATAAAAATGTGGAGAATACTGCAAGAGACATAAATATATCCTATCAAAGAAACCACATGCTGTACTCGACATTGTGTTGGATGCAATGTTGGCGTTCAAGGACAATTATCGGATTTGTAATAAATGTGGTGGAGGTAAATACAGAACTTTTATGGCGTATGACTGTCGTAGGATCGAAGAAGGGGTATTGATACCTAGAAAGAAACCCCTCCAACCAAGGAAGAATATTATTCAAAGTTAAAAAAGTCTCAGATTGATCGTTTTTCTGAATTATTCATTTTGTTTGATTTATATACAAGATTTTTTTTATCCTCAGAATGACAATTTAACACATGGAGAGAGCAGCAGAGAGGTCATGACTACAACATTTGTTTGCGACTATCTAGGTGTACTCATTGATTGACTTCTATGTTAGTCACCATTAGTCGATTTAGTAATAAAAAGGGTGACGTTTCGATTTAGTCTGTTCGCCCTCATTGCTGCTACTTCAGAAACTCTTACTCGGAGAAGACAAGTTAAACCTAGACAAAACCATAGAAATATATCGTGCATTTGAGCAGTCAAATAAACATATAAAAGAATTGAGGGAAGCCATTCCTAAGAAACGGTAAATAAAATAAGTAAAAAAAGAAATAAAGCACAAACGCGAGGCCAGATGAAAAGATATACTAACAATCAACCTGGGATTGGCAACCTACGAAATAAACTGTTCTCACCAGTTCAGGTTAAAGATAGCATTGCAATATAACTTCTGTGGACGCAAATACTAGTTTAAGAAGGAAAGTTGTCCAGCATGGGGCAAGATATGTAACGTTTCCAAAGAAAGGAATCATTTCAAGGTAAAATGCAGGAAAATCAATTTTGTTAGTGCTAGTACAACGCACGAAGAACAAACAGATGATGATGAAAATTGGATTAATACCATACAAACAAGTCAGAAAAGTAGAATTTCAGCATTAATGAATGTCAACAATTGTGAAATGCGTTTCCAGTTAGATAGCGGTGCCGACATCAACCGACATCGACATCTGCAAGATGTTCGTAAAGAACAAGTCAGGCCAACAACACTTACCTTAAAAATGTGGAATAAGTCACATATGAAACCACTTGGAGAAGCTGATTGGAAAATTCTGAACCCGATCAATCGGGAAGAAACTACTGATACTCTAGTAGTTGTACAAAATGGTTACATGAATCTCCTAGAATCAAAATCTATTCAGCAAATGGGATTGATTACGGTTAACAGTGACATATGTATTGCTATGGTTGACACTACGAAACTCGGTGATCTAGGGGAAGCAATGCTTACAATCGACAACGAAAAGACAACGAAAACATAGCCGTGCAGAAAGTTCTCACTCTCACTTTGAGATGTGAAGAGAGAAATAGATAAACCTGTCGAAAGATAAGTTCTAATACATGTTACCGGACCGACTAAGTGGGTTAGTCAGATGGCTCTTGCACGAAAGCAGAAAGGAAATTTGCGTATTTGCATAGATCCACAACCATTAAATACTGTGCTCATGAGAAAGCACGCCACACGTCCGACACTTGAGGACGTGTTACCAAAACTTGCTAATAGCAAACGTCTTCAGTAAACTTGATGTTCGTGAGGCATACTGTTATGTGATATTTGATCAGAAATCAAGTAAACTACAATGATTACACCTTTCGGCTGTTACAGATGGGCGAGGTTGCCATTTTGACTAATGGTCTCGAGCGAAATATTGCAAAGAAACTTTACTGCAGCACTTGGAGATTTGAATGGTGTTTTAACGATATCGGATGATATAATTATTGCTATATGTGGAAGCTCTGAACAAGAAGCGAAACTAGACAACGAGAGAAAATTGCAAAACTTGTACAAACGATGCATCGAACGGAATATCATGTTAAATGATGACAAGAAAGAAGTAGGAGTGACTGAAATCATTTTTCATCGTCACACAATAACTAGTGAAGGAGTCAAAGCAGACAATACAAAGGTCAAAGCAATACAGGAAATGCCCACACCAACTGATATGTCTGATGGTAAGGCTATATGGCATGGTGCAGTACATGGCGAAATTACTTCCAGACCTTGCAAATGAACTGGAAGCAATTCGTCAACTCACTCGTAAAGAGTCTGTCTAGAATTGGTCTGAAGAACGCGTGGCTGTTTTCCAGATATTTGAAAAGAGGCTGATCGAGGCACCAGTGCTGGCATATTTTTACGTAAACAAAAACGTCGTACTACAAGTAGAAAGTAGAAGAATGGACTTCAGGATGGTAGACCAGTTGAATTTGGGTCGAGGGCACTGCAACCGTTCGAAAGAAAGTGGACACGAATTGAATAAGAAAGCTGTTTCGATGCTTTATGGTTTAGAACGTTTTGACCAATATACACATGGAAGAAAACTTATAATACAAATGATCACAATCCGATAGATGCGATACTAAAGAAGCCTTTGAGCAAAGCCCTAAAACGATTATGATTATCATGATGAAACTGTTTCGATATGACATCGAATTTAGATTTGAAAAAGGAATAAATTTTATTATCGCTGATACGTTAATCCGAAAATATCTAGAAACTCCCGACATAGAAACTGAACGACCAAGGATTCTGAACGTTATGTTCGACAACGTCCCAGATGCAAGACTGCAAGAAGTCAAGAAACCAACTTTGGAAGACGCTGATATGCAATTACTTATGGAACTTATTATTGACAGCTGGCCGTAAGCTAGATACAAAGTGTCATACTCAGCGTTAACATATTTTGATATGCTGGATGTCCTTAGCGTTCAGGATGGAATAATTGTCAAAGGAGAGGCAATAGTAATTTCAAAATCATTGAGAAAGAATATGAAAAAACGTCTTCACAGTGCTAATTTAGGCTACGATAGTATGATGAGGTGTGCTAGAGGAAAGATATTTTGGCCTGGAATGGCAGGAGAAATTAAACAAATGGTTGAAACATGTGAAGCATGTGAGGAATGCAAACCTAGAAACCAAAGAGAGCTGCTTTTACAGCACAGTGATTGAGACAGACCTTGGAATAAAATAATCATGGATCTGTTTGAAATCAAGGTTAGACAGTATTTTGTTGTGATGGACTATTTTTCAAATTTCATAGAAGTGGACTACTTAAGTATGTCAAATTATAGTCACCTTGTAACCATACTAAAGAAATAATTCTCAAGATTTGGAATTCCGACCACAATCATATCAGACAATGGATTCATGTTTACAGGAAAGGAGTTCGCACACTTCATTCGCAAATGTGAAATTAACCACAGAACGTCAACCCCAAATCATCAGCAAGCAAACGGAAAGACTGAATCTGCTGTTAACGTCATTAATAACATGTTGAAGAAGACACTCATAGATGGTATAGATCAATATGAAGAATTGTTAGAACTTAGAAACACTCCGCGTCAGTATACTGAACTTAGTCCAACTCAAATGTGTTTTGGAAGAAACACCCGACCAATGATCTCATCAACAAGTGATTTGAATCAGGAACCAATGATTAAATACCGAAAAGCGTGAAAACGCTAGATAAAGAAGTGGCATGATAAGAAAGCTCGAACCTACTACCACTGAGTATCGAAGAGTCCGTATACTTTAAACACAATAAAGGAAAAAATGTAAACTTGATAAAATCAAGGAAAGAATCAATGAACGCTCGTACATCTGAAAGTCAGATTGAATTAACGTATAGACGGAATCGTGTGCACATACGACCCACAAAGATAAAATTATGAATCCGGGAGACTTCACCTTTACATAAATCCGAGAACACTTATGCACCGACAAATAACCACAAAGATCAAACAACTGCAACAATAAGTAAATCAAATAGCTCCGAAATGTCACCTTCAGATAATGTTAAAGGTGACGTATAGCCAAATTCAGATATAACGACAACGACTGCACCAAGAGTAAGACCCGAGGGAAACATTAGGGAGCCTGCTTACCTGAAAGACTTTGTGTGCTACAAGTGAATTATTAACTCTTAACATATAGACCCTAGTCAGTTACTTTTACATTGGTTTGGTTAGTGAATATGAACTGATAATCTGGCAATAGATTCAGATAGTAAATATTTAAAATTTAGCTTTCAATAAATACTATATGACCAGCATATCCAAATTATTCCTATTAATCATTTAATAAAGTATAGATAACTAGTTCTTTAATGAAAAGGGGATGTTGAATTAAAGTAATGTAGCATAATTTGAAACAGAACATAGTAGATTCATTCAGTTTCTCAGTGTAGTCACATGACTAATGTATGTTACTAGCCTATGATGGAATCTGTAGTAGGTACATAATGACCTAATAGAAGTTGTATTGCTGTCAGAACAACGTCTGTTAAGCAGCTGACTGGTATGTCCCCTACGAGTGGACAATATATCAACATAGTGAACTCGTCCACACCATTAACTTAAATCATCTCTACTTAAAAAGATCTAACAAGTCTGTTTCGATATTCACAAACACATAAAAGAAATCAAACGGTAAAGCCTCTGTTACACGAGCATACATTGTTTAGAATCAAAGTAGTTCATAATACACGTTACTATTATTTGTCAATCTTTAAGGAATAATATTGTATTATTTCTGCCTTTTCACGTGAAGATATATCAAACAGACATTTAAGATGAATTATGAATATTACAAGTAATGTCTGAGATATGAGAAATGTATGTGTATATTGTGCTATGAATTCAGGCTGATTCATTATGGTCTTAAAAAACATGATTATTATTATGATTTGCACATTATATCGTCAATCATTTTACATATTTATTTCACTATATGATTTATTTAATTCTTGGATTACTACAATTTATGTTGGTCATAACTTTCTAACTTCTTACCTAAAACACATTGACTGATAGATGTGGATCCGGGTCCTTGTGTGCTTCTACCATATTCACATGAATTGCATGATGTCTGGCCCTCAAGATCTTGATATTTTCCAGTTTCACATTTCGTACATGACGTTGCTCCTGATGAGTTGCTGTAAGTTCCAGGAAAACAATTGACACAAGGAGAAGTATTCCCAGCATATGTCTTGTACGTCCCGGGTTCGCACTGGAAACACGCTGCCGGCCACCACTTATAGAAATGTCCAGGAGAACACACTATTAAAAACAAAATGTATTATCGAATAACATAAACACTTACGAGAGAAATAACTTTAGATCAAAAGACTGATAATATGAATTGGCTTTTTCGGTTGTATGATAAACTTCTCGTTCAGTCAAATTGTTTTCTCAGTGCCATACAATTATGAGTATCAGTCCGCTATTGCAGTGAGTCAGCACGAATTTGTTTTTAGATCAAATTGAATAATCTATTTATTATAAGTTAAAATTGAATAACAATCTTTATATAATATAAACTAAAAGTGCTGTTATAACCTAAATGCTCGTTTTCAATTTTTGAAGAAAAAAAATACTTTTAATGCCACTGAGGTGAAGAATTGCTTAAGTACCATATATTGTCGTCCAAAGAGTGAAGCCACTAAAAGAAAACAAATCTGCTGTGTTACATTGCAAGGTCTTAAATTATGTAACAAAAAGAAGCAAAGATAACAAGTTCTGTAAAATCAAGAAAAACTTTTTCTCTAACTTACAAAGTGAAAATTTAAGAAACGCTTTTGAATTAAATCCCAAATAATCCTAAATATCCTAACAGATTGAAAAGATATAGGATATTCCGAATGAATTCAAGTAGTGTAGTCTTTACATACCAATAGTCTTGACTATCCTCATGTACCAAAATAATGCAAAGCAGAACGTCTTTGAATACGTTCACAATAATAACAAAGTAGTGTTTTCCCTCCAAATTCAATGAACTTTTTGCAACTCTAGTGATTTAAATATGCAATTTCTCTTAAATTATTTATCTACACAGCTGTAAATTATTACACAGACTGAATTTAAAACAGGGATGGATAAATAATTTATTATGAAACCCCTACTTATAGATGTTTCAACTTACCCAAGTGGTAACAATGTACTAGAAAGTTTGGCCTTGAATTATCACTATATATCTAATTGTTTTTTATTTATATAATTTGTAAACATCCACAACCTTCAATAGGAGTAAAGGAATTATCGACACAATAAAGATATGTGTAACAACTGTTTTCGTGTTGCTTTATATACATGTTCTTTAATGAATCTCCAATGAATTGATCTTCAGGAAGTGGATGCTACATAAATACAAAATAAGAAAATCAGCATAGTTTAAGGTGCTTGTTCCAGTTTTATCTGTATGGTTATTAGTACCAAGATCTTGTCGGGATGCCATACGTGGACTGTGGAATAAAAAGGCTTTACTCTTTTATGGATGCACCCCTACATACCTCCCATCTGATCCTCGGAGAAAGTGAAGGTAAGTTTTAATGTTTTGTTTGGAGGTAATGTTTTCTGTATCGTCATAAATAAGAAAGATTGGAGATACCTATTATATTAGACCGTGGAATATTACGATACTTATTTCACATTCATATAACCAAATCTATCAAACAAGGTCGTGTCATTTGAAAGTGCAAACGGGAGGAGGCGATAAATATATATCATTTGCATTTGTTACTTAAACCGAAAAGGTTTACATCTTACTAGGGTTACGTATTCGATAACCTTTGCACTTTCACCCCATTGATTTATATCGTCCTTGTACCTCACAGTGAAGGATAAAGTCATTTGAAAATAAAAACAGTACTTTTATCAGTCAAGACAGAAGGCGATATTGATAATGACTTGGAATTCATTATTTGTTTTATTTATCTCAAAGTCCACGCAAAATGTCTACGTTTATCATCGTCACATTTCTGTTTTACAACACGTTCACTCAGATTTTGTATTTCTCTACTCAAGGTATTATTAATTTCTCTTAGTTCGTATATATCTTGATGATGTCTTTCAATACCAAATGATACTTCTGTATTAAACGGTATATATGTTGTTAACCTTGTTCCACTTGCCAAAAGGTTGGTATACATTTATGGGGAGACACATTTGAAGATATCCATTCGGCCCACTAAAACATATCTTTAAAAGTTCCTAAATCTGACACAATTTGCAAAAATATAATAGTTACCAAAATGTATGTCTTTGTCATAAAAGTGATTATTCAAGATTATTTTTTTATTGACAATCCACAAACATTAAAGGTAGTGAGGACAATGAACTGCATAAGTATTTCAGAACTGCATTTTTATATATTTGATTTTGAGTTTTTGCAGATGCTGTGATATTGGTACTAAATTTAGTTTATATATATGTAAATGGTGAATTGCCTTTACAACACTGCGAAGCAAAGATGCATTATCAGCTATAGGTTTTTATTTAGTACATGACACATTTTCATGAAGGGAAGCATTAAGCTCTAATGTTAAAAAATCATGTAATATATGAAATAATTGTATGGTGATATCCAACTGTAGGTGCTATTTTAGTTCATCTGAATACCATTAAGAGAAACCGTATTTTCATTATATTTTCAACAACATAAGACTCGGACTGCCTTCTAACCGTAGCTATTTTTATGTAATCGTGGTGTCTCCTATTTCACTTTGCAAGGTCAACGGTCATGAAATAATTCAAATTTTGAACTGACAGTGTAGTAAAGATTATGAACACTGATCTTTCCCAGAGGTGCGCACACAGTAAAGGTGGACTGGCTGCTTTAGATTAGATACATATTTATAAAGATATAAGCATTAGTTTGACATGTTTCCTTAAGAACAGAACAATACAAAAATTGAAAAAGAATAATTAATATTGTAAGTGACAGCAAAACGGAAAATGGGGTTATGGAAAGAAATTTTAATGTTTTGTAATACAGCAAACATGTAGTTTCTTGCCCACTTTTAAGTTGATGTTTATTGCATAAAAACCAGAAAAAGGCCAAGACTTCAGTATTTGATGGGGATTCTAGTCCAGTGTGTGTGTGTGTGTGTGTGTGTGTGAGAGAGAGAGAGGGAGAGAGAGAGAGAGAGAGAGAGAGAGAGAGAGAGAGAGAGAGAGAGAGAGAGTTGATGTTTGTTTGGTTGTTGTTTTTTTTACATCGCACGAACTGTCTGCGGTCTAATGTGTTTATGTCCAAATGTCAGCGTTGGGCATGACCAGATGAGTTGGATCACCATACTATGACGTGATGCAGCTATAATGGGAATTCAGAACGAACATTTTGAAGAGATCGAATATGGCTGCTCCAACAGACATAGGTATGACGAGTTTAAGATGTGTTTTTCTAGAGTCGATGGCTACCAGGTATTCGTCAAATATTTTCATGTCGACGAAAGCGTCTAACGAGACAAATTTAGTACACCTACGTACATCGTTGACGATTTCAATTTTCAATTTTCTTTTGTTTTCCATAATTTTCAGCAGTGCATCCCAATTCAACTCGGGCGTGCAGAAGTACTAGAGTGGATCTAGCCGGTAATGTTCCTGTAAGGTTTCGCTGAAATTTTGAAACATTGCCACAAGTAACAGCACGTTCGTTTTCAGATACACATTGTGGTAATCCCCAGTGTCTGGAAGTCAAACGTTTGAATAGAAGTTGCATCGCTTCCCTACCATCCATCGATGTACTCGTAAGGATAAATCCCATTTAGTTTAAGCAAAACTTCTTGTTTTGTTTAGGCCTCGTCGATATTATAACTCGTGGCCAGTTGGTCGATATTTATTATTAGGGATACATTTGATTTTGATTCTGACAAATTTTAAGAGTTTGGTGACTCGCAGATCGTTGAACGCCGTGACGATAAAGTGTGTATCGCACCTTCGTGGATTTTGTTCAACCAGTGGAATGAAATGTAGACTCTTGATATGACAGTGGTTAATGACTTTCTTATCGTGTGATAAGGAACTGCCGATCTGTCTTGCCGTTGTTGTTTTATCGTCAGTGGAATCGTCGGTGCAGAATATTTCGGAGGTCGATGCTGCAATGGTAATCCTCCACGAGCTGCTCCTATAAGCAGACGACGCAGTCAGGACTGCGATGATATGGACAGCACGATGACAAGCGTTTACTGGCATCACATCAGATCTTGTATTCGATAATATGTATAATATACGTTCTGGCCGCCTGTCGTGGATCCTCCAGCATGTCCCAGAGCATAATTAATCAGCTGCATATATCTCATTGCGTTATCCTGCTATGGCAATTTCAAGATTATTCACCGACATGGTCTGCAACGAGACCAGTGATAGACTGGATGGCGTAAGAAGCATATAAAACAGACATCCTACCGTGGAGATGTTACCGGCCTTCTCTTTTCCAGGTGTCGACAGCCTGGACATGTGCGACCACCGTGCAATGTTTTCGTCCAGGGGTGAATTTAATGGCTCATGTGGAGATCCACCTGCTTGGAATCTCAGACTCAATTTAATATTTTGTCGAGTTCCTCTTGTGATGTTCAACTGAAGATGCTCGAAAGCACGTGTAGGTCATAATTAATATAAACAGAGAACCTTCTAGCACGATTGTTTTCCTGCTGAATTGCCATTATTTGATCGTGAGTAGGATTGGTTGAAGACAGACTAACATGCTGATAAACAACGTGCGCAATTACGGTAGTGTGAATACTTATACACTTAATCTGCATCAAATAAAAACGGCTGCCAGAGTTAGACTTGCCTCTGCCAAGCAGCATCATCGATTCATTTCTTATCATTGTGGGTCCGGATAAGATCCAGGCGGTGGAAGAACTAGTTACGGACTTGCACAAATATATCGTGTTTGGCGATCGACCCCGAGAACATATCGAAGATCAACGAGTATGTTTCGTTGTCGCGAAGCAAGTACTGTAACAATACGTATTGGACCCAATCGTATTACGACATACCCATGTACATACACGATATGTTTTGTCGCGTGCGAGGACTTCATCGGCATCATCGCTAAAGAATTAAAAACTTTCTACTCCACTGTAACGTCCGAAAGGTCTAAAAGCGATTTCATGACGTTTCATCGCGATGCAGAATATGTTCCTGAACGTTAACGAAAACGATTTGACGAATTTTATGTTCCTGCCCTTTATCGTCTTTGCTATTTGAGAAAATCACCATTACACTATAAAGCGATGACGTCCTCAGAACATTTGGCTAGTAAAAGGCTGTGTTATGTCTGCTCGTCATCGAAGATAAAGTGGGCAAATAGGCATTTGATTGCGATGTTGCAAGGAACGGTTCAAACCCATCACAGAGATGATTTCAAAATGAAAGGAAACAACATCTAGGAAGCCATGATGGAAACCATGCAGGCCGAGCTCTATGAAAAACTGAAGAATATCGAAGATGAGGTGATGCAAACGTTTGGCAGGTGTTGGTAACGATGGCTAAAATAGATCGACTGCAAGTATAGAAGATCATCTGAGTAGGATCGGAGAGAGATTCAAACACCTTTTGGCAAAGTGTAAAACAGAAACATTAGCCGAGGATAAAGAGCTGTTGGTTTACGAACTCAACACCCTGTGTTGTCTTTACAAAACGATCGACGCCAACCCTGGGGTTGGTAATTATAAATATGATGTTAGGCAGCTGCTTAATCAAGTGAAGGACACTGTGTGCGCTGGGTATCTCTTCCACAGTCCATGGAAAAGGCAAAGTCAAAAGGAGCTGATGGCCATAGGAAGTCAGATGGGGGAGGAGAGGGGAGGATAAGAAATGGACTCACAAACTGGAGAAAACGGTCTGAGGAAGAGTGAGGAAGATGGAAAAGACAAAAGCAAGAGAGGAGATAAAAGAGGCTAATGAACGAAATAAGCAGCTAGGAGGATGAAATAATGAAACTTGATTCGGATATAAAATCTGAACTATATTATAGATCACCCAGAACAGTATTACAAGATTGAACAAGATTTTGAGTATGAGACTAAGCGTGAACAGGAACACGATGGCGAGAAGAGAGAAAGCTATGAAAAATGTAATCACATTGAGAAAAGATCTGAATTTTCTTTCCCCGCCTACAACTTGATTCGGTGTTTCATGAAACATCATTCACGGTGGAAGTATTTGAGACGAATCTTCGATTCACGGTTGTTCTGGGATGCACTACTTCCAAAATCCGGCCGATATCGTTACTTGGCTGAAGTTCAAGGTGGCATCGAAGCAAGCGGGTAACGTCAATGTGGAAATCGATAACGAAATGGGGAAATTTCAAATCACTTGCTGTCACATGAATTTCTCACGAGTGATCAGTGCCAGATTTTGTACTGGGATCTGATTAGTTAACGGTGTTGATGTGCTGACTTTGTGGATCATCCTAAAACAAGAAGATGCCTCTCGACGATTCATTGTTGTTGCTTGATTCTTGTACGATAAGTTCCACTTTGTGGTACAATCCGCCATTAGAATGAGAGCAGCTGGCGCCGACGGAGATTGAGCTAATTAACCCATAGATCTGGAACAGCTTTTGTACCGTCACCGCCAAATCTAATCAGTTCTTGTACTAGGTAATCTCAGTGTCACCGCGCTTGCCAATCACGAGTTCGCTAGGCGGTTACAATATCACCGATATTGCCAACGAAATGTTACAGCAAACGGACACATCTTTGCGAGCATCATAATTGAACCCAATTATTTCACGCTGTGCATCAAAGTCAGGCTCTCGGGAGGCTGTCATTTAGTATTTTGACAGCTCAACTCGATCGCAGCCATCTTGAGTTTCAGCATTATCACGGTATTTATTATCATGTAATGGTTTGCACGAGGGATAATTCACAGTGAACATCACCGACCTGTACAGTTTCACATCAACCACTCCATCGCCAGATATTACTTTCCCAAGTCGGTTTGGCCAACAATATCATGTATTCCAGGTCGATGAATTTCCGTCCTTGATCACTGATGCAGATTCTGTATAATCCTTTTATTTTTTATTCTGTCGTAAACACGGAAGCGATCCCAGAATTCACCGTGTGGCTCAATGGTCAGTCGTGGAACGTCGTCGATAACAACAAAGAGAAAATCACTTATGCACGTGAGAAGCGGTGTCTTCAGAGAAGTAAAGTCTAATAGCGGTTGTCTTTGTCAATGTCTCAGAGCCACTCTGAGAAACAATGCGTTGCCGGCAGCATACCTTTGCGTTGAGTAAATCCGTGCGTAAGCCACAATGTAGACAGAAGGGAATTGTGTTTGTTAAGCTGGCAGAGTAGGGATGGATTAAAGCATAAAAGATGAGACGATCAGGGGCGCAACGATGTAGAATCGTGGGTGAAATTGTGTACACATTATTGACTTCGATTCTATCCGCACTCCTATTACCATCAAAGCGGCAGAAGCTACGAGGCTGGAGTCGTCTCACTGGTAGAAACTGTCAAGGAGCAGTAAATTGCCAGAAATAACACTGGGCTGGAAACGTATTTGCCCGTGTCGCGCGCAGCACACGTACGCTGGCTATTCCGGGAGACATTGTCTCAGACGACGAAGTCGTCAATGGAGACAAAAATGTCTCTAAGTGCTTAGTCCGAGCAGATTCTGTGTGACCTAGACAGGAAACGTCCAATGTTTACAAGATAGGAGCTGGTAACGTCATGCTTGGGTACGGCATGAGATGATTATATTGACCACCGGGTGATGTTAATCAAATCCTAACTTGTCTCTCATTCAAGGTCGCATGAATTTCAGGTTGTTTACCGAACGAGAACTCAAGCGTAATATTGCCACCGCCACTAGAAATTACGTGGATTCCATGAAGAAATACTAGGAGGTAGACACGGAACACGTGTATCGCTGGAGGGGAATACAAGAAGGTAGACACGGAACACAAGTATCGCTGGAGGATTTCTGTATCTCATTTTACATTTAGATGTGTCCAAGCCTTTTGTACGTATAAATGATTCCCAAGATTATGTGGACCACTAGCTATAATAGTGGGGAATATCAGTCTTACGTTTTGGTAACGTGAGACCGATTCATGGCGCTGGATATGCTCAACAGAAAGATGAACGTAGTGAATGTAACAGAGGAGCTTTTCCAGAAGCCGGCCAGTGGTGTGACAACGCATATCCCCCAGTCGTCTAACAGCAGAGACCACGATTGTTCTAACAGCGAAAACCACCAGTGTTGGGGCTGATTAAAGCATCTAAACCATTTTTATATAGCATGCCCTAATCACATCGTGGTCAGCGACAAAGTCGTCAGCGACTAAAAGATATAATCACCCGCAGCATCAAACTACGTTTTTGCTACACGAAAATACATTTAAAATGTGTCCAAATCCCCCGTATTATAAAATAATAGTGATATAGAGCGCTTTTGATAAAAATTATATCACACTAATGAGAAGAATTGTGAGAGAAATAGCAAGTACGGATACAATGATATGTGGAAATGACACTCATGGCTCAATGTGGTTGTCTTGGTGTCCCATTTTCAATATAACAATTATCCAGAGATGACTTGAAAACCGGAAGGTGCGATTACCTTATAGAAGAGTTTATTTCTGTCACAGCTACATCTACATTACGTGCATATATATATATAATGGAAAACGTATTGGATATTGTTTAAATTAATCAGAACAATTGTGTTGCAATGAATATAACCCGTGGCAGTGTACGTATTTAACAGTGACACTAATAAACAACGGAATAGCTGCATGGAGCACAATCGTGCAAGATAGACACTGCGCAAAAAGGATTCAATGTCAATTAAATTTTATTCACAACTCGACACATTTTTGTGCTCGAAATAACGCATATCAGATTCACGATCATAACAGAAGAGGTATTAGCAGTCATATTTGTTTGAATATAGATTTAATATCGTGGGACAGTTTAGAACAGCTAACAGAGAGTTTATCTTTTATTACAAAATTGACTTTTGATTGGATTCTCCGAGCTGTTATTTCAAAATGTCTACGGGTAAACAATGTTTGCTTTTTTCCCTTATTCATCATCACGATTGGCGCTATCATCAATAATAAACAAATTAATTGTTTCGTTCTACAAAATGATTAGCAACCACTTAAAAACCACTTATCATCGGGGCCTAACGCAATCAGCTTTTGATCCATGGATAAGCAGTTTATGTTGTAGGTTGTACAAAATTGGTCAAATAAAGATGGTGTATTCGTATAGTTCTCGTACTGAGTCTCCGTCTCATTCAATGCAATTTATGTTTCTACAACTGTTCACCCAGCAGATCAACATGCTTTGATCTTCGTTTAGGTGCATTAAACAATATCTCAAATTATTGGAGTTTAGATTGTTGCTCACACAAGGTTCTGAAACAAAATATATATATATTGATAATTTGGAAGTTACTTTCTCTTGATTCCAAAGACAATACTTTGTTGACCATTAACATGCCATCCGTTGCATTATTTGCTTTGTAAATCAAGCCATATGCAATGATTATAAGCGTACAAATAGATCACATTTAATTTGTGTTATCTTTTGTTGCATTTAACAATAACGTTAAAGCAAATAGGAAACGGTGGGAGAAAAATAATTTGACATTGGTTGCCTAACACATGCCATTAAAAGTTGAATAAGTTACGTGCTAATTGGCAAACTGAATAAAATATGTACTATGCAACCATAAGGATACAATGTGACATCAAAACAGCTATATAAGCCGTGTTGAAAGGTTATTTATTATGCGAATTCCCCCTTTTTTCGATCTTAATATGGGTCACGAAGACTAACCAGATTTAGGATACGAAAAGACATGGCCAGCCACGTGACGAAGACATGCAAAAACTACAATCTAATATTATTTAAAATCCGGGGTAAAAAACCGATTCTCGAAAAATGGATTAATGATATTAAAAAATGGACCAAAGCGCGGAAAGGTTGTTTCTAACTATAATAATAATAATCTTCGGAATACTGCTTGATACTAACATGATTTATGAAGCGTTCCCTTTGCGATGTCTGTGATGAATAATTCCAACAGCGACATATAACAGTAAAACACTTATATCTGATGGTATAAACCTTCTTGTACATAATATCATCAGTTACCAACGCTGAAACGTCATACTGAAGCTATATGGCACATAATCAGAAACGTTATAAAAATAATAATAATAATGAGGACTTTGTATAGCGCCTAATCTTTAGAAGTTCTACGCGCTTTACAAAATATATAATGATACGGAAAACAAAAAATAAAAACCATGTAATTGGAAAATATAAAACCTGCTGAAAACATTTAAGTTACAAACCATTTTTAGTTCTCTAATCTTGTTCTTCAGTTGAAAAAGGTGAGTTTCAAGAGCACTCTATAAAAAGGTTTATTTTGTATTTGTGTCTAATTTCAGTGGGCAATTCGTTCCACATCGCCGGGCCCTGGTATGCAGAAGAATGTTGTCCATATGACTTCGTTTTCATTATGGGAACAATGAGTATACGATTGTCGGAAGAGGAGCGTAAGTATCTTGCTGGTGTATACACATGGGTGAGGCCAAATAGGTATGTTGGACTGGAGTATGTCATTGAAACATAGCACAGAGAACAAATTTGGTGTTTGATTCTATATCGAATGCATAACCAGTGTAGGGGTACAGAGCAGTGGGAAGGTGTGCTCTATCGAGGTACTCTAAAGATGACCTGAGCAGCTGCGTTTTGAACTTTTTGACGTTTCTGGAGGAGATATTGTGACGAACGTGACAGAATTGAGTTACGGTAGTACAGTCTTGAACGTGCTAATGAACACACAAGTGTTTCAGTGGCATCAACCCAAAGATATTTTGAAAATGAAACTAATGCGTCTCAGTTGGTGTTGCTGATATTTATTGTTTGATGTAAAGGATGTGAATGAGAAAATCTTTGTGTTGTGATCAGTATGGCCTCAGTTTTATCATCATTCATCTGCAGCTTGTTACATGTCATCCTTGATTTCACATCAGAAATGAACCTCTCTACTCCATGGATGTTAGCATCAACTTCAATTCGATGGCTAGATTTGTATATTTGAGTGCCATCAGCGTACACTTGGTGAGACAATGGGTGATGATCTATGACACTTGAGAGCAGCTGATTGTATAGAATGAAGTGAACAGGTCCAACAACAGACCCCTGATGGAACACAACAACATATATCAATAAGGCTGAGTGTATACCATTTGCAGATACAATTTGTGTCCTGTTCACTGAGTAGAACTTGAATCACTGTAAGTCTGTATTGTGAATGACAAATACATGCTGGAGACGGTGAAGTAATATATCATGGTCTATTGTATCAAATGCTGCAGACAAATCAAAAAGGGTGAGGTGTTTAATTTGTCCACTATCCCAAACAGAGTGAATGTCATTAAATACTTTTAGAAGAGTAGTTTCATTACTGTGACAAGGCCGATATGCAGACTGTACATTGCTAATAGGACTGTTTGAATTCAAATGAGATACAAGCTATGTTAGAACAACCTTTTCTAAGATTGTTTTTATGAACGGGAGTTTAGAAACTGGGCGGTAGTTATTTCGGTCGTTATACTAAAGTGTTGGTTTCTTCAGCAGAGGCATTACGATTGCAATTTTTAAAAATGATGCTAATTACCCTGATGAGAAAGAGATATTAATAAGATCAGTTAGTGAAGGCAATATGGGTTCTAAGCACTCAAGCAGCAGTGATATTGGAATTGGATCAAGTTAACATGACTTTGGTGCACTCTTCATCACGATTGTCCGTACTTAATCTATAGAGACAGGTTCAAATACTCCTAATAGTTGTTGCTGAAATTCTGTATCACATATGTATGGTAAACGATGAGTCATTTGAAATTGTGTTGTCAGGCAAATCTGTAATGGTTTGTACTTTGTCACGGAAGAAATTTGCAAATGGGTCCGGAAGGTCAACTTGAGAGAAGGTAGTTTGAAGTGGTGTACATTTGGTCCTTGACATTAGTTTGTTAGTTATCTCGAAAATATTTTTGCAGCTGGAACTCTTCGTGATCTTAGTACTTTAGTGGGATCATTTTGCTAAATGGACTATGTTTGTGACGTTCTTCTTAGCGGCTTCATAAATTTGTTTATGAATAGTATGTCTGGTGGAAAGCCAAAGCCTCTCTGCTTTACGGCAATATATTTTAGCAGTGCTGAAGCTGGTCCCTAATACTTCTATTCCATGGAGACCATTTGTTTTATTGATACTCTGCATTTGGTGGCTGGGGCATGTTTTTCAAGCAATGAACGCAGGCAGTTATCGAGTTGTTCTGCTGTAGGATGAAAGTAAATTGTGAGGTTTTCTTGGTTGTCATGCATTAATTTGGTTCTATTTATCATACGGAGGTTTATCTTAGTAGCAAATAAAGGTGGAGGGTTAGTGACTTATACGTCCAGATGGCATATAATGCAGAGGTGATCTGATACAAGTTCGTGGGATACAAGGGTGGATTGTATAATATTATCATCAGGCCTATGAAGAAACCAGTCTGAAATGTGACCAACTTTATAGACACATCAATGGAATCTAAGAGTTTTGACTTTTATGGGTTTTCAGGACAGTCAAAGTGAAAGTTGAGATCTCCGAGAATACTTAGGTTGCCACCTATCGAATGTCCATACTCCAGACGACTCGGAAACTGCATCAACAAGAGAGATTCAGTCAGCTTGTTGTTTTTTCTAGGTGGATGGCGGTAGAGAGAGAAAAAATGGACTGACCAACTTTATGGGTAGGTTGGTTCAATGACTGTTTAAAGTTGAAAACATCAATGTAATCTAGGGGTTTTGACTTATAAGGGTTTCCAGGACAGCCAAATTGAAAGTTGAATTCTCCAAGAATAATTAGGTTGCTATCAATTGCATTTCCATACTCCAGAAGATTCGGAAATTGCTCCACAAAGAGAGATTCAGTTAGCTTGTTTTTTCTACTATAATGAGGGCGATAGAGATAGAAAAAAATGGACTGACCTTTGTTCCAGTGTGAGTGTTGTTTGGACTAGTTCAAACGATGTGTGGTAGAAATGGAAGGTTTTGTTAGACATTTTATCATGGAATTCTTTGTGATGACAGCAATTCCACCTCCGCGAGAGTTGCAAGGGAACGACTGTATGGAGTAAGCGGTGGGTGTTAAATTCGCGTACTTAGGCTAATCTCCTGTTGTTTCTAGCCAGTTTATGTCAGGACGAAGATGTCGATATTCTGGTCACTGATAAAATTAACTTATTTATGTGAGCCTTTCCGGTGATCCTACTGATTGGGCGTTGAATAAAATGCAATACGTAGTGGTATCTCTGGGACAGTTGGTTCAACGGTTGACGATTTAAGATGAATTTGCACCAGGTTATCAAAATTAACAGCCGAATTTTTAATTTGTTTATATGTAGGTGGAAAAAAGATACAAGGCTGGATTGCAGAATATTATTATCATGTCTATGAAGAAACCAGTCTAACATGTGACTGTAAGAGATAAAACTAGTATGAGTAACACGAACAAGAGAAAACCATATTGTTGAATGGGTTGTTAATATGAAAGGTCTAGATCGCTTTAGTTTTCAAATTTATTATATTGTCTTCAAAGTATTAGATGTTTTAAGACTCAACAGACACAAAGTGCACTCGAGAATATTTTTTAACTGGAATTCTTCTTTCTGTTCTACGCCGGCCAACTTTGAAACAACGTTTCATTTTTTGCTTCCGTTTACATTTAAGTAAATGTAAATGACGAATATAGTCCCAGTTTGTTTAGTCTTGAGCACAATGTAGTATGAAGAGCCAAGGTATGAGGGTCAATCATAGCGTAAGCGTGTTGACTGACAATCACATGATGACGAACTATTCAAAAACAAAGGACGCCTTAACAGTGAAACAACATAGCTCAGAAAACATGTAACTGTTCTCGTTTTCAAAACAAGGAGATGAAGAAACACATACGAACTGAACAGAAAATACATGATGAAACACAATAATGTAGACGAAGATAGACAAAAAGCACATATATCATGAAAAATAGCACAACAACAGATGAACTGCGTCAAGCCAGTTAAGCGATAGCGGATTGTCCGTAACTTCCTCCAGTTGCAGTTCATATGTATGAAATGACAGACGCAATATTGGATTTTAGCCAGAGGATATCTGCTAAAAGTGTCTTCCATAATAAGAAAAATGTTACTCTAATTGAGGAATAAATCTGGAGAGTTTGGCTAATGTTTATGCATACAAGAATTGTTTGAGATAGTAAAGGTTCATAGGTAAATAGTCGACGATAAATACAGACCGATTAATAATCACACTAATGGAAACAAAATGGGTGGTTTTGAGCTTGTACAACATTATCGGGATAAAATTGATAAGTTTACCTGTACATTTTACCTCTTGATTCATTGAATTATTCCAGTAAAGCGATTGTTTTTATAAGAAACATATCTTACCGCATTGTTGGTTAGAAGTGGATCCGCTTCCAATTGTGGTTTTACCAGCTTCACATTCCGTGCATGATATCGCTCCATATGAGGAGCTGTAAGTTCCAGGGTTGCACTGATTGCAATTAGTATTTCCAGCAGATGGTTTGTACATCCCAGGTGCGCATTCGTAACACTGATTGGAGTAATAGTAATGTCCAGGAGGACAGACTGTAAAAGACAAAACTATTATTAGTAACACAAACAAGAGAAAACCATATAGTTCAATGGGTTTTTAATATGAAAGGTCTAAATGGCTTTTATTTTCAAATTTTGATATTGTCTTCATGATATTAGATGTTTTAAGACTCAACTGACAGAAAGTGTACTCGAGAATATTTTTTAATCCAATAAGATAACCTATTTATTATACACGTTAGAGAAATGAAATCTAAACTAAAATACATTGCTATAATTTAAATTCCCCTTTTCGTCCAGAAAGATAATAATAAAAATGCAATCACTATCGTCAATGGTGTGAAGAATTGCTTAAGTAATAGATTATTTGCTTTGTCCCAATGCAAAACCTGGATAGAACTTTTTATTACAGACTTCTTTAAGGATTCACGAGTGCTAGAACAGAGATGAATGTTTCCAACAGCAAAATATAACTTGGAACCAGCTCCAACATCTGCGATTCGATTCTCAGTGAATAACAAATTATATGTTGAAATACTTTCATTAGCAATAAGAGTGAAAACAATTTATTATGCTTCGTATAAGAAAAGACAACAATCGCAACATTAAGATCAATTTACAAATGAGATTTCTCATTTAGAAGACGAATGCAATTCAACAGTTCCAGGTTGTGGAAATTCGTGCGCAAAAATTGGAAATGGTTAGAGTAAGGTTCAGGGCAAAATGGATTGAAGATGGGTAAATGATTTCAAAATATTTATGTAATTGGGTAAATATAACCTATACACGTAAGACGATGTCATAGTTAGATACACAAGATTGAACATTTATACAACATAAGCTGGAAATGTTAACAGAATCTAATTTGTATTATAAAAATAAATTCTTATCACAATGTAGACACGGTTGATCTTTAAGCATCACTGAATTTTATAGACATTCCTGAATTAGTTTGTACACAAATAAAATCAGTGAATGGCTCAATGACACTGCAAGAAACCACAACAAGTCTTCAAAAACATGCTTAATAATGAAAGATTAAAACTCCCAGTACAGATGGATTTATAGTCGAGTTATTTAAAGTCTTTTGGTTAAATCTTAGTCAGTGTTTTGTACGAGCAATCAATTGTGCCTATAATAAGGGTGAACTATCATCAGATAAAAAGAAGATGTTAGAATATGTTTACATAATGGAGATAAGCCAACATAAGTTTTACGATAGTAGAGACCAATTTATTTACTTAATGTATCTTTTAAACTCGCATCACCACGCATTGTAAATATAAGTAAACCGAAACTGCCATTAATTTTAAATATTGATCAAACGGGCTTTATAAAGGACAGATACATAGGAGAAAATATCCAATGCAACCAACCTGGACTTCTTAGAACTGGGTTTCATAAAGCATTTTATTTCGTTGTGTGGCCTTTTATTGATAAAGTTCTATATTGTTGTACATCTTAGCAAGGCTGTTCATTTCTGGATCTATCTTTTTCGAAACAAATATCAAATCTTGTGTAACTGTAAATGGACAATGTTCACCATGGTTTGAAATCAGGGGATGATGTATGCAGATGATCTAGAATGACTCCGAGAAATATATTAAGTCAGCCCTAGATAATATCTACCAGTATTCTCAATATCCAGGGCTCATTATAAATATTAAGCAGCAGAGGGGGCGAACAGACCGACTTTTATGAGCGTCAATTTGGCTAACTAACTAAATGCTTTAAAGATGCGTCCATTTGGCAAAACAGAATTCATAAAAAGAGACGCCAAAGTCGTTGTCGCACCCCCCCCCCCCCCCTGCTGCTATGGGGTTAACAATCCTTGTTGAAATTGTAAACGATTTCAACCGAATATTTGATCAAGTCCGATACGATATCTTGATCTAGGATGATGCAAATTTATCGTTACAAATCCATGTGGGATTGACTGAGCGTGACTAAAGAAATTTCTAAAGAGATTATAATTCATATCTCCACTACACCAAGTCTGGTGAATATTTCGTTGCGTATGTGTATCAACCCCATTAAATACAGCAAGAATATTACAGTTATCTCTGATCAATTTTGTTATTTTTGTGTATCGTTGAGTGACATATATCACGTCAGTGCTTTTATGCCTGCCTCTGGAAAAGAGCCTAGAGGGATTTGTTTTGATTGTCTAACATGATATCATCATATGCGACTAAGTCGTTAATACTTCCATCAATATCATCAATGCTCAGTGCTTCATCGATATCGGTTATAAACTCAATAATATCATCGATTTCCGATTTTGCTTTCTCGTTAAAATCCTTTAATACTTCGTATCATCGCTGATTATCTACACTAGGAGTAATCAAATATAGCTTATACCATTTCATCCATCTCGTTATCAAATTAAGTAGCAGTTGTGTCTTGCCACTTCCAGATGGTCCGATTATAATCATCCGAATAGAATTTGGTAGCGCTGCATGATCTTTAACAGGTTCTCTTGTTTATGTCGCCGAAAAATCAATTACATTCATGTTATTATAAATATATATATGGATATATATTGTGTGAAATGTAAGAAGCGTACTGGTACATATGACTTGACGACGAATACAACTAAAAATAACAGATAAGAACTTTCTGGTAAGTGTGTACAATGTAGTTTACAAAAATTTAGATTTGTTTCTATGAAATCTGCAGATGATTTTGAAAAAAACGAGGAGGTGATATTGCAGACAAGTTAGTAAAACTCCCAGGAACGCCTTGGGCAAAATACCCAGGAGAAAAACACATTTCAGCGTATAGTTATTGTGGACCCGGGACCAGACTCGAGATGAGACTCGATGATCAAAACCAACCCCGACCCGGTGAAAACCCTATAAATGCTATTGATAAGGCGTGTCATGCTCATGATGTTGCTTATAAAAACAGTAATCTGCAACACAGACATATGGCAGATGTGAAATTGATTCACGCGTTGAATTCTATCACTGATAAATCCTTCAAAGAAAAGTTGGCTTCATGGTTGATAAAATCGGCGATGAAAGGTAAATTAATGATGGGTGCTGGTAATTAATAACAACATGGAATCTATTTATTATTCTCCAAGAGGATACTGGAGGGGCAAAGCAGCAATTGGTAAACTCGCTAGCGCATCAATGGTGAAAAATACCACTGCAGCGGATTGGTTATCCAAACAGGCGATATGGCAAATTTATCTACCACCGCCTTAACGAATTAACTACTCGCGATTTGATGTGACCGTCCCTAATGAAGTTCATCAAGCAGATATATTATTTCTGCCGCATGATGGTTTTTACAAGTATGCGCTAACCGTAGTTGATGTTGCGAGTCGATACAAACAAGCGGAGCTTTAAAGACAAAATCATCAACTGAAGTGGCTTCTGCGTTTGAAAGGATTTATCGACGAGGTCTTCTGCATTGGCCAAATAGAGTTGATAGAGTTGTTTGTGGGTCAGTCCTTTTCAAGGATTTTTTTTATCTCATCTACTGAGATACATGAGTGTGCGTATTGTAATATTTGATCGCGACGATATGTAATCGTCGTTATAATATCTCGACCCATTTGTTGAAATTGATTTTCCGTTAACAAAAACATTTCATTACCGAATCTATCTAATATAATGTCGAAAACCTCCGATTACTCACCAGGAAACTCATCATGCATGAATGATTTCCTGATAGCTTCTTCAAGTTTATGACTGTTTGTAACGGGGTCTGAAGAACTGTTTAAACCAATAACCATGGAAAACAAGGATGTAAAATCGGCCACTGAAAGAGCTATGTAGGGAGATGTCCCCGAGGAAGGTAAAAGGATATGTTGATACATAATAAATAATAATTCTAGGTTTCTAAATCCTTGAAAACGTTGAAAATCTTCGATTTTTCAGTGAAAAATCCTTAGGATTGAAAAAACTAGGTCACTGCATTTAGATCGTACATTAATTAATAATGGTAAATGAATCACTAACGACTAGATTAGCACGTGAAAGATTAGCTTCGATTAAGAAGTTCATTCCAATCCGCGATTCTGTTCGAGAAAAATTACAAGCGGGTTTACAGACTGTTTTATAACGGGGTCTTAAGAACTGTTTAGACCAATAACCATGGCAACCAAGGATGTAAAATCGGCCACTGAAAGAGCTATGTGGGGAGATGTCCCCGAGGAAGGGAAAAGGAAAGAGACGCCTCTTCTTGTTGTGCTTGACAAAATAGCAACGGAAACTGAAAAAAAACATCAGGTTTGTTAACAAAACCCCCTCCTGATCCAAAAAAAAAACCAGTGAAAAAATAGTAGAGGACTTACGTGCGAGATTTAATGAGGAGTGGTTAGCAGCAATTGATAAGACTGATCCAGCAGAAATTCCTGCGCTTGTTGTTACGACTTATGAAAACAGAAACAAATGCTGAAACTAGAACAACACGGGTATATTAAGATATGAATCATTGGGCTGATGTGATTTACAAAATCAAAACTAACACAAGTCGAATTGATAAAGGCAATACATCATACACTGGATATCTCGATGCGGTGGGTACAGTGTATAATCAATATGAAGAACTAAAAGCAAAAACAAAAAACCACAAAAGTTACAAAGAAAAAGACAACAGCCTTCAAAGAAAATATCTTTCTCACCTCAACGACAACTACCACCTGAAGATGATGATAATGAACATTTAAGGTATTTACAAAGTTAGGAAGGGGATACACAAGGTGCAACCGGGGAGGGTTTTTCTCAGAGTGGAACTTCAAGGGTATCAGGTAGTGGTCTTGTTTGTTTTCCTGGTAATATTCTCAGCGATATAGCACGATTACAAGTACTTATCGGAGGAAAACGAGCTGGAAATAACTCACCGGAAATAATTAATGAAGCAGCTGATATCTGTATGCGGTTATTTCAAGGCGGCATCATGGATATTGATGTATATCGAGATTTTGTTGACGAGTTAGTGCACGGTAATCACAATGACTAATTTGATGACTTCGTCATCGGTGATGAATAAACAACAAATAGAAGAACGACAAATAGAAATATAAGAACTACAACAAGAAAGAAAGCGCCCACCATCAACACGGAGACAAACACGAAGACAGAAAAAACAAGAAGAACCCCAGTTGGATACATCATTTGACCAAATCAAAGATGATGATGATGATGGTAATGAACTTTTAAGGTATTTACAAGATCAGGGAAAGGATACACAGGGTGCAACTGGTTATAGTAGTGGAGAGGGTTTTTCTCAGAGTGGAACTCCAAGTGGAGTTAGAAACTTCGTTTCAAGTAGTGGTCTAGTTAGTTGCCCTAGTAATATTCTCAGCGATATAACACGATCAGAGGTTCTCATAGGAGGGAAACGAGCTGGAAATAACTCACCGGAAATAATTAATGAAGCAGCTGATATCTGTATGCGGT
The DNA here is from genome assembly GCA_030141615.1 of Unio pictorum. NCBI lineage: Eukaryota > Metazoa > Mollusca > Bivalvia > Unionida > Unionidae > Unio > Unio pictorum. Next base: position 44,159,416 of record JARLTB010000021.1, read on the forward strand.
TATTTCAAGGCGGCATCATGGATATTGATTTATATCGAGATTTTGTTGACGAGTTAGCGCACGGTAATCACAATGACTAATTTGATGACTTCGTCATCGGTGATGAATCACTGATTAGATAAATATCATTTAAATAAGATGATCATACACTACAACCATGATAAACCAACTAACGTCTACGTAGTAAATTCACGATCGCCTGTTTATAGAGCACACTATGGCGATGGTCTCGGCAATACCATTGCAGGATCATTTACAAGAATGGCTCCAAAAATAGCGCCATTAGCAAAAGAATTATCAATGAAATCCATTTATATTATTCGTGATAAGGGTATTAGTGGTGTTGAAGATTTTGCCGGGAAAGCGTTTTCCGCCGCGAAGGATAAACTAATGTCATTAGTTCGACGGCGAAGGAAACCACTAGCGACTTCGTCATTGCCGTTACCATCTACGGAAGTAATGCCTGCAAGTGTTAGTAAAATAATAAATAGCGCAGTGGATCAGAAATTAGCATCGTTGGCGACATCGTCGTTGGCCAGTGATGCATATGAGGCACAGAGAAATAATATTGCAAACATGATAGCGGGAAGTGGCTTGAAACCACGACGAAAATCATGATTTAGATCGAGGAATATATAATAAAATGTTCAAACGATCACTTGATCCAGCCTTTGATATGGACGCCTTAGTGCACAAGGACGATTCTGAACGCGATTATCAATTTAATTCCTATCATGCAGTACAACCGAATCTCCGATCAAGAATCGAACTTCAAGTCCAGGATACCTGTAAATACTTTCAACCATGTGAAGTATTTATCGAAGTAGAAGGAGAACTCGTAACAAATGTTGCAGCTAATACACCATATGACAATAACCCAACTATCCGAGTTGGTTTTGTCAATAATGGTATCATGGCGTTATTCCAGAGTGCTAGACATATGATTGATGGAAGAGAAATTGAATCTATAGAACATGATGTTGATGTTGCCACAACAATAGTGGGGTTAGCAGGATATTCTGATGATTATACAAGATCAGCGGGTCCATCTATGATGTTTTCTAAGGATATTACTGATCACCCTGAACACGTCCAGTATTCTAGAGTAAAGGCAGCAAATGCTACTGCAGTGGATCCAGCACCAGCCGGATATGTAAGACCAGCTGCCACCTTTGAAGTCATAAATAATGTTCCTAATTACATCCTAGGGTTTGCAACACGCGTAGCAACGTTAGAGGGACTGCATCGACGATTTTTATGCCCAATTCCACTGCACCATATTTTCGGATTCTGTAGAAATGTTAGAAAAGTTATCTATGGAGCGAAGCATACAGTAGCAGTCGTGCGAAAGGGTAGTGATAATGATGCAATCTGGCGTGATGCTGGTGCTCCCGAGGGTAAAGTAAATATAACAAAACTATCACTGTGGATGCCAGTAATGACTCCATCAATCACAACAGAAGAGCGATTACTATCATTTATGGATCATGGAGGAAAATCATTGCGAAGTTGGCTAACAATAACAACGGATACCATGGATTCTAATATTGATGGTACATTTACATGGCACCTGGCATCTAAACAAGGTGTTTCAGCTCCACGTCATATATTTGTTGCGCTACAGAATACTGCGCGATTGAACAATCAAGAACGAAGTCATATGATATTTGATCAGATGGGTGTCAATGAAGTCTCGCTGAGAATAAACGGACAACAGGAACCATCCGAGGTTATAAAACTTGATTACACCACCAACCATATTGCACGCGTGTATCTTCGTCTGTTGTCATATATGGGACGCGATCAAAATGTCGATACTGGTCTGCAAATATCACAGTTGGATTTAAAAAATCAATATCCGATTTATTACTTTTCGCTGGAACATCTTGATTTAACAAGACAATCCGTCGTTGATATACACTTTAGAACTCGTGTACTTCGTCCTGGTGCTGTTGCTAATTATAGAGCGGTTGCTGTCATTCTCAGCGACAAATCAATGCTACTCGAAGGTGTTGGTGGACGAATGAGAGTATTCGATGCACCAGTGGAAAATATGTAATTGAAAATCCTTCGGCAGGGATGGCACTAAAGAAAGCAACTGGACAGGGATACAAAAAAAGGAAAAGGGTCTAAGATTACCAGGAACCCGTATTCATGGTACAGCGGAAAGAGACTGAGACTAGGAACAGTTTATTAACATCGATATCTTCGATATTGTCGCCCATGTGAAATTTTGATTTACTCGATGCTGCTAAAAAACTAGCGATAAAAAAATTCAGAGGTGTCTTTATGAAAGATCAGTTGCCGGGACAAACAAACAGCGTTGAAACCGGTATCAATAATCTCGATAACAGCACCGGACCTGGAAATAACTGGACTGCATACGCGATTGATCCACGTGCAATTGTTTATTTCGATTCATATGGATTAGCGCCGCCTAAAGAATTTATGAGTTATATAAACCGCTTTAAAACTCCTATCTGGTATTCTACGCTAACAACACAGGAAATGAATGACCCACCAATTTGCGGCATAGAAGTATTAAATGTCCTTGACGCTATTTCATCATCGAGAAAACCACCGCATCAAGTCGTAAATGAATATACTAGTAGTCGCTTTTTAGAGAGAAATTATATAGAATAACATGACTGATATTTGGGGGAGATATTTATAAAGCATGAAAAAACCAACCGCGGAAATATCTGCAACCGGTGATATAAAAAAATAATCGAAGATGAAATAGCTGAGATGATGAACTTAGCAAGTGTTGATCCCAATGATATGGTTGTATTTCAAGATCGTCAGGGTAAATTTAAAACTAGTAATGTTTCTCTAGATGATATTTTAGTTAAACAACACGGTGTAACGGAATATGCTATCGCGGTATTTTCCGATCAGGGCAAACTCAAACCAGGTGTACATGTTTCAACTATTGTGGATGCCCAACAAAAACTACAATCAGAATACAACGATCATATAATTAATTTTGGTCGACTACAACAGAGTATAATTGATAACATCGAAGCCACGATAAATAATTTCTTCGGTATTCCACGTTCGCAACCCGAGTTGCATATCATACACGTAAAAACTGCTATCGATAATTTGGCAAAATTGCGATCCGATTATGACGCTCATGTAGTTCAATTTGGTAATCTACGTAAAAATTTTAAAATGACTGATGACGCCTTGGATGAATTTTTTGGTAAAGACGTGAAAACCGATGATATTTAAATGAATCTCGCTGATATTATCACGAAACTTGATGAAATAACAGCGATTAATCAGCGATTAAGGGTTATTCGCGAAGAGAGATCATTTTCAGATGCAATCGTGGAAATAAGGATGACAATCAGAGATATTAAAACGATCACCGATGTCATCAAGGATGATCTACCGAGAATGATAGAAAAACTTGAAAAAACAAAAATTACTCATGAGAAAACCAACAACGTAGTATACATTATTCAATACGGATCATTTACGTGGACACCACTAAATAATATTTTAAATATCACTGCAACCGTCAAGGGTATGTATCGATTAACACTAGTATCACCAACTCAATTTAATATTTCATCAACGAGTTTATCTGGGGGTCAACAATACGATATCAACGATCATCGACAAGGATACAACTGAACGATTCACAATAGCATCCACTGATAATAATTTGGCTAGGGTTTCAGTAACATGGAATGTGGAATTTGTAGCGGATTTAAGTAAACAACTAAATTGAAATCGTAAACGATTTGAAAATTAAATGTCATCACTAATGATTTCATCATCACAGTATCGCTATGATCAGGTCAGAGAATTTCAAACTAAACTCAAAACACTCACTGAGGAGTACCAAACAAAAAAAAAAAATACCGACAAAGAATTACCGCAGCTGATGTTACCGTGTACTCGGTGTAATCACCGGAGCCGGTATAATACTTTCCTCGGTGACAATGATTACTCCGATAGTTGTTCCAATTTGTCCGCGGCGACAACAATCGCGGAAATAATTTCGATTATAACAAAAAAATATCATCGTGTAGCCAGCGCAAAGTACAAGATTACGTAATCAAGTTCCATGTTGTATCAACCGCGTACTCGCAATTATCCTTGATGATATCGTACTCGATGATACATTAATATCAGATAGTGAGTTTTCAGCGATGGTACGTGTTTATGATTCCGCGATGTCAAAAGTAGAGCGACAACATGAGTATAATAACAATGGCAACATCGCAAGAACTACTTCAACAAATAGCGGAAAATACCAACCCGGTGAAAACAAGTATGATCTCAATAACATCAACCAATCCTGAATTCAGTGTGAATTTCCCTACTCCGATTCCCGTGAAGGAGATAGCGTTAGCAAAAATAAGAGTGTATCACAGTTGGCCAAATATCAGATCAAAATCATTTGGCGGTCAACAACCGAATAATTCCCTAGTGTTTGCGAGTATGAATAAACCCAACGGTGAACCAGACTGGAACGTTGTTTCGTTCCATCTGGGTTCTACCAAATCGAACAAATCAATAACGAATTACAACGTAGAATAAAATCCATTACTAAAAAAGAATCGAAAATCGCTATAACAGTTCATGAACCAACACTATCATCTGCCATTGAGATAAACTCACCCGAGTATATCGTAGATATCTATCAGAGTTCAATCAGAACTATATTAGGATGGCCAGAAAACCTACCTTCACGCGAACCGAAAAAATCTGATTATATGTCCGATGACCTGGAACATTATAAGCCTATTACATATTTCCCATTTTATCTAACAACAGTTTTTTTATTTAAGTGATGAGAAAAACAATCGATGGTTTATACCATCACCAGATATAATTACCAAACATTTCACATTGATAAAAAATGATTTTGAAAAATATAAAAATTATTTAACAGAACACTATCTCTCCCAATATGATTTTCTCGAGAATGTGAAGACGTGTAACAATATCATCGAACAAATACAAATATTTAATAGCATTATTATCAAAGAAATATTAGATCATGATCATCCTAGAACAAAAACAGAGTTTGCGACAGTGTATAATATACGCATAGAAGATATTCCCACATTCAAACTACACGAATATAATATCTCAGAACTAAAAAAATCTCTAAGTGATGCCATCGATGCTGGTTTTAAAAAAATTCATGACGCATGGAAGAAATTGCCACAATCACAAACAACAACAATCCTCAAATATAATAATGACCCAGAGGGAGGCGGGCGACATATCGCTCCTCAAAACGTCAATATATCCTCGGTCATTGCATTGAATTTAGTATGTGATGTTATCGATGGCAGCTATCAAATAAATCTCGAGCAATCAAATCAAGCTCAGCAGGGATATATTTTATATTCATTTGCACCAACAGCTCCTCTAGTTTTTTTAATAATTGAGGATCCAATCAATCCAGTCTATATGCGATGTCATAATCATTCGTTAACGAGAATTAATTTCAAACTCACTGACCAGTCCAATAATCTGATTGATTTACGACGTGAGGTTTTACAAATTAGTCTGTTTGTGAAAACGTAGCGATTTTCATCGTAAAAAGATTGTTAAACCCATAGCAGCAGAGGAGGTGCGACAACGACTTTGGCGTCCTTTTTTTATTCTGATTTGCCTATAGAGCATTTACGAGGAAGCCTTGGTTTGCCAAATTGACGCCTCCAAAAGTTGGTCTGTTCATCCCCTCTGCTGCTTATTGAAAAACTAAATGTGTATGATACGAAAGTACAACTGGACGTTCTAAGTGGTATTGCCAATGATATTATTTAGATTTTAATAGATTTTTTTTGCACCTCGGTATTACATTCTTAATTGAGTCAAATTATATGGAAAAGCTTGATTATGAAAGAAAAATTAGAAACATTAAATGTTTACTTTTATAGTGATGAAAAAGATCGCCTATTCCGTTTGGGAAAATTATAGTTGTGAAACGCTTGGCCCTATCTAACATTACTCACCTATTTCTACGTTTATCAAATCCGACTAGAGCCAAGCTTTAAGAGCTGGATGTACTTTTCGATACGTGTGTATGAAGTGGATGAAAAGATAAAAAAAGGAAGGTTTTATGTCAAGAAAATGTTGGATATAACTATGTTTCTACATTAAATAAAACTCGCCTGGATGATAAGACTTGCGACCTTTTGACCTAAATGGAAGGACATTTTGACAACTTCCACTCCAAATATAGATATGTTTGACACATTTGGTATATAATTTAGGACGCATTTCTTACAACTCCAATACCGATGAATCCCAATTTCAAAGTTGGAAATTCCAGCGTTATTTAGATTTGATAAACGTAGTAACAAATAATAAACACATGTACAAGGCAGAGTAATTGCAAAAGTAAACTGATCAATTAATTTTTATCTCCAAATGTATGCATTGGTTTTATTGGGAGATTAATAATACGATTATATAATCATTGAAGACGATAATAGAATGTAAATATTCTCAAAGTGAGTAAGGACAACAGTAACTGTATCAAACGTTTCATAAGTGAATGTTGAATCTAGTAGTAACATGTATGTATGTATGTATGTAGGTATGTATGTAGGTAGGTAGGTAGGTAGGTAGGTAGGCAGGTAGGCAGGCAGGTATGTATGTATATATATATATATATATATATATATATATATATATATATATATATATAGAGAGAGAGAGAGAGAGAGAGAGAGAGAGAGAGAGAGAGAGAGAAGAGAGAGAGAGAGAGAGAGAGAGAGAGAGAGAGAGAGAGAGAGAGAGAGAGAGAAGTGTCACAGAAGTGGGGGAAAATAACTTGGATATGCCTTAGACATATTTAACTACTTTTGTTGTACATGATCTAGAGTGAATAAGTGTATTTTACTTCTGGCAAGTGACGGAACTAACTTGTATCTCGCCGGAAATTACTTTCGACGAGGGACATTGTAATCATGATATGCAACGTTATTTTACCCTAAGCAGCAGAGAGTGTGAACAGACCAACTTTGTAGGCGTCAACGAGTCTTCCTTCTCGTTAATATTTAATAGAAAGGTCTATTTGACAAACTGAGGCTTTCTAGTAAATATTTAATAGAGGGGTCGATTCGTCAAACTAACGCTTCCTCTTAGGAGACCATTTGACCAAAAAAAAGACGCCATTGTCGTTGGAATTCATCCTCTTTGCTGCTATGGGGTTAACAATTCTTTTACGATGAAAGTCCTTTAGGATTTCACAAACAGACTAATTTGTAAGACTTCGCCTTGTAAATCAATTAGATTATTGGACTGATCAGTGAGTCTGAAATTAATTCTCGTTAATGAATTATTATGACATCGCATATAGACTGGATTAACCGGAGATTCAATAATTAGAAATCCTGGAGGAGCTGTTGGTACAAATGAATATAGAATATATCCCTGCTGAGCTTAATTTGATCACTCGAGATTTATTTGATAGCTTCCTTCGATAACATCACATACTAAATTCAATGCTATCACCGAGGATATATTCACATTTTGAGGAGCGATATGCCTACCACCGCCGTCTGGATCATCATTATGTGTCAGGATTGTTACTACGTGTTTTTGTTTTTGATATTTTTTTTCCATACATCGTGAATCATTTTAATACCATCATCGATACCATCATTAATAGATTTTTTCATCTCTGAGACATTATATCCAGGAAATTTATAATTAGGTAGTGTCTCTGTTGTTAGTGAATACGCGGTTAAAAATCGTTGTTTGTCTTCCAAATTATATCTCTCTTTAATTACTGCTTGAACAAATCTTTCATTGAGATACTCCATATCGTAGATAAGTTGATTTAACATTTCAACTTGCTTGTTAATTTAATCGCGTGGAGTTGTTACATCGCTGAAATATATTATTAAACTTTGTAAGTGTTTTCTGTATTCAGATGATATTGTATCAAAATACTCTTTAAGGGTTTTAAAATTAAAACCATACTTGATGGGGGCTTCAGTGTTGCCCCCTAGTAAAGCAATTGTAGCAGTCATTTCCGGGGATATATCTATATAACTAAGCATCCAAAGAAATAATTCCTTGGTTGTTTCATTCGCCGCTCGATAATGAAAATTTTCATCTACAGAATGTTTTATTTTATTTAATTCTACGACTAACATAAAAATCTGGATACGGTGATCGTTTATCCGTGACATAATCAGAGTTTTATGGTTCTGGTGGTATATTAATAGATTCCCGTCGATGTGGTATTTCAGGCCATCCTAACACGTTTCTTATCGAGCTGTTATATATATCTACGACATAACTAGGTGAGTTTATCTCAATGGCAGATGATAATGTCGGCTCGTGAACCGTTATAGCGATTTTTGATTCTGCTTCAGTAATTGATTTTATTCTACGCTGAAATTCAGCATTGATTTGTTCGATTTGGTATGATCCGGTTGGTATTGAAACAACGTTCCAGTCTGGTGTCCCGTCTTCTCGATTTTTATTCGCGAACACTAAAGAATTATTCGGTTGTTGACCGCCAAATGCTACCGATCTAATATTAGGCCAACTATGGTACACTCGTAGTTTTGCTAAAGCGATTTCCTTCACGGGGACTGGGATAAGGAAATTCACACTGAATTCAGGATTCGTTGATGTTATTGAGATCATGCTGGTTTGTACTGGGTTTGTGTTCTCCACTATTCGTTGAAGTAATTCCTGCGTTGTTGTCATTGTTATTATATTCATGTTGTATTTCTAATTTTGATATCGCGGAATCATAAATATTTACCATCGCTGAGAAATCACTATCTGATATAAATGTATCATCGAGCGACGACGATATCAACGAGGACAATTGCGAGTCCACGGTTGATACAACATGAAATTTAATTATGTAGTCTTGCAGTTTGCGTTGGCTGCATGATGATATTTTTTTTGTTATTATCGAAATTATTCCCGCGATTGTTGTCACCGCGGATATACAAATTGGAACAGCTATCGGAGCAATCATTGTCACCGAGGATAGTATTATACCAGCCCCGGCGATTACACCACTCACAGAGTACACGGTAACATCAACTGCGGTGATTCTTCGTCGGTACTTTTTTATTTTTGTTTGATACTCTTCAGTGAGTGTTTTGAGTTTAGTTTGAAACTCTCTGACCTGATCATAGCGGTATTGAGATACTGAATGTATCGTTGATGATGACATTTTATTTTCAAATCGTTTACGATTTCAATTGAAACCGTTAGCTGTTTAATTGTTTACTTAAATCCGCTACAAATTCCACATACCATAATACTGAAACCCTAGCTAGATTATTATCATTCGTTGTTATCCTGAACTGTTCGGTTGTATCCTTTTCGATGATTGTTGATATCGTATTATTGACCCCCAGATGAACTCGATGGTGATTTATTAAATTGAGACTGTGTTACTAGTGTTAGTCGATAAATGCCTTTGACGGTTGCAGTGATATTTAGTATATTTTCTGTAGGTGTCCACGCAAATGATCCGTGTTAGATCGTGTATACTACGTTGTTTGTTTTCTCATGAGGAATTTTTGTTTTTCAATGATTGTTATCATCCTCGAAAAATCATTTTTGGTTGCCTCGATGAAGTTTTTTGTCTCATCGATGGATTTTTTAATATCCGGGAGTTTTATGTCAATTTTATCCAACTCGGTTCCAAAACATTTATCTATAATATTTTTACAAAAAACTGAAATTGTTTTACGTATTCTTAAATTCTAGATTGAAGTGTTGCTAGTTCCAACATAGAAGTTTTTATCTCTGTGAGCTTCGGTGATATTACCGCTGGTTCGCCGAAGAAAGTCATAATTGATTTTAATTCGTCATTGACAGTCTTTATATTGTCCATAGAGATTTTTATTAATGATAAATTCGGTGATGTTGTCGCTGGATCACCAAAAAAACTTTGTATGAATTTTAACTCATCGTTGAGAGTTTTTAATTTATCTGTAATCATCGAAACGAGTATGCCGGGTTTGAGTTTACCCTGATCTGAAAATACGCAACGGTGTTCTCGGTTACACTTCTTTGTTTAACTAAAATATCATCCAGGGATACATTACTTGTTTTCAATTTACCCTGACGATCTTGAAATAGAACTATTTCATTGGGATCGACACTTACTAGATTCAATGTCTCAGCTATTTCATCTTCGATTATTTTTTTATATCACCGGTTGCAACGCCATCGGGTTCGGGTTTCTTCAGCGCTGATAAAGATCTCCCCCAAATATCAATCATGTTATTCTATATAATCTCTGTCTAAAATCAAGGACATTTAATACTTCGTTGCCGCATATTGGTGGGTCATTCATTTGTTGTGTTGTTAACGTGGAATACCAACGAGGAGTTTTTAAGCGGTTTATATAACGCATAAATTCCTTCGGCGGTGCTAATCCATATGAATCGAAATAAACGATTACACGTGATCAATCGCGTATGCAACCCAGTGGGTTCCGGGTCCGGTGCTGTTATCGAGATTAATTATACCGGTTTCGGTGCTGTTTGGTTGTGCCGGCAACTGATCTTTCATAGACACCTCTGAAGTTTTTGGTATAGCCAATTTTTTAGCAGCATCGAGTAAATCAAAATTGGACATTGGAACTAGTAAACCGTTCCTGAGATCCTCAGACCTTTCCCGCTGTACCATGAATACGGGGTTCCTGGTAGTCTTAGACCCTTTCCTTTTTCTTATACCCCTGCCAAGTTGCTTTCTTTAGTGACATTCCTGCCGCGGTACCAACAGCCCCTAACGCAGCCGCTTTAGCCACCGCTGGGGCCGCTGCCGCAATCAACGCTGGAATCGCAGCTAACAGCGGAAATATATCACCTGATTTTATCATGTTTTTAATCGCGGCTGCAGAGAGAGTGATCTGAACGCCTTTTTTATCCTTGAACGCATCACTGAAGTGTTTTACTTGACGAGTCGTCATTGACAATTTATTCGTCCCGCCAGTCATCTGATTGTGTTTCAGCGTGATCGTGGTTCCACATTTTTTAGCCGATTCCGATTGCAATTTCTTGAGTTGACCGGGAGTTAACGTAACACTAATATAACTGTATTTCATTATACAATAACATATTGATCTAATTGTTACATATTTTCCACTGGTGCATCTATCACTCTCATTCTTCCGCCAACACCTTCGAGTAGCATTGATTTATCACTGAGAATGACAGCAACTGCTCTATAATTCGGGATAAGAATATCACCCGCCGCATAAGTCGGACGAGTTACACGGGCTCTAAAGTGTATATCAACGACAGATTTTCTTGTTAAATCAAGATGTTTCAACGAAAAGTAATAAATCTGATACAGATTTTTTTAATCCAACTGTGATATTTGTAGACCAGTATCGACGTTTTGATCGCGCGCCATATATGTCAACAGACGATGATACACGCGGGCGATATTGTTAGTGTTGGAGCCATTCTTGCAAATAACCCTGCAATGGTATCACCGAGACCATCACCATAGTACGCGTTATAAACTGGAAACCGCGAGTTTACTACATAGACGCTGGTTGGTTTATCATGGTTGTAGTGTATGATCATCTTATTAAATTACTAGTAATTCAAATGAAATATGTATCTAATCGCTGTGAACATCCAAAGGATCTTCCGCTAACTCATCAATGAAATCTCGATATGTTTTGATATCCATGACACCACCTTGAAATTACCGCCTGCAGATATCAGCCGCTTCATTAATTATTTCCGGTGAGTTATTTCCAGCTCGTTTTCCTCCGATGAGAACTTCTAATCGTGTTATATCGCTGACAATATTTCCAGGACATTGAATAAGACCACTACCTGAAATCCCTCTTGGGCTACTGGAATATCCATGTCCTGATTGTTCTTTTTCGCCAGTGATACCAGTTGCACCTTGTGTTATATCAAGAAGTTTTGATTGTTGTGGTAAATGAAGAAATCCAGGATCTTCTGTTTTTGTTTCCACTTTTTATATTGCTTTGATATAAACTTTATATGTATCATCTTCATCTTTAGCAGCAGAGAGGGTGAATCCTACAACGTTTTTAGACAAATTTTGATTGAAATCCTAAAACGAGCCGTCCTATAATCTCATTTTAACCAAAAAAAAATATCTCAGGGGCAAACCCTACAACGTTTTCAGACAAAAAATTGATTGAAATCTTAACGAGCCTTCCCTACGAAATCTCATTTTAACTAAAAAAATGAAAACGGAGATTTTTACGATTTTTTAATCAATTTTGGTCGCAACTTGTTGTCATCCACCCTCTCTGCTGCTATGGGTTAACAAAAAATAATAAATGATTTGATCCAGTCCTTAGGACTTTACAAACAAACTAATCGCTAACACCTCTTCTTGTAAATCAATCAGATTATTTGACTGGTCGGTGAGTTTGAAATTAATTCTCGTTAACGAATTATTATGGCATCGCATGTAGACAGGATTAATTGGGTTTTCAATAATTAGGAATCCTGGAGGAGCTGTTGGTGCAAACGAATAAAGAATATATCCCTGCTGAGCTTGATTTGATTGCTCTAGATTAATCTGATAGCTTCCTTCGATAACATCACATACTAAATTGAGCGCAATCACTGAGGATATATTCACGTTGAACGGAGCGATATGCCTACCACCACCATCTGGATCATTATTATGTTTGAGGAGGACAGTTGAATCTGATTTTTGTAGCGCTTTGATATCGGTTTTAACAATTCTTGCTAATTCATCAGCGTTGTATTTCGGAAACTTGAAATTACGCAGATTGTCTTCTGTGATATTGTAATCGGTTAGGAATCGTTGTTTATTGTCGCTGTTGTCATTAATTATTGTTTGAATAATTAGTTCATATATATATTCCATGTCCGATATGAGTTGATTTATTATTTCAACGTGTTTTTGCGATCTTGTTTTCCGTAGTTGTTCTAGTTGTGTGTCATATAATTGTTTAATCTCATTAAAATATCCACGGACGTCAGTTAGCGTAAATGAAATAGTAACAGATGAGTCGGTTGTTCTTTTAATGATAAAATCCCATTGCAATGTGTCTTTGTTGGTGAATATAAATCTATCGGCGATTTTTCCCTTTCTTATATCAGATAAATTATCTCGATAACTGGGATTGATTTCATGATATGATTGTACATCCGTGGTTAAGTCGGTGGTGGATTTTTCCGGTGGTTTTTCAGGCCATCCTAGTACGGTTCTAATAGAACTTTGATAGATATCTACGACGTATCCTTCTGTGTTTATCTCAATTGCGGATGATAGCGTCGGCTCATGAACTGTTATAGCGATTTTTGATTCTTTTCCAGTAATCGATTTTATTCTACGCGCGAATTCATTATTGATTTGTTCGATTTGGTATGATCCGGTTGGTATGGAAACAACGTTCCAGTCTGGGGTTCCGTCGGGTTTATTCTTATTTGCAAACACTAAAGAATTATTGGGTTGTTGACCACCAAATGATTTTGATCTGATATTAGGCCAACTGTGATACACTCGTAGTTTTGCTAGCGCTATCTCCTTCACGGGGACTGGGCTAGGGAAATTCACACTAAACTCGGGTTCCGTTGATGTTATTGATATCATGCTTGTTTGTACTGGGTTCGTGTTCTCCACTACTCGTTGAAGTAATTCCATCGGTGTCGTCATTGTTATTATACTCATGTTGTATTTCTAATTTTGACACCGCGGAATCATAAATACTGACCATCACTGAGAACTCACAATCTGGTATGGTTGAGATTATTGAGATCATTTTGGTTTTTGGGTTTGTTTTTGGGTTCGTGTTTTCTGATTCCATCGGTGTTGTCATTGTTATTATATTCATGTTGTTGCTCTAATTTTGATATCGCTGAATCAAAAATACTGACCATCGCTGAGAATTCACTATCTGATATAATTGTATTATCGAGTGACGACGATATCATCAGGGATAACTGCGAATATGCGGTTGATGCAATATGAAATTGAATTAAGTAATTCTGCAGTTTACTCTGGCTGCATGATGATATCTTTTTTGCTATCCCGGTTGATATACCCCCGATTGTAGCCACCGCAGAAATGCAAATTGGAACTACAACCGGGGCAATCATTGTAATCGATGCAAGTATTATTCCGGCGCCAGCGAGAACGCTTGACACCGAGTACATAGTAATATCAATTGCGGTGATTCTTCGTCGGTATTTTTTTATTTTTATTTGATACTCCTCAGTGAGGGTTTTGAGTCTAGTCTGAAATTCTCTGACTTGATCATAGCGACATTGAGTTGATGAAATCATTGTTATTTTAAAAACGCTAGCGTTTTCAATTATTTGTCATCGTTAGCGGGAATTGCTAGTACTTCAGCCGGAAAAATCATGTACAAGTTCTAAACACCAAATTATTTTTGTTCTAATGGTGGAGCTATTAACCGCGACGACATTAAAATCTAGTTTGCGACCATTAAAAATAAACGTCGCGGTGCCACCAGAGTAGGTTTTACCGTCCGCGATCATATTAAATTGATCTACAGAGATCCACGTTAGCCTGTAGATACCATCGATCCACGTCATCAAGGCGATATCATCGAAAATTGATCCGCCCAAGGGACCGATAGACAGCGTAGTATAAACGTCTCTTGTCCAATCCATGGTTCCATGCTCGACCGTATACACGATATTTTTAACTTCAGTGTCTAGATGCGGAATCTTTATCCTTTCAAAATTTTCTTTTAGTTTAAGAAGATCGTCGGAAATATCGAGATAATTTACCCTGATTTTGGTAGGATCTATTGTTTTTCCACTCTCCTCCTTGTTAGAAAAGAATGAAACCAGAAGTTCGTTGATTCTAATCCGTGCTTGGGTTTTAATATGGTTGTCGATGTTAGAAAATTTCGTCGTGATATCTTGGAGGCTACTGCCCTCAAAGAACTTATTAACAATATCGCTGGTGTGCTTTTGTTTGTCAATAGCGCTTTTAATTTCCGCGAGAGTCATGCCTGTCAACGATGTGGTTTCAGACACAGGTGTTCTCCCTAGAAATCTATCAACGATGGTATTAAGTGTTGTTTGTCTCACCATAAACATGTTAATATCTTTGAGAGTTATTGTAGATGTAGCCGGGACACCAAAGAAACTATTAGCGATGTAGGCATTGTGAGTGTGTTTGCCGATAAACTCACTGATTTCAGCGAGAGTCATTCCTGCCACAAGCGGGTTTCCAAAGAACCTACCAACAATGTCATTAGTGGGTTTTTGATCTTCTATTAGTTTAGAAATCTCGAGATAATTTGCCTTGATTTCTGAAGCAGTCATCATCCTTCCAGCTTCCTTGTTAGCGAAGAATGAATTCAACAAGTCTTTAATTTCAGCGAGAGTCATGCCAACCACAAGCGGGGTTCCAAAGAATTTATGTACGACATTTTTGCGAAAATTATTATAACCTCGTATAAGATCATTCAGCTCACGTTCGTTGGTAGCAATCGCGTCGGTGATCGTAGACACAAGTGCGCCTGGTTTAAGTCGTCCGTCGTTGGAATATAGCGCAATAGAGTTTTCAGCGGCGTCGCGCTGCCGTATCAAAATGTCATTCAATGACACATCACTGGATTTCAATTTACCCTGTTTGTCCTGAAATACAACTGTTTCGTTCGGGTCAACACTTGCTAAATTTAACGTCTCAGCGATTTCATCTTTAATTAATTTTTTTATATCCTTGACAGAATCAGGGGGTGCAGTGCCATCGGGTTTGGGTTTCAAAGATCTCCCCCAAATATCAATCATGTTATTGTAAAACTCTTTCTCTCTCTAAAATCGTTTTTGACGACTTCGTTGAAAAATCTTCGATTTTCTCCAGCGATTACTAGTGTATTCATTCACGACAACATGTGGTGGTTTTCCGCTTGGGTTACTCAAGGAGTTAGAAATAGCGTTAAGGACATTTAATACTTCGCTGCCACATATTGGTGGGTCATTCATCGTTTGTGTTGGTAGCGTAGAATACCAAGTCTTCATTGGAAGGGTTTTTATATAACGCAAAAACTCTTTTGGTGGGGCTAATCCATATGAATCAAAATAGACAATCCCACGTGGATCAATAGCGTATGCAACCCAGTGAGTTCCAGGTCCGGTGCTGTTATCTAAATTAATGATTCCGGTTTCAACGCTGTTTGGTTGATGTGGTAATTGATCTTTCATAAAGACACCTCTGAAGTTTTTAATCGCGAGTTTTTTAGCAGCATCGAGTAAATCAAAATTGGACATAGGAATCTTTGATTCCCGAGTCATAGACTCCTCAACAATTGGGTTGGAAATCGAAGATTTCTGAATTAATAAACCGGTCCTAGTCTTAGACCCTTTCCGCTGTATCATGAATACGGGGTTCCTGGTAGTCTTAGACCCTTTCCCTTTTTTTTATATCCTTTCCCAGTTGCCTTCTTTAGTGCCATTCCTGCTGCAGTACCAACGGCTCCTAACGCTGCCGCTTTAGCCACCGCTGGGGCTGCTGCTGCAATCAATGCTGGAATCGCAGCTAACAACGGGAATATACCGCCTGTTTTAATCATATTTTTGATAGCAGCCGCAGAAAAAGTAATCTGAACACCCTTTTTTGCTACTAGTGCATCATTGAAATGTTTCACCTGACGAGTTGTCAGCGATAGTTTATTTGCACCACCAGTCATTTGGTTGGGTTTCAACGTGATTGTGGTTCCACATTTTTTAGCTGATTCCGATTGCAATTTTTTTAATTGACCGGGAGTTAACGCAACACTAATAACACTATATGACATATTATACATAATTGATTGATTCTAAATCGTTTACAATTTCAATTACATGTTTTCCACTGGTGCATCTACCACTCTCATTCTTCCACCAACACCTTCAAGTAGCATTGATTTATCACTGAGAATGACAGCAACCGCTCTATAATCAGCAATAGCACCACGAGTCACATTAGCTCTAAAATGTATATCAACAACAGATTGTCTCATCAAATCGAGATGTTCCAGTGAGAAGTAATAGATCGGATAGAGACTTTTAAAATCCAATTGTGATATTTGCAAACCAGTATCCACATTTTGATCGCGTGCCATAAATGACAACAGACGATGATAAACTCGTGCAATATGATTTTCTGTGTAATTAAGTTGTATATCCTCGGATGGTTCCTGTTGGCCGTTTATTCTCAGTGAGACGTCTTTCACACCTAATTGATCAAATATCATATGACTGAAACGTTGATCGCCAACTCGTGCGTTATCTTGTAACGCAATAAATATATGACGTGGCGCAGAAACGCCTTGTTCTGATGCTAGGTTCCAAGTGAATAACCCGTTGATATTTGATTGTTTAACATCTGTACTCACGGTTAGCCAACTTAGTAATGATTTTCCTCCTTGGTCCATAAATGATAGTAATCGTTCTTCTGCGGTGATTGCTGGAGTCAACACTGGCATCCACAATGATATTTTTGTTAAATTGACTTTACCGGCATCAGCATTTGGATTTGCATTGTCTGCTGGAATCCTCCAGATTGCGTCACTATCATCACTCTTTCGTACAAGCGATACTGTATGCTTCGCCCCGTAGATAACTTTTCGGACGTTTCTACAGAATCCAAATATATGATGCAGTGGAATCGCGGATGAAAATGATTTACGCGCTCCTTGCAACATTAAAATACGTGTTGCAGCTCCTAGATTGAAATTAACATCGTTGTTTATAATCATATCTTCGGCATCAATATTAGCGGTGCCAGCATTATTCTTTGGTCGTCTTACAACAAATTGTTTTCCTCCAGCGGTATTTGTAGCATCTTTTGCAAACATCATAGAAGGTCCTGCTGATCTTGTATAATCATCAGAATATCTCGCTAACCCGATTATTGTTGTAGCCACATCAACATCGCGATCTATCGACTCAATTTCTTTTCCATCAATGAGATATTTTGCACTCTCAAATAACGCCATGATACCATTATTGACAAAACCGACTTGAGTACCAGCTGGATACGGTGCTGGTACAGCAGGAGTATCAGCAGCTGTTACAATTTCTCCTTCTACTTCAATAAACGCTTCAGCGGGTAGAAAGTATTTACTGGTATCATGGACTTGAAGATCAATTCTTGCTCGACTATTTGAGTCTATGGCATGATAGGCGTAATATTGATAATCGCGTACAGAATCATCCTTGCCAACTGGGGCGTCTATATCAAACGCTGGATCAGGTGACTTTTTGAACATTTTATTCTATTTATCAGAGTCTAAATCGCGATTTTCCATTTTCATCGTCGTAGTTTTTTAAAGCCACTTCCTGCTATCATATTTGCAATATTGCTTTGGTCGGGGTTTAAAGCCATCGATGCTAATTTTTCATCTACTGCGTTATTTATAATTCTACTAACACTTGCAGGCATTTCCGCTGTAGACGGTAACGGTTTTGAAAATCCTTTGGATTTCATCCGTGATTTCACTAATGATGTTAATTTATTCTTCGCAGTTGAAAACGCTTTTCCAGCAAGATCTCCAACAGCACCAATACCCTTATCACGAATAACATCAATTGCTTTCATTCCTAATTGTTTAGCCAACGGCATCACTTTTGGAGCCATTCTCGCAAATAACCCTAAAATGGTATTACCTAAACCATCTCCGTAGTATGCTCTATAAACCGGAAACCGTGAATTAACTACGTAGACGGGGGTTGGTTTATCATGATTGTAGTGTATGATCATTATTTGAAATCAGAAACAATTTTTCAATTGACTTTTCAATTCAGTCACTATGATACCCACTTTCCACTAACTCGCCAATGAAATCTCGATATGTGCTGATATCCATGATACCACCCTGAAATAATCGTCTACAGATATCAGCTGCTTCATTAATTATTTCCGGTGAGTTATTTCCGGCTCGGAACCCTCCTACAAGAACCTCTAATCGTGATATATCACTGAGAACACTACCAGGACATGAAACGCTAGCGTTTCCAACTAGACCACTCCCCAGAAATTTCTTCTCATCGTATGGCTGTCTTATTTGGAGTTGAAATTTTCTCTTGAAGTCTCTGTATTCCTTCATCCTTCTATCTAAACCCCCAGTATTTATTTCATACACTATATCAGCCCATTCATTATGTGACATTCTATAATCCGAATAATTGTCCGTGAAAAACCTCTCTTGTGAATCATAGCTGTTAGCAGCGAATTCACCTAAATTGTCTATATCCTCGTTGAGAATTTGTTGTTTAGCGCTCTCGGTAAATATAATTGATTTAGGTAGTCCACTAACTAGTTCTTCCTGAAATCCTTTAAATTTTCGCTTCGAAGCGGTTGATATATCCTGAGGAAGTGATTGCAAGGATTTTTTTGTTTGTTTAGTTCTTTTTGCTATTTTTTCTAACACAGGAATAAGACCCTCTTCTTTTCTTTTACCGTCAGGATCATCTCCCAGTATAGCACGCTCTATCTCCTTCGTTGCTGTGGTTACTGGTTTAAACAATTCTTCAGATCCCGCAGCAAAATCAGTCTGAAGACTCTGTCGTTGTTGTAGTTTATTCCGTACAGAGTCACGAATTGGTACAAATCTCTTAATTGCATCTAATCGTTCACGAGCCAATCGGGTTGTTAATGCTTCATTGACCATTATTTGAAATCAGAAACAATTTTTCAATTGTAAAACAATTTTTCAATCCCGACCTAACACCATCGGATGGTCATGGAAGTGTTATTTCATCGTGAGACAGCTTCGTTCATCGATGAGGGAAGTGTCCAAATTGTATATAAAAATAATTAATACTGTCACTTCCCTCATTCTATTTTTGATCAATCTGACATATCATCCATCGATTTTTGACATCCCTTGAGGGTCGGCTAAAAAAAATGATTAATGGTCGGGCAATCAAATAATGATAAATAGTCGGTCAATCAAATAATGATAAATGGTCAATCAAAATTGTTCATTTTCTTGAATTAACGCCCGTAGGTTTCTAACTTTAGAATTAACCTCCTTTTTCAATTCGTATTCGTACCCCAATTCTTTTCGTATTCGTTCTACGATGGTATACAACGGAGCGAACACACTTACGTCACTGGAAAATGCGAGAGAGTCCCGAATAGAATTCTGAATTCTTTTGATGAGCGCATACTTCTTTGGTAGCATATACTTGTTAGTGCTAACTCCGTATTCAATATCCTGAAAATCAGACATGATTTGATCAGGATTTAACCCATCTGATAGTTCAATATCCCAACTTTTCAATTTTGAAATCTCGGATAAAATGCTATTCATGTTTTCAGAATTCATTATTCTATAATAATGATATATTTCTAAATGAAAAATATGACGCATTAGACGTAACTAAATCGAATTTTCTGTCCAGTCCCCTTTGAAATAGCCGATCGACAAATCCCCTCTGCAACTCTTCGTACTGAGGGTCCACAAATATCGAAATGCCTACCGGCGCTGGTTATTGATTGAAATATTTTTTCTTCGTTAGTTATCGTATTCAAAGATTTCACAGGTCTCTTCCCAACCGTTTTGTATTTTCCAGTCTTCCCTCGTTTGGTATTCTCACTTTGTGTGATAGCCTGCAGATTTGATAAAGAATTGTTCTTTGGATTAGAATCGATATGATCAATAACAAAATCATCCTCGATCAATCCATTGAAACATTCAAATGCGAAACGATGATTAAGATATCTCTTCTTCCCGCCAACAGTAAACATCAAGTATCCTTGATTATTCACAGAACCAACTGGTTTCTTCAGTCTGCGGTTTCTTACAACACCATCACTAGATGCTTCATAATTTGTGATCACAGGGTGTTGTCTGAATTCTTGGTTCATTCGTATACATAATACTATTGTTTGTCTAATTCATTGTTTGGTTTAATCATTACATCACTGGAGAATCTTTCGATGTAGTCTTGAGGAGTTCTTATGATTTTATCCTTGATGTTGTCAGGGTCAAGGACCTTTTCAGGGTCAAAATTTCTGATTGATTGTCCATTTTTGATTCTTTTATCATAATAACGCTTCAACTCCCTGTATCGCTTACCACCGCAATTTAGACACAACTGAGATTTTCCCCTGACCCCAACTCCACATAGAATACAGGGTAACGGACCAAGGCTTCCACGTCGAAAGCTTTGCATATGATACCCACAAAACTCATTTCTGCATGATTTGTTACACGGGGTTATTGATCCAATCATAAGCCACTTACAGTGATTCATTATATAAAAATCTTTCATTTAAATGCTTGTTTTAATTATAGCATGAGGGAATTAAGGAGAACTCCTTCGAAAAATGCTGAATTCAATGCTGATAAGGAGTTTAAGAGATTATTGAAAATCAATCCTAAATTTAATATCGATAGACCCAAAAAAGTCCAATAGACGGAAACATGAAAGAGTTTAAGAGATTATTGAAAATCAATCCTAAATTTAATATCGATAGACCCAAAAAACGTCCAATAGACGGAAACATGAAAGAGTTTAGGAGATTATTAAAAATTAATCCTAAACTTAATATCGATAGACCCAAAAAACGTAACAAACGTCCAAGAGACGGAAACATGAAAGAGTTTAAGAGATTATTAAAAATTAATCCTAAATTTAATATCGATAAACCAAAAAAAACGTAACAAACGTCCAAGAGACGGAAATATGAAAGAGTTTAAGAGATTATTAAAAATTAATCCTAAATTTAATCTCGATAAACCAAAAAAAACGTCCAAGAGATTACCCTGGAAAGATGCTCAATTCAATCTCGATATAGTTTCAAATACACCAAAGAATACAATTCTTGATAAAGCCATGATTAGTAAAATCAGAGATTGTTTTAATGAATTCAAGCGTGATGGAGCATCTTATTGTTGGTCAACATTTCGAATTGATGGTGTTGTTGACGCTACCATGAATGATGAAAAAGCAGCAGTGATAATTTCACGTGTTGGGGAAAAACGGTATTTTTTCCGAATCAAATTCATTATCGAAGTCGATGGTAAATGGATTATTAGGGATAAATTTGAACCAATTCTCAAGAATAAAAAAGCTGTCATTGTGAGTAGAGATTCCAAACCAGGAATTCTAACCGGCATTGACAAACCATACTACGAAAGATCTTATCCCGTAACAGCAATGGTTTATGGGATATATCCGTTAAATGATAAACCCGATATCGCAAAACTAGCTCCTATGAAATATTCGTCAGGGCTTAATTGTGTAGCAGAACGAATAATAGAACACTTCACAAATGCATCCCGAGGAAATAAACTAACTGATCTGCGACGTAGGAAAATAACCGAATGGGAACTGACAGTGAAACAGCATGGTGCAAAGATTTCTGATATAGCTAAATTAGAAACATCATTAAGATTTCCAATAACAGTTATGACGATAACCGGAGAGGTTTTATACGAACCGAAATATAACAAAAATGGAGCACCAATACAGATTATTGATCATAATAAACACGCGTGGACACCTGCGGTAACAGTATTTCCACGAGAACGAACCGTGAAATATATCCCTAAGGAGTTCGTCGGGGATGTTTTCTATGAAGAGAGATTATTTGATGCTATTCATGCGTTGTGTAAGGATGATCCTGTGTCAGTGTGGTTACTTAGAAGTGATGAAGATCCCGAAATAGGATTCGATCAATTTGTAAAACCAAATGGTGAATTATATCGCGTTGAAGAATTAGATAACAGAATGAGAAAAATCGCTAGTGATTTTTCACCGGAGAATTCCCATGAAAAACTACTCACGGATAGTTTTACTATTCCATCAGTGGTAGCTCACTTCGCAAGAGAAAAAAACTCATGGCGTCCAACACGAAGTGATTTTCTCGAAGATGTTAAATTGAGTTGCGTCGAATTTGGTCATGGAGGACTGTGGAATACGAAATACTCACTTGATGGTATGATTTCAATTGATATAGCCGCGTGTTATCCCGGAAGTTTTCTCGGATATGGGGAATGTGCTGAGTACTTCAAACGATTTGGACACCCCACGCATGAAATGACTCGTGTTGCGATTAATGGACCATTGCCTGATTTTGATTTAACCGGATTCGCTCGTGTGATATCATTTGAATTAGCTACAGGGTTACATCCGTGTAGTTATGTTTGGCTCGGTAGACATCTATCTGAAAAGGCCTGGATGCCAATAGTGCTATTGAGATATATGATTGATTGTGGTATGCTAATATCGTTGATCATCGGTGAAGCGATTATATGCTATCGAGCTCAGAAAGAAGTTTGGCTACCACAACCCGATCTAGATCGTATAATCAGCGAACAGCGAAAACAATTCCCTGATTTCAATGAAGAACAAATCATGAATTTGTCTATGAAGTTATTTGAAATTAAAAAAGAACAAGCAAAAGATTTTGGACGAAGAATAATCGGTAAATTCACTCAAGGTGGACGGTACGACAACGCAAAATATTCTTCGCGGTTGATCATAGACGTCGCTGAATACGATTTTATTGTAGCGGATTTAATGAAACAGGGAAAACTTGTATCCCGTAAGGATGCTTTTCTATCCAATGGTGAGAAAATGGGTACGGTTGTTACCTACTGTGATGGATATAATTCCCAGTACACACATTTGAGAAGTTCAATGCTAGCCTATGCTTCTATTAATCTATTTTCGATGATAAATAGATTTCCTAATACCGCGGTTAGAGTGGCCACTGATTCGATGTATATACACAATAAGTACAAATCAGCTGTAGCTAAATTCACAGATCCCGAAGAAAATTGGGGGCGTTGGCGATTTAAAAAGGAGATGCTACATGAGTATTGTGAATCCGCAGACGTTGCCATGGATGATAAATATCTTTGTTGTAACCGTATTGAAAATCAATCAGAATTTTCTAATGCACCACCGGTATCTGATCCAGTATGTAGATACAAGACAGTTTATTTAAACGGTTGTGGTGGGTCAGGAAAGAAAACTCGTGCAATTGAATTATTTCGTCGGTCAACCATGATTGTGCTAACACCGACTCACAGACTCGCCAGAGAGATGATACAGCGAGGGGTAAATGCCTGTACTTACCATAGTTTCTTTCGATGGAAGGGTGACAAATGGACTCCTGAGCGTATGGGTGATAAATTCATTCCTGAAATCATCATTTGGGATGAAATATGCACAGTGTCATTAGATGTATTACAAACATTTCTTGAGTGGTTGTTAAACAAAAACACAAAAGTCGTCATGTGCGGTGATCACGGCCAACCACCACCATTTGTCGGTGCATCTCCACATGAATGGCTAAGGGGTTTTGTAGACTATTATGAAGAAATTACCACTGATTATAGATCACTTGATGAACGATTACGAGAATTCAAAGCGCTAATTAGATTACAACCGGATAGAATCCAATGCGAAATAGCGCGTGAAGTGATTTCAGAAACTCCAATGAATGATTTCTGGGAAACATGGAGACCAAATGATTTGATAATTGCAAGTAGAAAAATAGTCAGGGACACACTTCAGATGAAGTTATTTGAATTACATAAAGAAAAATTTGCAACGCTTCCAGTACCCCTTTGTTATAGGCCATCGGATACACGAAAACAGAATATTGAAGTTGATATTCCAGGACAGAGTGAAAAACAAATTCTCGTATTAAATGATATTGTGCTGGTTGATATCAATGTCGTTGAAGATGCATTGCGTGCTAATAAATCCCCGTGGACGCTAGGATACGCAGCAACAATACACTCTTCACAGGGATTGACTATATCGGATACAATTGTTTGGATGGTGGATAATCACATCGAATGGTCGAATTTAGTCTATCTCGCAGTATCCAGAGTACGAAAAATAAATCAACTTCGAAGAATTGTTTTCGATGATAATGACACCACAATAAATGATATTGATGTTAAAATTATTGATAAAAAACTCTCCGGTTACAAACAACAGGATAAAAAAAAACAACGAGAATTTGATATTGATGCTGAATTAATAATTACGCTGAAGAAACAACAGAATAATCACTGCGCGAGTTGCAATTGTATAATGCGTTGGCAGTATTCGGATAAGGATCCTCGCCAATTCACCGTAGACAGAAAAAATAACAATCTCGGTCATGTCAGAAACAATGTGATGTTGACTTGTCTTGAGTGCAATAGACGCAACGGTGCTAGTTAAGACCATGCGGTGGCAATTGAGTATCCTCGGGAATTACCTGTAGTTGTTGTCTAGTAAATCCTCGTTGAGGGGCAGTTGAATCCAGTTTATAGATTGCTGGTCTACCAGTTGATCGTGTTATAGTAGATATCTTGTGTGCAGTAACACTCCAAATAGGATCAGTAGCCCTTTTTCTACCCCCTTCAAGCTCTCCTGGTTCATATAAATACCTAACAGTGACATTACTATGAAGAATTGGTTCTTTGAAATCTTTTTGTGGTTGTACGGGTATTGACTTCTTTTTAATCGCGTTGATAGGTTTCATGTTGATTGTTCTAGTAATTATAGTAATCTAGTAATTCTAGTAATCTCGTTATTCAGTGCAGTAATCACAGATGGTAATCTTTTAACCCATTCACGGGATCTTTTTTCTTGGATGAATTCTTTTGCGTATTGATATCCAAATAACCGCTCAGCAATCGTCCGATTAAATCGTTCTACAATGGCCTGATCGCGATGTAGCGCAGTATGCCCTCGTCGTATGGTGACATTATGATGTTTCATTGTAGATAACACTGCACCCTGAAATTCCTTGCCAGGATCAACCTGCAATAGATTTGGCCAGTGCAGAGGACCTCGTCGATAAATCCTTTCAAATGCAGAAGCGACTTCAGTGGCTGATTTTGTTTTTAACGGTTCTGCTTCTTTGTATCGACTTGCAATATCAACTACGGTTAAAGCGTATTTGTAACCACGATCATGTGGCAGAAATAATATATCAGCCTGATGAACTTCATTAGGAGCGGTCACATCAAAATGCGAGAATTGAATTTGTTTAGGCGGTGGTAGATAAATTTGCCATAGTGCCTGTTTGGATAACCAATTAGCCGCAGTGGTTTTTTTCACTTTTGCAGCGCTAGCGAGTTTATGGACTGCTGATTTACCCCTCCAGTATCCTCTTGGGGAATAATAAATTGATTCCATATTATTAATTACCGGCACCTAACATCAATTTACTTTTCATAGCCGATTTTATTAAAAATGAAGCCAATTTTTCTTTGAAGGATTTATCAGGAATAGCATTTAACGCATGAATTAATTTCACATCTGCGAGATGCCTGTGTTGCAGATTGCTGCTTTTATAAGCAACATCATGAAGGTGACAGGCCTTATCAATGGCGTTTATTGGTTCTTCACCGGGTCGGGACTGATTTTGATCATTGAGTCTGATATCAAGTCTGGTTCCCGGTCCACAGTAGCTATATCCTGGAAGGTGCTTTTCTCCGGGGTACTTTGCCCATGGGGTTCCAGGGAGCTTTGCCAATTTGGCTGCGATATCACCTCCTCGTTTTTTTTAAAAACATCTCCGGATTGTAAAATCTTTGATTTTGTAGAAACAAATCTGAACTTCTTAATACCACATGTTGCACATCTACCAGAAAGCGCTGATCGGTTATTTTTAGTTGTAACCGTCGTCACATCATCTGTGCCAGTACGCGTTTTACACTTCACACAATATAGATCCATAATTTATGTATAGAAATATGGATATAATTGATTTTTCAGCGACTAAAAGAAGAGAACCGGTTAAGCATCATGCAGCGCTACCAAACTCTATCCGGATGATTATAATCGGGCCATCTGGATCCGGTAAAACGCAATTGTTACTCAATTTAATAATGAGATGGATGAAGTGGGATAAGTTGTATTTAATTGCCCCTAGCGTAGATGATCAACGATGTTATGAAGTGCTAAAAGATTTTAATGAAAACGCTTCAGAAATTAAGGGTGAGAACGCCATTGAATTTATAACCGATATCGATGAAGCACCGAGTATTGATGATATTGATGGAGATATTAACAATTTAGTCGTATACGACGATATAATGTTGGATAAACAAAAAAATCCTGCTAGGATCTTTTCCCGGGGGCGTCACAAAAACACTGACGTGATATATGTCACTCAACGCTACACTCAGGTTCCAAAAGTCATCAGAGATAACTGCAATATTCTTGCTGTATTCGACGGAGTTGATACTCATACTCTTAGAAATATTTGGCAGACATGGTGCTCTGATATGGACTTCAATCAATTTCGAGATTTCTTTAGTCATGCTCAGTCGACTCCGCACGGATTCGCAACAATAAATCTACATGATCCTCGGACACGATATCGTATCGGACTTGATCAAATATTTGGTTAAAATTATTTATTATTTTTTGTTAACCCATAGCAGCAGAGAGGGTGGATGACAACAAGTTGCGACCAAAATTGATTAAAAAATCGTAAAAATCTCCGTTTTCATTTTTTTAGTTAAAATGAGATTTCGTAGGGAAGGCTCGTTAAGATTTCAATCAATTTTTTGTCTGAAAACGTTGTAGGGTTTGCCCCTGAGATATTTTTTTTTGGTTAAAATGAGATTATAGGACGGCTCGTTTTAGGATTTCAATCAAAATTTGTCTAAATACGTTGTAGGATTCACCCTCTCTGCTGCTTCTTTATCTTTTATCCGTTCTATTTTTGTAAACACACGGAATAATCCATCTTTCCATGTTTTCTTGTCTACGGTTTTATAATATTTGCCAATATACTGTTCTCTGTAATTAAAACTATTAACGACGAATTTAGCTATTTCTTCCATACTGGAAATTTTTTTATTTTCTAATTCATTGAGTTTATCCGGAATAAATTTATCTTTGAATGAAACTCTTTCTTTTTTACCCTTTTCTTCTTGTTGAAATTCAGGTGGTGGTGGGATAATATGAATATCACCTGGTGGTTCAATTTCTTCTTCTGCAAGTGGTGCTTGGAGTTCAAATGGTGGGGATCTAATATCAATACCGCCTAATCGTTATATTTCTTCCTGAAGTTGTCGTTCTTGTTGTGCTCGTTGTCTTGCAGCAATTATTATATCAGCAGGAAGTGTTTTTAAAGCTTTTTTTGTTTGTCTGGATCTTCTTGCTATTTTTTTAGTTTCCGTTGCTATTTTTTTAAGTTCACCAATAAGAGGCTTTTCTTTCTCGGGGTCATCCCCCCATATAGCTCGCTCTACTCCTTTCGTTGCAGTTGTAATCGGTCTAAACAAATCTTCAGTTCCGGCTGAAAAGTCAGTCTGAAGACTGTCTAGCTTGTAATTTACTTCTGACAGAGTCGCGAATTGGTAAGAATTTCCTAATTGAAGATAATCTCTCCCTCGCTAATCGAGTGCTTCGTTCACCATTATTCAAATTGTTTACATTTTTCCAATTTGAATCCAGAAATTGAAGATTTTCCGGAGATTTCAATCTAAATGTAATGACAAAGTCACTATAATAAGAAAACATCTTTAATCAGTCAAAAAAAGGTCCCTCCCCCCAAAAAAAATGTTTCAGTAATTAACGATATTATAAAATCTACAACTTTGTTATAATACACGTTCATTGATTGTTAACTAAAACCGCTAACCAAAAGCATCTATTGATTATACATACATTTAGTCCTAAGCAGCTGGGTTATGACATTTGGGAAATTTTGATCGTATGAGCGCATCACACCTGTTACCAATCGATGCAGTGTTTTGTATTCTGTTCAATAGACGCGCATTATAGCTTGTATAAACACGTAGAAGATTTATAGGACATAGTCGGGGGTGGGATAATGGCGAATACATATATTTCAAGCTTTTTCTAAGTGATTTCAATCATAAGAACAATTCTTTATTGTTACACAAAGTGTTAATTATTTATTCGGCCGAAGGGAGATTTTCGTTCTGTTTGATTAGCGTTTTAATCTCTCTGATTTTTTAATTAAGTGTGCGTTTCAGTTCATATTGTTGCCCCAGTTGTCTTCTGATCCTTTCTACGGCAGTGAATAACGGGACAATTTTACTGACGTCGCTACAGAATACAAGTGATTCACGAATTGAATTCTGGATTTTTTTAATGAAAGCATATTCTTTCGGTTATTCATAACACTGAATTCTATATCTTCAAAATCCGACTTAATTTGTTCACAGTTTAGACTATCTGATAATTGAAATCCCTGGCTTTTCAAACTTAAGATTTCAGCTATGATTTCATTGATATCTTCAGAATCCATTATTATACATAATGAAAATATATTTCTAATATAACATGATATATTGTTTTGAAAAAATTGGTCATAATACCACCGTTGACATCATTCATTAATCCATTCATTGTAGTATGCATGTAAATGTGACGTCATTTGCCAAGCATGTCTTCTTGACGGTCTAATCCGCTATTTGGCGAGTTAGGCCTCCTTTCAGGAGATCTTTAATGTGACATCATTTGCCAAGCATGTCTTCATGGCGGTCTGATCCGCTATTTGGCGAGTTAGGCCTCCTTTCAGGAGATTATGTTTCGATCAGATGAAAACACACCTGAGTAGTACCAAATGAGGTCATCATCATAAAAAAGGTCAAAATTGACCCAATTGTTTTGAAAAATATATCAATGCCATATCAGAAACATTTTTTTATTATATGATATGAATTCTAAAGATATCAATGAGATTATAAACGAGATTTTAAGTTTGAAAAGCCAGGGATTTCAATTATCAGATAGTCTAAACTGTGATCAAGTTACGTCGGACTTCGAAGACATAGAATTCAGTGTTATGAATAGCAAAATGTCTTACCGAAACAATACACCTTCATTACGAATCCAGAATTCCATTTCGTAAATCACTTGTTTTCTGTAGCGACGTCAGTAATTTTGTCCCGTTATTTACTGTTGTAGAAAGGACCAGTTGACAATTGGGACAGCACAGGACATAACTGAAACAATCATACTTTCATACTCGTACGAGTTATCTCCCTTGGTGTTATATAAAACATGATTAGACATACGAAAATTGAATCTTTTGTCAAGTCCTTTTTGAAAAAGCCGAACGGGTTATTCCCTATGCAACATATCGTATTGAGGATCTACAAATACTGAAATATCTACCAGCTTCATACATATATTGGAATATTTTTTCTTCATTAGTTGCTGTATTAACCGATTTTATGGGTCTCCTTGCAACTGTTTTCCAAGTACCACTCGTTTGATATTCTCACTCTGTGAAATAGCTTGCAGATTATCCAATTTGTTATTATAAGGATTGGAATCAATGTGATCGATTACAAGACCATCTTTGATCAATCCGTTATATACTTCATACACAAAATGATGACAATATGAAATTTCCCTCCAGCGTTAAACACCAAATACCCCATACCACTGTCAGCACCAATTGGTTTCTTCAGTCTGCAGTGTCTGACAATACCATCAAGGGATGTCTCGTAGTTTGCAATCACAGGGTGTGGTCGAAATTCTTGATTCATTTTATACTATACTATACTATTTGTCTAATTCATTGTCTGTTCTAATGATTACATTTGGAAATCTTCCGATGTAGTCTTGAGGAGTTCTTATGATTTTGTCGTTGACGCTGTCAGGGTCAGAGTCATTGATGGAGTTTTTAACTCTCTTATCATAATAACGCTTCAACTCTCTGTATCTCTTACCGCCGCAACCGAGACATAATTATGATATTCCTCGCACCCCTACTTCACATCTTATACAAGGAATCGGACCAAGACTTCCGTTACGAACGCTTTGCATATGATACCCACAGAACTCCTTTCTGCATGATTTGTTACACGGGGTTACTGATCCAATAATAAGCCATTTGCAATGATTCATTATATAATATATTCTTTATTTAAATACTTGTTTTAATTATAGCATGAATGAGTTCGAGAGATTACCGAAAATTACGCCTTCGAAAAATTCTAAATTCAATCTCGATAGAGTCTCCGTAGCACCAAAGAATCTAATAGGTGATAGAATCATGATAAGTAAAATTCGTGATTGTTTTAATGAATTCAAACACGATGGAGCATCTCACTGTTGGTCAACATTTCGAATTGATGGTTGCGTTGATGCTACCATGAACGATAAAAGAGCAGCCAAGATAATCTCACATCTTGGGCGAAAAAGGTATTTTTTTAGAATAACATTCATTATCTGTTCAGACACAGGAGATTGGATTATTCGGGATAAATTTGAACCCATCTTGAAGGATAAAAGAACTGTCACTGTGAGTCAAGATTCAAAACCAGGAATTTTGACTGGAATTGACAAACCGTATTACGAGAGATCTTATCCTATAACAGCAGTTGTTTATGGGATATATCCGCTAAATGATAAACCGAGTATTGAAAAACTAGCACCGATGAAACTGCCGTCGTTGAATTGTGTAGCAGAACGAATATTAGAACACTTCCCAAATGCATTGCGTGGAAATAAATTGACTGATCTAAGACGTAAAAAAATAACCGAGTGGGGACTAACAGTAAAGGAGCACGGGGCAACAATTCAAAATGTGGCAGCATTAGAACGAATACTAATATTCCCAAAATCGGTAATGACGATAACATGCGAGATATTATACGAAACGAAATATAAATCGAGAGGAGCTCAAATCAAAAATTGTTGATCATAATGAACACGCATGGACACCTGCAGTAACAATATTTCCGCGGGATAGAACCATAAAATATATACCCGTAGAGTTCTCCGGATAAGAGAAACTATTTGATTTTATTCACCAACTGAGTAAAAACGATCCTGTGTCAGTGTGGTTACTTAACTCCGAGGGCAGATTCGGTCAATTTGTAAGACCCAATGGAGAATTATACCGGACTGAGCCTCTCCATGAGGCGATGAAGAAACTAGCTAGTAATTTCTCGGAGAGTTTCGACGACGAACAATTACTAACAAATTGTTTTAAAATTCCGTCGGTTGCAGCACATTTTGCGAGAAAGAGAAACACATGGAAACCAACGCGAGTTGAGTTTCTCACAGACATCAAATCAAGTTGTATAGAATTTAACCACGGTGGATTATGGAATACAAAATACACCGCTCAAACTATTATTTCAGTTGATATGGTTGCGTGTTATCCGGCGAGTTTTCTCGGGTACGGAGAATGCGCTGAATACTTCAAGCGATTTGGACATCCCACACACGAGATGGTCCGTGTTGCTATTAATGGGCCACTGCCTGATTTTGATTTAACCGGATTCGCTCGTGTGGTATCATTTGAATTGGTTACAGGACTTCATCCGTGCTGTTATGTTTGGATTGGTAGACATATCTCTGAAAAACACTGGATGCCAATAGTGCTATTACGATATATGATTGATTGTAGAATGCTGATATCGTTGATTGTCAGTGAAGCGATTATATCATATCGAGCTCAGACTGAAGTCTGGTTACCACAACCCAATCTAGATAGTATAATCAGCGAACAACGAAAACAGTTTTCCGATCTTGACGAAGAATATATTGTGAAATGGTTCAAACAGTTATTTCAAGTTAGAAATAAAGACGCAAAGGATCTTGGTAGAAGAATAATTGGTAAATTTACTCAATTTACTGGAAAATAAGACAATAAACGATATTCTTCACGGTTGATTATAGATAGCGTTGAATACGATTTTATAATCGCGGATATAACATCTAAGGGTATATATGTCGATCGTAAAGACGCTTTCTTGTCCGATGGAACAAAATTCGGTACAATTGTTACTTACGCAGACGGAGAAAATCTTCAGTATACACATTTGAGAGCGTCTATGCTGGCTTATGCTTCTATTAATCTGTTTTCGATGATAAATAGATTTCCTGACACCGCAGTTAGAGTCGCCACTGATTCATTTTATATAGACGCGAAACACAGGGAAGAAGTGGCCAAATTCACTAATTCTGACGAGAGGTGGGGATCATAGAGAATTAAGCGGGAAATACTGCGTGACTATTCCAAATCAGCAGATGTTGCGATTGAAGATAAATATTTTAAAAATAATCAGATATAAGAACTATCTAATGCACCGCAGATATCTGATCCAATATGTATATGTAAAACCAACTACCTAAACGGCTGTGGCGGGTCAGGAAAGACGACTCGTGCGATTGAGTTATTTCGTAGAAACGCTAGCGTTTCCAAATCAAACATGATTGTGCTAACACCAACACACAGACTTACCAGAGAGATGAAACAACGAGGAATTAATGCCTGTACTGTTTCTTTCGATGTAAAGGTGATGAATGGACTCCTGAACGAATGGGTGAGAAATTTATTCCTGAAGTCATTATTTGGGATGAAATATGCATAGTCTCATTAGATGTATTACAAAAATTTCTCGATTGGTTATTGTTAGGGAATACAAAAGTAATAATCTGCGGAGATCATGGTCAACCACCACCATTTGTCAGTTTATCGCCACATGATTGGTTGAAGAATTTTGTAGACTATTATGAAGAAATTAACACCGATCATAGAGCACTTGATGAACAATTACGCGAGTTCAAGAAACTAATCAGTTTACATACGGATAGAATTCAATGTGAGATAGCGCGTGAAATAATTTCAGAAACACCATTAAAAGATTTCTGGGAAGCGTGGAAACCATACGATTTGATAGTGGCGAGTAGAAAGATAGTCAGAGACACACTTCAGATGAAGTTATTTGAACTGCATAAAGAAAAATTAACAACACTACCAGTACCGCTGTGTTACAGGCCTTCGGATATACGAAAACAGAATATTGAAGTTGATATTCCAGGCTTGACAGAGTCAAGAAAGCAGAATTTAGTGTTAAATGATATTGTGTTGGTTGATATCAGCGTCGTCGAAGATGCATTGCGTGCTGATAAATCCCCATGGACGCTAGGTTACTCAGCGACGATACATTCTTCACAATGATTGACTATATCAGATACAATTGTTTGGATGGTGGATAATCACATCGAGTGGTCAAATTTAGTTTATCTCGCAGTGTCCAGAGTACGAAGAATAAATCAGCTTCGAAGAGTTGTTTTAGATGATAATGACAGTACAATAGGTGATAGTGTCAAGGACATAATCAGAAAAAAACTTTCTGGTTATAAACAGCAGGATAAAAAAAATAATAGAGAATTTGAAATTGATGCTGAATTAATAATTACGCTGAAGCAACAACAGAATAATCACTGCGCGAGTTGCAATTGTATAATGCGTTGGTGTTGGTCGGATAAAGATCCTCGACAATTTACCGTAGACAGAAAGAATAGCATCGTAGGTCATACTAGAAATAATGTGATGCTGACTTGTCTTTAATGCAACAGACGCAGAGGTGCTAGTTAAGACCACGCGGCGGTAATTGAGTATCCTCGGGTATCACTTGCAGTTGTTCACTAGTAAATCCTCGCTGAGGAGCGGTCAAATCCAGTCTATAGATTGCTGGTCTACCCGTAGATCGTGTTATACTAGATATTGTATGTACAATAACACTCCAAATAAGATCAGTAGCCCTTTTTGTGCCACCTTCGAGTTCTCCTGGTTCATATAAATACCTAACAGTGACATTATCGAGTATTGGTTGTTTTGAAAAATCTTTTTGCGGTTGTACGGGTATATACTTCTTTTTAATCGCGTTGTTATGTTTCATATTAATCGTTCGAGTAACCTCATTATTCAGCGCGGTAATTACGCCTGGTAATCTCTTGACCCATTCACGAGATCGTTTATCCTGAATAAATTCCTTCGCGTATTGATATCAAAATAACCGCTCAGCAAGTGTCCGATTAAATCGTTCAACAATTGCCTGATCGCGATGTAATGCAGTATGCCCTCGTCTGATAGTGACATTATGATGCTTCATTGTTGATAACACTGCACCCTGAAATTCCTTGCCAGGATCAACTTGTAATAGATTTGGCCAACGCAGAGGACCCCTTCGATAAATCCTTTCAAATGCAGAAGCCACTTCAGTTGATGATTTTGATTTTAGCGGTTCTGCTTGTTTGTATCGACTCGCAACATCAACTACGGTTAGCGCGTATTTGTAAACACCATCACGCGGCAGAAATAATATATCAGCTTGATGAACCTCATTAGGAACGGTCACATCAAAATGCGAGTAGTTAATTTGTTTAGGCGGCGGTAAATAAATTTGCCATATCGCCTGTTTGGATAACCAATTAGCCGCGGTGGTATATTTCACCGCTGAGGAGCTAGCGTATTTACCGATTGCTGCTTTGCCCCTCCAGTATCCTTTTGGAGAATAATAAATAGATTCCATGTTGTTATTAATTACCGGCACCTAACATCAATTTATCTTTCATAGCCGATTTTACTAACAATGAAGCCAACTTTTCTTTGAAGGATTTATCAGTGATAGAATCCAACGCATGAATTAATTTTACATCTGCGAGATGTCTGTGTTGCATATTGCTGCTTTTATAAGCAACATCATGAGCATGACACGCTTTATCAATAGCGTGTATTGGTTCTTCACCACGTCGAGGTTGGTTTTGATCATCGAGTCTGATATAGAGTCTGGTTCCGGGTCCACAATAACTATATCCTAGAAGGTGTTTTTCTCCTGGATACTTCGCCCATGGTGTTCCCGAGAGTTTAGTTAGCTTGGCTGCGATATCACCTCCTCTTTTTTTAAAAAATCCTTGGAAACAAATCTAAATTTCTTTGTACTACATTGTACACACTTACCGGAAAGTGCTGATCGGTTATTTTTAGTTGTAATCGATGTCAAGTCATCTGTGCCAGTACGCGCCTTACATTTCACACAATATAGATCCATAATATATTTATAATACCATGAATGTAATTGATTATTCAGCTACCCGACGACGGGAACCTATTAAACACCATGCGATGTTGCCGAATTCAATTAGTATGATTATAATCGGACCATCTGGAAGTGGCAAGACACAATTGTTACTTAATTTAATAACGAGATGGATGAAATGGGACAAGTTGTATTTGATAGCTCCAAGTCTAGATGATCAGCGATGTTACAA
Source organism: Unio pictorum (assembly GCA_030141615.1). Lineage (NCBI taxonomy): Eukaryota > Metazoa > Mollusca > Bivalvia > Unionida > Unionidae > Unio > Unio pictorum. The sequence goes on from JARLTB010000021.1 coordinate 44,195,388, forward strand.
TGTGTTAAAAGATTTTAACGACAAAGCGGTAGAAGAATCCGGCGAGGGTATTATTGAGTTTATAACCGATATCGATGAAGCACCGAGCATTGATGATATTGATGGAGATATTAACAATTTAGTCGTATACGATGATATCATGTTAGACAATCAAAAAAATCCCGCTAGGATATTTTCCAGATGTAGGCATAAAAGCACTGACGTGATATATGTCACTCAATGATACATACAAATACCAAAAGTGATCAGAGATAACTGCAATATTCTTGCCGTATTCAACGGAGTTGATACACATACTTTTAGAAATATTTTGCAAACTTGGTGCGGCGGTGATATGGATCATAATCAATTTAGAAATTTCTTTAGTCGCGCTCAGTCAATCCCACATGGATTTGTGACGATAAATTTATCAAATCCTCGGACGCGATATCGTGTCGGACTTGATAAAATATTCGGTTAAAATTGTTTACTGAATCTCGTAAAAGAGTTGTCAACCCATAGCAGCAGAGAGGGTGAATTCCAACGACAATGGCGTCTTTTTTTTGTCAAATGGTCCCCTACGTGGAAGCGTTAGTTTGACGAATCGACCCCTCTATTAAATATTTACTAGAAAGCCTCAGTTTGTCAAATAGACCTTTCTATTAAATATTAACGAGAAGGAAGACTCGTTGACGCCTACAAAGTTGGTCTGTTCACCCTCTCTGCTGCTCCCTAAATATTGTTCACTAACTTATATATTTTATCAAGATCAATTTATAACCAACGCACTGGTCGTTTTTGATCTTGTCGAGGAGTGCACGTTCACCATTGTGTTAAGCCATAGGGGTGAGTGTTAATTTATATTTCATTTGATATGCGAAGCCTATTAAGTTTGTAATGTCATATCGTGTAATGATTCATTTATTACAACGCATATTTGAAACGTTGTGAACTGTGAATTACTAGTTGCTATTAAGAGTTTAATGTAAAAGCATTTTCCAGAATTCGTTATTATTACCAGTTTTATTGAGTAGAGCTATCTAGAGCTATCTATATGTATGTACGTATGTCTGTACATGTGGTGCAGCCATGACTATAGACGTAGCTAATTCAAGGGTGCTGTATGCTGTCTGTGTGTGTGTTTATTTATGACTGTACATGTGGTGGATCCGTAAAGAGTGCAAGCGGCCGATACAAGTTTGGGGCCAACCCGAGGATTTTGTGAAACTGTGCGGTTTATCAGTTTATGAATCGTACGACTGTATAAGGGTCATGAAGCATATGTTTGTTTCAATTGTTATTTGAATTGGGTACATTTTCATTTACATGAGATTTTTTGAATCTTAGTTGTATTCCAGGAGGTTTATGTGAATCTCAGAGTGCAGAACAATTGAAACATATTTAAAAACCTTGAGATTTGTTTGAATGTTATTCGTAGTCCATACTCGAAATTATGTGAATATCTTATAGTGCATACTATTATTTGAAACGTATATGAAATCCATGAGGTTTCTTGAATCTGTATTTTATATTTGATAGCATAATTTTGGTTTAATTTCATTGTGTGAATGTTTGTTTAGAGTGATTGGATCAATCATATTTCGAAGCGTTAGAGAATCATATTTATACATCATATATTTTTCATTACTAATTAAGTTCATAAATTTTCATCTTTCACACATTGTGTTTGAGTTATTCATTTAATCCAAAATCCACTCGGTTTCTATTCTGCGACAAGAAGGTAATATATGTACACAAATAACGAAGCAAGTTAGCCAATGTTTTTCAAGTAGAAAAGGATTCAGACGTATTGATAAACATATGGCAATTATAGAATAATAATAAAATCACTCAAGAATTTCGTATAACAAACATTTAAAGCAGTAGACGTTTTTCGATGTTAACCGTAAAGAATTAAATGCAGTGTTCTGGGACAATGAAGGATATTTAAAAAGTCGGCAGAAACATTCAAATTTATGACTCGGAAAACCTACAAATAGTTTGTAGACTAAGCAGATGATATATATTAGGGACCTACGAAGCAAAATAGACATAAAAATACACTGAAAAGAGGATAATGGATAATGATAGTATACTTGATATCAAAACGTTTCATAATATATTTGGACGGAAAATATCGAAAACACAAATTGGACATCTCGCGGGATTGAACATTGAATATGGCATATAGGAATGACGTGCTCAGATGGGTTTCCTAATACATTTGCCAGAATTAAAAATAAACCAGACTGCATAAACGTAGAAAATGAAGTGGTGTTATTTTGCCGCAATACATTGTATAATTGCATCAAGTGATCAAGTAAATGAGTATCAACATACAAATTTAGAGATATTGTCTAGTTTAACAGATTTCTATAACGAAACAGGACATAAGGAATTTTGGAAAAGTGTAATTAATAATGGAAGTGATATATAGCGCCATTGATCGAAACTAAATCACGCCAATGAAAAAAATTGAGATAGAAATATAAAGTAGAAATACAATGAAATGCGGAAATGACACTCATATTTCAATGAGGTTGTCCTGATATTCCACCTTCAGTGAATCTCTAATCCGGAGACGACTACAAAGATGGAATTAAAATTCTACGGATAAATACTAGTTGCTTTCGTTCCTTATTCATCGTCATGATTGTCACAGTCATCAATAATAAACGAAGTATTTGTTTCTTGATATACAATGACCAATAGATCTAACAACCAGTTTATAATAAAAATCTTAGATTATCAGCTTTTTGATCCACGAATAACCAAAATATGTCGTATGCCGTACGTTGGACAGATAAAGTTCTCGTATTAGATCTCCATCTCATGCAATGAATTTTATAGTGTTACTGCAATTACGCACTCAGCAGAGAATCATGCTTTGATGCTCATTCATGTGATGACATCTAAATATACCAATCTAGCCACCCAGAGGAAGTGGATGCTACAATCCATGGAGTAGAGAGGTGCATTTCGGATGTGAAATCGTAGATTACATGTAACAAGTTGTACGTGAATGATGATAAATCTGAGGCCATTCAGAGCAGAACATTCTTTCTCATTCACATCCTTAACCTCAAACAATAAATATCAGGAACACCAACATTAAAGTCTCACAGTCAGTACAAAACCTAAGTATTACTCTGCACAGTACTCTCACACTGCACCAGCATGTTATGAACATATGCAAGGCTGCATATCTTAAGATGTGACGCATAGCTCCATTCGCAAATATCTTTTAGCTGATGCCACTAAAAGCAAGTGTGTTCATTGATACTTTCAAGACTGGACTATTATAACTGATTTATGTCTGGTTCATCTCAATATCTGCTCCATATAATTCGAAACGTTCAAAACACAGCTGATCCGATCATCCATAGAGTACCACGATAAGAGCACACCTCCGCACTGCTCTGTACTTTACAATGGCTCTCCATTCGATCCAGACTCAAACATAGACTTTGTTCTCTGTGCTACATTTCACTGACTGACTTCAGTCCAACATATCTACCTGGCCTCACCCATGTGTACACACCTGTAAGATACTTACGCTCCTCTTCTGATAATCGTATACTCATTATTCCTACTATGACAACGAGGTCATATAGACCAGGTTCTTTTACATAAAAGGGTCCAGCAACGTGAAACGAATTGTCCGTTGAACTTAGACACAAATTGATGCCTTTCAAGAGTATTCTTAAAACCCACCCTTTTCGACTGCAAGAACAAAGTGAAAGACCAAATAATGTTTCATACCTTAAATGATTTCAGCATCTGTTATGTTTTTTAATTTCCTGTCATTTTATTTTTTGTAGTCATATTAATCTAGATGTTGTAAATCGTTTAGAGCTTCAAAAGATTAAGAGCTATACAAAGTCTTTAATATTATAATCATCTAGACTGCTCCGGCATACTGCTTGACACTAACACGTTCTTTGAAGGGTTCCACTTATGATGTTTGTGATTTATAATTTTACCAGCGCAATATACCAGAAAATTAATTTCTAACGCACAGTAAAATCCTTTTAGTATATAGTATCATAAGTTTTGGTTCCCCACAATGAAACTTCATACTGAATTTGTATAGTACTTAAACAAAAACGATATGGAATTATCTCTAAGTCTCTCCAGTGGCAGTTATATGTATCAAATGGATTTTAATCAGATTCTGGCTGTTAGAAATTTATTCCAAATTCTTTAGTAATATGTTTGTCAAAATTGAGGCACGGATCTGGAGAGTTAGGCTAATTTATAAACATTCAAGTAATGTCTGAGATAGAAATATTTCATAGAGGAATGGTAGACGATGAATTCAGATAGATTCATTATTGCCTTGAAAAAAACAAAATGGGTGGCTACATTATCTGACTAGAGTCGACTAGTTTACCTGTAACTGTCACCTCTTAAATTATCGAAATCATTCACAGAAACTATTTATCTTCATGAGAAACGAGACATCTTACCGCATCCACTGCTAGAAGTGGATCTGATTAGGTTTGTGGTTTTACCATATTCACAAACCTGAAGTTTGATGGTACATAATCAAAAGCGATATGGATTCTCCGTCACTCTCTCTCTCTCCAGTGCGAGTCATATGTATCAAATGACGGACACAGTATTGGATTTTAACCAGAAGCTGGCTGCTAAAAATGTCTTCCAAAGTCTTGAGAAAACATAATGTCAAAATTGAGGCATATATCTGGAGATTTAGGATAATTTATAAACATACAAGTAATGTCTGAGATATGAACGTTCATAGGTGAATAGTAGACGATACATTCATACCGATTCATAATCACTTGTTGGTTGTGAACGTTTTCGACATTTTCGGACTAGAGTCGACCAAATAACCTATACATTTCACCTCTTGAATCATTGAATTATTCCACTAAAATAATTTATCTTCATATAAAACATGTCCACTTACCGCATTCATTGTTAGAGGAGGATCCGTTTCTATTTGTGGTTTTACCATTTCCACAATCAATGCAACTCCATTGTCCCCAATAGGGCTGATATTTTCCAGCTTCACATTCCGTACATGATATTGCTCCATATGATGAGCTGTAAGTGCCTGGTTTGCAGTCATTGCATTTGTCATCCCCAACATATGTCTTGTACGTTCCTGGTACGCACAGGGAACACAGTTGCTGGTATGGATCATAATAACGTCCAGGAGCACAGTCTGTAAAACAAATAAAAGCTAATATTAGTACTACGAACATTTACAAAAGAAGCCCACGTTGTTCAATGGACTGATATTATAAAAGGGCCATTTCACATATATTTTCAATTTTTTATATGGATGAATTGTCTTTGCGGTGCTAGATGATTTCATGACGCCGTCAACAACAACACGGTGAAAACGAATATTTTTCAGATCCGACAAACTATTTATTATATACCTCAAGAAATGAAAATTAAACTAAACAAGATTGCTTTAGCTTTAATACTTTTATTCGTCCAGAAAGAAAATAACGGTTCAAACACTATCGTCAGTGCAGTGAATAATTGTTTAAATGCTATATATTGGCGTTGTACATGTACATGGTGGTAAAATAAAACCAATTGCAGCTTGATAAGTTGCTGTTTCCGCATGCAAAAATGAATATAACTACTTTATTCTGCAGACTTCCGTAATTGATTCATAGGTATACATGATGAAGATTTGTATATTTTGGATTTTCGTAGAACAGTTTTAGAGAACTTTGTTTCACGAATATTTTTCGCATTATTGTTATCATATTTTTATTCAGATTTATCTCGAGTTAATAAATAACATAACAAACACATATATCTCACATTTCTTTGAATATAATATCACCACTGATTAAAACTGGTACCGTAATATCTCAGAAATAGTTAGATTCATAGCTGATTTTTGACGTACGCATTTGCTTATTCCTTGGATACAAATATCTTCTTCTAGCTAGGACCTTATGCCTTAGAACTCGATTATATTCAGACACTATGATATGTTAGACTTATGCTATCAAAGTTGCTTAATGATATTGCCCTTATCCTAAATCTTCTCCGTCTGAAGGAAGTATGTTTAACTCGTTAAATATTTCAGACGACACACATCTGGTTATATCGAAAGGATGACTCATGACTATCAACCTCTACTTTTTATGTCAGGTAAATATTACGTTTCGTAAGCGTATTTATTAGATCATTGCTTACTGAAGCATCCGAAATATAAATATCCATTTTGAGCATTTAGAAGATAAATAATGTTGATGCCAATGGAAACACATTGTTCGCCACTAACATCCTTCCTATTACAGCATGCGCTCCTTAAATCGAGCCCGATGCAGTGATTATCAGTATACAATAGCTGATATTTACGTTACTAATTTCTGTGTCGTTTTGTGATCAAAGAAATATTTAGGCGCATATGTAAACTATTGTAGCAATTAACATTATTGGTAGTAATCAAAGTTTGACGGACCTTCTAAAATAAATATTATTATTCTTTCTATTGATATGTTGTAAACCACTTTCTACTTCATTAAAGAATCTTTGTAGCAGATTCTGGAAACATTACGCGCAAAATGTTTGTGAGAAAACAATACGTGAGAAAATCGTAAGGAGAACATAATATATGCCTCATGTGGATGTCATTTTCGTTACAATTGCAACTGAAATACATATACCCAAAATAAATTCTGCTATTCATCCATAGCATGTCAGGTTAGGTCATGCCAGTCATCATTCATCCAGGCACTATTTAAACATGATGAAGATGAAGAGGTAAATAGTCTGAATACAGACAGAAACTATATTTCATTTAACATGGATTTTACAGAAACATGTTCATGAGTGAAGCATTAGAAGTAGTTTAAACTACAATAATGTTGTATCTTGACTTTCTTTCACGCGACAGTCAATAAAACAGCTAGCAGTTAGAAATGGTACATGAACGACGTTTAAATATATAAGAAATATATCGGATTTGAGATTATTGTTTTTTTTATATCTAATTAGCCTCCGAAACAAAATAAATATACATATTATGAAAATCTACAAGTTCATTTATGATGATGCGAAAGTGAATAACATGTTGACCGCTTGAAGTAACGATCCTTTAGACATTGATCAACTTATTATATGTGAATGTTTTTTCTTTTTCGATCTCATGGAACAATAAAACATCATTTTGTTGGCGAAATCCGAGAATAATACGATAGTGAAGGTAAAATATGAAAAGGTTTATTTTGAAGTGAAAATTAAATAATTCAGTTGAATCAATCAATATTGTATTATATGTTATATTATAGCTACTCCTTTATGAATATATATATATATGTATATATATATATATATATATATATATATATATATATATATATATATATATATATATATATATATATATATATATATATATATATATATATATATATATATATACCAATTCCGTACCAATTTTGTGCCAAATGATAAAACTTTACGGACAGCAAAGCAACCCAGATCAAATTTAACTAGGAATATTTTGCATTGACTGATTCATATTTCATATAGACCTGTTGAAGTTATATCCTTCAGAAGAGATTTTCCTAAAAGAGAGAAATGTTTACATGTTATGATACATATTAGTGGAAAACCAAATTTAAATGAAAAAGTAAAGTGTAATATTTACTACAATTGATGACACATTTGCAAAGACGCCAAAACTGCAGTTTTTATTTGCATGTGTGAAGATATGTTTGTCATGCCGAACCATTCATAAGAATAACAAAAATACTTTTATCTTGATGAATGGCTATCATGTATTGATTAAATATCAGCTAAAGTTAGTTTAAAATGTGTAAATATTTTAGATGTAACAAAAACAATAGTTTGCAGAGGAATATAATTTGGATATTAATATTCGTTTATAGAAAGTTACAATTGCTTCATAAATAGTTTTCATCCACAGATAATGTTCAAGAGCATTGCTAAATCTTGAATATCAAGGGTCCATCAGATTTGTAGAATTGACATATACTTCATAACCCTTGTTCGTCATTTTTGTTATGACGCTTTGAAAGGGGTTACACAATCAGGGAATTTAGGAAAAGTGAGACATCAAGACGAATAGATAGTTGCAGCAAAGCACAATACATAATTCCATTCATTGTTTTATATTTAGAAATCAGCAGTTGCATCAAGGTATTATGAGAAAAGCTTAGTGGCTTGCAACAACAACGATGTTTTTAAGCGCTCGAACATGCAATTTGGAAATAAGAGCATAAGGTATTATTAACGAGATCCAAACTACTACTTAGTTTAAGTTTAATAGTTATAAACGGTGTGAATTTCAAATTAATTCAGACAGCAAAAAGTTTGAAACAAGTTGATCTTTAAAACGTAAGCAAGACATGTAGTTTGTAACGTAAACTATGATAATTTTGTTTTGGTTAAACTGTGATAAACAAGATGTAGGTGAAACCAACTAAACGTTGCGATGAAGGGCATTTAATTTACAAATTGAATACAAACCCATCTACCTAAGAGACATATTCTAGATGCCTTGTTTAGGAACTGAAATTGAGTTTGAAATTCCTAACGATGTAATTTATATTGCAATCCTTTGAGTTTTGTATAACCGAAAACAATCAATGTTTTCATAAACTGTTTTTTCTCGTAATAACTGTTCGATATCATTAAGATCGATATATAATGTCGTATCCAAATACATAACAAACGATCGATTAATGATGGTATTAATGCTAGTTATCAGAAGGACTGATTAGACAGATCTACAACTGAGCACGTAAGCTCAAGATGAGAAAGTGAAGACGAGGGTAATCTAATTGGTTACATATTATCTTACTGAAACGCCATTATTTTACTGAAGTATAGTGCGAAAATAAAGAAAGGAACGTATGTCGATGGCTTTAGAAATGTTTTTCTCAAGGCTAAAATTGGAAAAGAGAAAATGACAGCTGTATTTCAATCTACAGAAAAACGTCAAAAATCATAAACGTTAATATATATCCGACACTCCATTGAATGAACCGTTTAAGCGAGGGTTATTATTTACAGCAGAAGTAAAGTATTTGTACATAGCTTTAAATTCTACACCACTTTTATTGATTTTTGGAAACACCACGTATGGATCATGTATTAATTGCATTCTTTGTACTTACATATTTTGGTACTGCATGCATTCTACCCACAGTTCAACACCACTTTGGAAAACAACATGAACATTCTAGGAATTGATATCTGCTGCTATTATGAAGAGTTTCTATATAAAAAGGACACTAAGACTTTCATAATTCTAATTACTAGATTTAATTGGTGATGAAGCTTTATATAATATTGTTTGTAAGCAATATTTTTAAAGAATAAATTAGACAAGAATAATTTTGCATTGAAACTGTGCAATTTAAGTTGTATCAGGTGATTTTGCTACATAATGAAACTGCCAAACAAATGTGCTCATTGCATATACAGCGTCTCTACTGTGTAACGGGGACAATTCTTTACAAAACCTAAGACTTTCTCCGCTTGATTTAAAGAAGGGGGGGGGGGGTATGGATGCACATCAGCGAAGTTAGAGGACGAACGTACAGAGTTAAGCCTTCAAATAGTCCTAACATATTTCATTTATTCTAACCCTGGTTCGTTTCTAATCAATTTAGTATTCAGAAATATAATTTAGTTATTAGAGATATAGAAAGTAAGAGATAAAGTTTATTTAAGTAGAACAACAGAGGGAAGAAAAAAAGATAGTTCATTTATTTAAAGTTAAATTAATTAATTACCGAAAAATAGAAGTAAAGATGAAAGTACAGTGGAAATAATAAGGTATTTTTAAAGTATCTAATTACGTAAATAAGCAGTTACAAATTAAGGATATGTTGTATGTGGATCGAGAATAAATTTAGGAAGGAATAAAAGGAAAGTATAAAATAATTTGATAAATAATGTAATTAATGGGGCCAAGCTGAATTTCTTACCATCTTGTACGCCAATACAAACCATATGATTATATGTCATCTCTAATAAGTGACTCTTTAAACACACAAGTCTGGTCTAACGCCAAACAATGGCGTCTGTACTAATCTTCAACAACCGCAAACAGTCGAAATACTTATATAAAATGAAATGTATACACGCGCCGCGACCGGACTATCAGACATACATAGAGAGTGGAAGCGTGCGTTGACTAGTAAAAATAAATAGAGCTTAAGTAAACACTTCATGTAGAAAAAGGGGCCCCGAGTGGCCGAGTGGTCTAAAGTGCTGTCCGTTACGGACCACTGCCATCTCACCTCTGTCTGCGTGTGTTCGAGTCTAAGATTCGGCAAATGTAGTTATGTGAGAAAGCTTGCCAGTAGCTTCTCGTGGGTCGGTGGTTCTTTCCGGGGTTTGTCCGGTTTCTTCCTCCACCATTAATACTGGCCGCCATGTATAACCTATATTGTGTTGAAAAATGGCGTTAAACCATAAAAAACAAAACAAACAATCATGTAGAAAAGAAGGTATGGGGTAACTTTGAATTACAGTGTAAATTAGTCCTAAATTTGCAACATTGTATATTAAAGTACTACTGTTAGTAAAATTACACATTAAATTTATATCCACCATCACAATTGTGATAGAACTCATGTAGGTCATAATAATACCTGGGACAAATGGCACGGAGCGTTTATAGTCTGACGATACCGCACTGTTTGTTAGTACCCCCGACCGATTTCAATAACAAAAACGCTTAATGTTGATATAAAGTACAGAAAACTAAGTCAACTGAATCAATGATTTATAATTTCTAACCTGACTGTGACCAGAGGGCACTAATACTGGCATCCCCTGCACCCTTCATGCTTAACAGACTTTCCATACTAACACGGACCTATACTGCATACACTATGGGTTAGTTTATTTACCTCAGAAAACATAATTAAATAGATCATTCTTTTGGATAACTGCCTCATAATTCCGTAATTACCATAAAGTTGATAGTTACATCATTTTGCACACATGAACATATAAATTAAACCGCTTGTTAAATCACCGTGAAAGCCTAATTTGTTATCATCTTTTCCTTGGCTTGTTTCGACATTGTAAATATCGGATACAGACGACATAGGTATGTACATCTGTATTCATACGCACACCCCTTTGCTGAAAATGGATTATGAATAGATCTCGAGTATGTCCGTCTGTGTCGGTGTTAGGGCCACTCTACTCACATTCAGGTTAGACGGGGAGGTATACTCTATATAATATAGCATAACAAATTATATAAATGAAAAGTATTTGATTTTAGAAAAAGATTTACCTGACGATATGGTATCAATAACCATCGCAGAATATACCATTAAGAGGTAGATCAACAACATTGTTGAATCATGCATTTGATACCTTCACACCGCACAAAGTTAGGCCTTCAACACGGAAGTTTTATTTCTCTTCGCTAAGAGTATAATGCACATGTTAATAAAGGCTGTACATTTTGTACCGTATATTTCATATCAGTCACATGTATCAACGCTGGTGGTATTAAATCATGAACTTACGTCTAAAATCCGATGTAACAGATACATCCTATGACACCATTTGCTGGAAATAAATTAAAAATAAATACATAAAATAAAATAATATATGTAAATTACGACCAGACTAGATGAACACTAATAGCAGGAACGTATTCCGATTGAATTTGTAGTCACAATTATTATTTCCAGTTTAGTACCGACGAATGTAATTCTAGTCTATTTTTAGAAAACATTTCATATTTCATTTTGGTAGTGATAGAAGAGTGATATTGATGATTTTTGGTAGGGATTTAAATGTAAGTGTTTATTCTTGAGAATATGAGCTCAGATAGTGAGAACATAAAGTAAAATTAATTGTGACGTATGTCCATGTATGCTGACATCGATACCAGAGGTATTGCAGAATCTACTCTCTACTTTGTAGAGGCGCTAAGAGGAGTAGTCAATGCTGAAAACAGTTTATTTTATTTAATGGGAGGAGCTATAGCGACAAACGATAATTTGCATACCTTGTGAAAAGATAACCACTCGTTCGATTACTCTATGTTTACATTGATACTCATAACAAAGTTTTCTGTCGTGTATGCCATTGACGCCTCTGTTTATATTCTTAGGAGACGTCGATGGGTTATAGAAGCAGCTAAGCTACAGGTTTTTACGAGAATGTTTTGGCATGAACAATATTACAGAACGTTCTCTAAAATACATTAAACATTATATACATTAATATGGGTACCTAGAAAAGTATCCACCGATCTGCATGCATTAAGAAGGTTATGTAATCTTATACATTTTTTTTGCCCCTTTAAATTGTTTCTGCACAAGTGAAATATAACCCAATATTGTAGTCAATTACGCATAATAGATAGAGGCATAAACATGTTCTTGGTTATCTCTTTCAGAGTTGTATGGGTTTTGGAAGGGAAATTTAACCTCATTGTAAATCATCGCTTTTGTTGCGCATACAAATTAGTCAACGTCGTGTAGCCAGTACAATTATAATGATACAAGTATGTTTAAATATACACCGTTAATTTGTTAATTAAAAGCATATAATGAAGACACATTTCATGATTCACTTTATATGCAGGGGTTTGTAGATGTATGAATGGATTGGTCGATCTGTTGAGAGAGAGAGAGAGAGAGAGAGAGAGAGAGAGAGAGAGAGAGAGAGAGAGAGAGAGAGAGAGAGAGAGAGAGAGAGAGAGAGAGAGAGAGAGAGAGAGATTTCACTATTTCTAACCACGATTAGTATTACCTATTCTTAAACTTTTAAAGGCAAACCTTTACCATTCACGTAAATACGTCCTCAAAATAGTACGTTCGTCAGTTTCAAAACTTGTATTTGTTTTAGTTGTTTCGTTTTCAAATCAAATTGATTGGACTCCATGTCCACAAGAATTTATTTATGTATACACACATGAGCAAACCAAAATTATATCAACCGCACAATCTCACGATGTGAAATCATGGATGACATGTAACAAGCTGCACATGAATGATGATAAAACTGAGGATATTCTGGTCACAACACAAAGACTTTCTCATTCACATCCTTTACTTCAGACAAATATCAGCAACACCAACATTAAATTCTCACAGTAAGTACGGAACCTAGGCGTTACTCTAGACAGTAGTCTCACATTGCACCAACATGTCATGAACATATGCAAGGCTGCATATCTTGAATTGAGACGCATTAGTTCCATTCGTAAATATCTTTTAGTTGATGCTACTAAAACTCTTGTGTGTTCATTAGTACTTTCAAGACTGGACTATTGTAATTCAATTCTGTCTGGTTCGTCACAATATTTACTCCAGAAACTTCAAAACGTTCAAAACACAGCTGCATGGATCATCTTTAGAGTACCTCGATCAGAGCACACCTCACCACTGCTCTGTACCCTACATTGGCTATCAATTCGATACAGAATTAAACACAAAATTTGTTCTCTGCGCTATGTTTCAATGACAGACTCCACTCCAACAAACCTATCCGGCCTCACCCATGTGTATACACCAGCTAGATCCTTGCGCTCTTCTTCTGATAATCGTATACTCATTGTTTCGAAGGTGAAAACAAAGTCATATGGACAACGTTCGTTTGCACACCAGGGCCCGGGGACGTGGAACGAATTGCCCATTGAAAGTAGACACAAAGACACAGTGGTCCCTTTTAACAGTGCTCTTAAGACTCACCTGTTTCGACTGCAGGGACAAACTTAGCGACCTAATCATGTTTCGTATCTTGTATGTTTTCAGCATGTTTTTATGTTTTCTAATTTCATTGTTTTTATCATTTGTTGTTCTGTAGTGTAGTCATATTATTGATGGTGTAAAGCGCTTAGAGCTTCGAAAGATTAGGCGCTATACAAAGTCCTCATAATTATTATTATTCTTATGTGGTATATCTTAATATATAAAACTACAGGCCGGCCAGTTAATCTAATGTATATAATATGTTTGAATATGATATAATCAAGAACACTGTTGACACTAGTAATTGCTAACTGAATGCTCGAAATCGAGTAATCTATTATATTGAATAGATCACTAGATAAGTGTTATTTAAATATACAATTTAAATGGGCATAATACGGCAGTCATGTTTGATTTAGTGTTAAGCCAATAAGGAAGTTTAAGTCTTCTATTGGAGTGCAAGCTACTTTATTAAGTAACTACATCGAGGCATTGTGTATAAATAGTTATGAATGTAGTAAGTGCCCTTATCTGCATATCGATTAGAGCTTAGAGTTTTTGAATCCCATAAAGTAGAGCCGTTTATCAGGCATCCATTTATCACCATTCACCTGCCTCCTAACTCGCAAGAAAGACGTATGGAGAGACCTAGCACATGTAAAGAACTAATGTCGGTTGCTTGATGCATGTAGGGGAACTTTTCTAGGCCACTAGATAACCAATTAAGTTGTTGGGTAGATGTGAGTGTAGCTGCGACAGCGTAGGTAAATTATTATATAAATAAGGAAGAGATATTTGATGTTCAAATATATAAGAATATAAATCAATCAAAATTAACAGATATACAGAATAAGAAACAAACCTTCACTGTATATATGTACATATCTGAAAAAGCTGTGTATTAGAGGGACAAAAGGAATAAGATTATGATAGCTTTGAAACTATCTGACTGCCAGAGAAGCAATTTTGTAAATCACGAGGGACAGACAGACAGACAAATCAATACAAGTTTCACGTGTTTGTGTTATCATCGAGTGCACTTTGCATAAAGTCACCATGAACAAGCTTAGCTGATTTAGTCATTGCAAGTATATCAAAACTGGGCAATGGACGGGTTAACTGCGTGGCCTTCGTCGTGCTGTTTGGGGTAATCGAAGATCTCTTTCCGTTGGTATTCGACGGATCGTTATTGGCAATCGAATGCATATTCCTTATATATGTGTTGACAATGCGCTATCGGAAATCAAATCACCTTTTTTAGAATCAATCTGGTGTAGTTCCGACAGCACAGCGTCTCATCAGAGGCACTGCAAGGAATGGAAATATTTCATAGGTCTTTTGCATTTGTGCACCTCTGATTGGCATAATGTTGCCACCATTTTAGTATGTAAGGTAGCTCAAATATCTAAAAACATAATACCCTGAAAGGGTATATAGTCGGTATGTAATTTTTTTTGTTTTATCATTGTTTTCTGCACCTGGAAATAATTAAAATAAATTACATACCGACTTGAACAGCTGTGTCCATTTAATGCCTACATGACAGAGACCACAATCAGACGTTGCCGTCGCCAATACTCAGTTTTAATAATTATGCTACTATTACGTGTATTTCATTTAGGTCATTTATTTTTTTATTTTGTTTTAGTTGTTTGTTTGTCTGATTCAGGTTTGACATTTTAAGTTTGTGATTCATTCATTGGGAGATGACCTTTACTAAACAAATAAGCACCAGATGTTGACCTCATTTTTGACCTGGCTTCACAGTTGTAAACAAGCTTTTAAAATGATTGGTTGATTCCAAGGACATTATCGAGCTTTGTTATGAACATCTTTCTATTTTTAGTTGGGTTACACGGTGTGTACATGATTTTTTTAACGTAAATTTGTTCTAAAAGATTCTCGAAGATCACGTGACCCCTTTCTTGTTTACGTAAAATCAGGTATATAACTTTGGAGAGAACTATTTAGTAGAACTTGGGCTGTTAGAATACTAAGTTGTGTGTCGTTTTGTGTTATTTGAAATTACCTTGTATTGGAAATTATTTCAATTCGTTCGGATCAAGAGGATTTATTTTGTTATTTATCTGGAAAAGAATTGTGCTGATAGAATTTTATTACCAAGAATTGAGTTCATCACGTGACATCGTCTTGCATCTTGGATACTTCGCTGGGATTCGAACTTGGAATTATTTGGACATTTTATTACCAGGACTTTTACAATTTCTCTAGTGGATTTAATTTTAAATTTTTTTGGGATTAATTTTGGAATTGATTCTTAAAACCGTAAGTTTATTTTCTTTTTCTGGAAAATATTTGTGCTCAATAAATTGTTTATCAAGTTTTTACAAGCTTCGTATTTTCACTCTTTCTATGTTACTGTTTTTTCGAGCCTAATCACGTAACACTACAGCATTGTGTTAAATCGTTGAATGTGATGTGTTTAATCGGTATTTTTTGTGAACATGAGATAAAAAAAAAACAGATTAACAAATCAGTATTTTTATTCTCTTACATGTTATTAGTCAACCCAACAACCTCGTCCACACTTTATCTCACCCAAGCTCAGAAACAAATACATGCATTCTCACCATCCAGAACAGGTCCGGTGGTTAGAGCATCTGCCACGAAAGCGGGCGGTCATGGGTTCGATTCCCGGCCGAGTCATACCAATGACTTACAAAAATGGTACTAACAGCTGACTCGCTTGACGCTCAACATTAAGAGGGTTAGTGTTAGGACTAGTTAGCCTGGTGTCAGGATCATGTGAAAGGGTGGGACATCATGTTACAAGTCTGCGGCATGATGCCCCAGTGTTAAACATCACAATATACTGCCTCACTGCTTACATCGTAACGATATGACTGAACAATTGTTACAGGTACGTTAAAAGTCCTAATCATACATACACATACACACACACGCACACACCAGAAAATCATTAAATTGACAAAAATGTTAATTTTTTTATGTTGCATAAAATTAGTGGTGTGGCTTGCAAACTTTCTTCATAACTTGGGCTTATAATGTACTTTATTCTTCAGTATTTATGTATATCGTTGTATTAATGTAAATTGTCGAGCCGACCCTTCGAGACCGGGCAGGGTTTTATAGAAACAACAAACACGTTCAGGGAAAACAATGATTATATTAAACACAAGTAACACACCTCTCCCTTTCAGAAAAGTATACCTACTTTCTAAGACGACGAAATCGCACGATATGGTCAACAGAATGGTTCAATTTTTATTTAACTAGGACAACAACAGGCGATGCATAAGGTGAGTCTGACTTCTCTATGACTCCTAACTTAAGCATTTCTTCAACTTCCTTCCTTACGATATCCCTGGATGCACGAGGCATAGGGTAACCCTTGACCCAAAATGGTTCATGTGCGTAAGTTTAACTTATGCTCTAGAAAATTTGTCTTACCGGGTTTGTCTGAAAATACGTCTGGGTATTTGTCAACAAGATCCTGAGCCTCCTTTCTTTGATATTCTGTCAAATCGGGACTCTTATTGACTCCAGTCTTACCACTCTCGTACTCCAGTAATCCACTCAAATTAAGTCCTGGAACGAACACTTGTTCCCCATCATCCTCAGTAATGGCTACACCGAATAAGTTTAAAATTCCCTGTTCTGTATTTGCATTTGCTTGATCGTAATAGCGATTCAACAAGTTAGCATGGAACATCCGGGACTTTCCACCTACATCGATAGTATAATCCATACCTCTCTTTTCATCTATGACGGTATATGGACCTTTCCACTGTAACATTAATTTATTTCTATCAGTCGGAAGTAAAATCAAAACTGTCACCTTTTTTGAATTTTCTATCGCGTGCTTTTGAATAATAATAGCGAGCTGCGCGACTACTAGCTTGCCTTAACGTTTCATGGCTATTGCACAAGTCTCTCTCAATTTATCCTTCAAATCACACATACTGGTATGTGGTTCGAATCTAGTCATCTGTCTCGTCATTTGACCATAATGGTCTTAGAATTTTCATCTGCCCTGGCACCGTTCTGCCATAGAAGAGTTCAAAAGGTGAAAACCCTAGACTGTCTTGAGGAACCTCTTTGTATGCAAACAATACTGCATGAAGATATCTGTCCCAATCGTTAGGACGTTGTGCATACATCCGTCGCAACATTTGTTTGAGTGTTCCATTGAACTTCTCAAATAGCCCGTTGCACATTGGGTGATACGGAGTTGTCCATAGTCGCTTGATTGATAGAAGTCTACTAACCTCTGCCATGAGTTCTGACGTGAGCTGTGACCCACAGTCTGTCAGAATTTCTTCTTGTATCCCTAGCCTACTGAACATTTCCACTAAGGTTTCGGCCACTCGCTCAGTTTCGATGGATGGTAGAGCGACGGCTTCCGGGTACCTGGTTGCATAATCGACCATGGTCAAGATGCATCTATTCTTACGATCTGTAAGAGGTGATAACGGACCAACAATATCTATCGCCACGCGTTTGAATGGAGTTTCAATCTAAGGCATTTTATCGATAGGTACGCGCTTCACTCTCCCTTTATATTGCGTTTTTTGACAAATGTCGCATGATCTGCAATACCTAGTTACATCACCGTGAGCCCCTGACCAGTAAAATTCCAAAAATACTCGATCTTTGTTTTTTTTAGACCCCATATGACCCCCCATCGTTGACTCTTGTGCTAACTTCAACACATGCGGTCTATAGTTCTGAGGCACCACTACCTGTGTAAATCGTCTGCCTTCACGAGTAGTATGCTCCCTATGTAAAATATTGTAGTTATATTTAAACCTGTGGCTACCGCCACCTTTACATTTCACGACATCCCCTGACGCGGCTCTATTTCTGATTACCAACGACTCTTCTTTAGTTTGCTCTTTAATTAATGCCCCTTTATTTATCATTGGTATGGCATCGGGTACTTTTAGTTTTGGCAAGAGTCAACGATGGGGGGTCATCTGGGGTCTGCTATAGGATTCAATACCCTTGATATGTTACCTACAATTAAATCGTACAACGGTCGCTTTACGCAACACGCTGTCACTGCGCCTGTCCAATAGGGTGTTTCGATGTGGACGCATGCAGTCGGCACTTATACTGCGGTATTATCCATCATTCTGACGGACACTGTTTTTCCAAGGTATTGACCTGGCCTTACCAGACTCTGCGTAACAACAACAGTATTATCTCCAGTATCTCTAAGTACTGAGGCCCTAACCCCATTCACTAACCCCTCGCTCTGTATTGCTACGTTTGACACATTTTGATTGGAGCTACTACTATTGCTCTCTACACAAGCTGCTTAGCATACCATATACGAGACCCCTACCGTTTTTGGTAAATCCCTCTTACGCTGCGTACATGCACTAGACATGACCCCATTCTCCGCAACTGAAACATTGTTTTCTCTGACTATCCTGACTTCTAGGTCCCATCTGATCTGACCCAACTAATTCCCCCTTACAGTTTTGTGGAAAACTCTTCCCGAAACTGCTCTCTTCTGAATTCACTTGCTTACTTTCCTTAGGACCCCTCTTGTCCCGGGCTACCACATTCAGAACCCCTCCGTGTGCATCAGCGAATATATCTGCTTGTTTAGCCATTTTACTAGACCTATTGATAGTTTTCTCTTTTAAGTATTGGAATAGTTCCTTACTACATACTGCTATCAATTGATCTCTGATGAGAAAATCACATACTGCATCGTAAGTCTTTGCGACTCCTCCGCAAGCTAACCAACGGAATAGGTAATGAGATATCCTATATTCAAATTGATCGAAGCTTTCTCTTTCTCCCTTTTCTGGCTTACTAAATCGAAATGTTTCCCTAAAACCCTTTCCAGTAAGTTCAAACCTTTTCAGCAATGCATCCTTTAACAAATCGTAATTAGATGCCTCTGCGCTCGGTATCCTTGAGTACACTTCTAAAGCTCTACCTTTCAGCAAAGTGCTAAGGTGCAATGCCCAATCTTCTTTTTTGAGTTTTTGCGCAGTAGCATACCTTTCGAATCTTAACGGGTAACTATCCAAGTCATCTTTATTTTCTTCGAATGCTGCAAGTTGTGGTTTTTTGAATTTACCAAGTTGCGATACCCTATCGTTCTCTAGTCTAGACCGTTTTAGATCTAGCTGTTCTCTTTCAATACGCGCGCTTACCTCTAATTTATCGCGCTCCGTTTCCTGTTCACGTTGAAACCTTTCTTTTTTGGCCTCTCGTTCTTCTTGAATTCTTTCCTTTTCATGCGCGCGCTTAATTCTAATCTCTCCTTTTCAATACGCGAGCTTAGTTCTAATTTCTCGCGTTCTTCCTTAATTCTTTCCTGTTTGCGTTGAAACCTCTCCTTTTCGGTCTCTCGTTCTTCGGCGCGTCGCTCTCGTTCTCTATTTTGTTCATCCTTAATAAACTGTTGTAAGGTTACCCCCTCATATCCCAATTGCTTACCAAGCTCTACCAATTTACTAGTGTACGACATGATTTTAAATACGAGTGCGTTCTAAAACGAGCGTCAATAAATTAAATGCTACTCTGATAAATTGTAAGTTCAGTTTCGTTTACAAACTAACAGAATATTATTTCTCAAAACACTCCGTCTCAAAGGCTTTCCCCGACACTGTTGGATGTGCAAACTCAAATTAACAATCCAAATTTTTTCTCGGATACAAAGTACAATCCCACCGCTGCCACCAAAATTGTAACGTTTTCGAGCCGACCCTTCGAGACCGGGCAGGGTTTTAGAGAAACAACAAACATGTTCGGGGAAAACAATGATTATATTAAACACAAGTACTAATGATGTGATAACAACACACAGAAAGGTAAAATAACAATAAAACATATGAAATACAAGTTGACTACTACGTCAAATTCAGGTGGTCAAAAGAAACAGGAAATTCATGTAAACTTCATGCGTACAAATGACTTAGTATACTTTCATATAAACACTTATGTAGTCAAAACACTACTGTTATAAATTATATGTAGTCAATACACTACTTGTTGTGTTTCACACGTAGTCAAACGCTATTATTGTAAACCATATGTGGTTAACACACTACTTGTGTTTCACACGTAGTCACTAAATACAAGCTGACACGGCCTTCTCTCTGGCACGGCCGCTTTCCCCTCCACAATTGTACCCGTACGTCGGCACTATATTGGTGGGTCATAGTAGCATTGATACGCCAGACTTCATGCAATTCATAAACCCATCTGGCTGCTCATCACCGGCGAGCTGAACATGAAAAAAAAAAAACCACACCCTTCCGAAAGTCTAATTTAATTCGAATGGGTTTTATCGAAACTACTAAAAGAATATACGATAGGTACGAAGTATGACGTAGTAATGCTATACAAAAAAAATATACGTAATACAACGACACTAATACACAAGTAATATGTTTTTGAAATTAGTCGTGATAGCGACTAGATGAAATAACTCGCTACCACATTAAATATAAAACATACGATAAACGATGTGACTACATAATACAATGAACGTGCTTTCACGAAACTGAATAATTAATACGAATAGTAAAAAAAAGAGTTGACTGAAAAAAACACATGCGACTCACCCAACGCTTTGGCTCTAAATTACGCTGGCATCTGCCCGACAGCTGAATTTGTCTAGAGCTTCTCTCTAATATTCACTGTGCCCTTCAGTATCTCCTACACGATATTTATACAGGAGCGCGCAATAATATATTAATTCGCACGTGCCACGCGAGCAATAAAAAGCTTCACGCGACACGACGAAAAATCACATTTACAGAACCACTACGGCGCGCTATAAAAGACACCCTGTTTATCTGAAAAGTATGGTAGACTAGATAAACCATATCGGGCATTTCGTAACAATTAATGCAGTAAAATCTACAGAATATGTCAAAGCATATCAATAGCACATACATTATTCAGTTTCGAGATAGGCGACTAAAATTAGTATGACCGTAACATCAAACAAGTGTTATTTACAAACCAATATGTTTGAATAAATGAAGACACACATGTTGATCGAAACTGTTGTGATACAAGTTACAAAATGGGTTAATGATAATTTCAAGATACTCTTGTTACGGTTTCCAGTATTAGAAAAAGGTTTAACATTATAGTGGTGTCACTAGGGCAGTACAAGATATGTGGACCCCACCGGGTGGCACCTTCAGAAGGGGTAACACCACAGTGACTGTCAATACAATTTTGGAATTTTTGTGCAGGAAGGAGGTCAATGTGGGTGACACCATGCAATACCGAACTGGGTAACACTTACTCTTGTGATGCCACTGTTACATTATAATATTTAATAGCATTTATAATAATTCCATGATTTTTATACGTATCCAGTTGGTGAGATAGAAATAATGCTGACGTGAAAATGACTCAAATCATTTCTATTGCATATAGGGAATAATAATTGTCTAGGACGCGTAGAGGTACTAACAATGCTCATAGTCTAGTGTATATGCAAATTTATAAGCAGATTGGTAGGAAGCTTCTCTTGTGATAACCTCAATTTTTCCATGGTAGTGTAACTCGTAAAATAAGTTCTTCAATGCCAGATGCAGGTAGATCTTGCATGTGTTCAGCAATCCCGAAAAACCTAAATAGAAGTGATTTCACATTCACATCCTAGTGGTACACGGGAGATAACCCTATGAACCATAAGCCCGACTGTGATTGTGTTACATTTAAAATTGTCTTTAAAAGGGTCTTTCGTGTGTTCTTGCATGCAGAGCCACCGACCCAGGAGAAGCTACTAGCAAGCTTTCTCACATACCCACATCAGCCCAATCTGAGACTCGAACCCATGCAGACAGAGGTGAGATGGCAGTGATCCGTGGTACAATCTGGGTATTAAAGTTCGAAAAGAAAATCTATTTCGCTAGATTAGAGTTTAGCCACGATTTTTCAGTTATTATCTGCTTGATTTGAAGGTGTAGGTTTTTGTTATGTTTGCTACGATTTTTACGAAGAAAAACTAAGTGACGAAAGTCAAATTTATAGGGTGGTACCAGACTAACACAACCATTGGACATTTTTAGGCTATAGCGTATATACTGCTATTTTGTGTTTTGTTAAGAGTATTTTTCACCATTTTCTTTATAGACGAAACGACGATTCATGTAAAGGCGTATACATAATGTTTTTAAAACTGCTTAAATTGTGACTTTGGAGAATTTGTTTATTAATTTCTGTCACTTCATGGACGTCTATCATACATGCATTATCTAAGTCCGTATTAAACGTACCTTTGATTGAGATTTGTATATATTTATGCGTCAAGAAACTGTACATAAGGAGAGGCGCTGCATATTATCGTCCACATAAGTTCTACAACGTAATCAGCTTTTGAGGACGAATCACCAGAGGTCTTAAATTTATATATTTCTTTGACTGAGAAAGCTTGATAGAAGATGAGTGACTGTCTATTAACTATGGAGGTATGTACGTTGTATTTCATTTTCAAATGTAATGTACCTTTTGCGAGTAGCTTTTTATATACATTTATTTGGATGAAATGATGCAAATTGTCTTTTACTTAGGACTGGACAAGTAATACATCTTGTCTCAAATTTCCCTATACCTTATCAGGACCGAATTCTTCTTACACTTAAACAACAATCATGGGTTTGTCCTCTGATCTGATCCTGTGTACTTTTGTTGTAATGTGATGATTTATGCATCTCGCCATACAGTGAAATAACAAATATAAACATACATATTAATTGTCTTGCAAATATGTGATTTTCCCGAATCTTTGAACAATAAAGAAGCAGGCCCATGCAATGTATAATATCTAAAGTAATTAACTAGATGAAACTACCACTTATTTAAATTTCAAATTGAAATATTGAAATGTTGCGGTCGGATGTGTTTTAGAATTTGGTGATTTTTCTCTATGATGAAATCCTGAAACTGTCTCAGATGTAGCTCACTGAGGGATGTAAACATCACAATACTCGATTGCCACTCTGTGCTAAACTATTCTAATAAAGGATCTCCATTTATCATTGTCAAGAAAATTAATTGGTATTATCGCCTTGATTTCATCACAAGTTTTGTCTTAGAAAAAGTTAGAGCGATAGAATATGTATCGACAACTTAGGGAAGCCACGAAAAACAACATTGAAAGCAAAATACTGAGTTTTATTTGGAATAACAAGATACACTATCTAAACAAAACTCACATATAAAGATCTAAGGATAAAGGGGGTATTAACCGTGCCAATCCTAAGTATAAAACAAAAATCAATAATCTTAAATAGGTTTAAAAGTAATACTCCCGAACTACCGTGGGAGGCCATATATATTTATAAATACGGTTACGTATGTCGTTTCAACGATAATACAATATAAAACATAATAAATTAGTTAAACTATTAAAATCTCTAGATTTCTGCAGAAGTTCAGAACTAATTTACAACCATTAGGATACAACAAATATTTGGAATCCTAACATAAAGATTCATGACAATTTAATGGAATTAATACTTTTAGATAAATATAGGATAGAGTATAAAAACCCAAATTTAAACTAGGAAAACATGTTGAGAATATACGCATAGATACAATCACCTTTAGTGCAAGGTAGAATACTTTATTCCTGCATGAGGGCTGGCTCACTGGTGAAACAGCTTTCAGCAGGCACATTATAAATTGACTGCCTCACTGTAGGCTATGCCAACAACATATCGACTCCAAAAAATATTATTTTAACATGTCAAAACACAGAAAATGAGAGATTAAATATACAAAACTTATCAGTAAATAAATATGGACGTTTAAACAATATGAAGGGGGCCCCGAGTGGCCGAGTTGTCTCAAGCGTTTTCCGTTACGAATCACTGCCGTCTCACCTCTGTCTCCGTGAGTTCGAGTCTAAGATTTGGATAATGTAGTTATTTGAGAAAGCTTGCCAGTAGCTTCTCGTGGGTCGGTGGTTCTTTCTGAGGGGTTCCTGGGTCCTACCTCCACCAATAATACTGGCCGCCATGTATAGCCTATCGTGTGCTGAAAAATGACGTTAAACCCTAAAACAACAATAACAAACAATATGCAGTTTCTGTATACTAATGAAATAGATGATAAATATATTTATAATAAATTAACTCGGTACATAAATACTTATGAAAGTAAGAAGAGAACATTTCTTATAATTAAATTTATATAATATATGAAATAATTTAAATATGAGGTAAGATAATAACATTTTTATTAATTGTTTTGTTTATTTTTTGTTGTTGTTGGCACAGTTAAAATAAAGGTCCCTGTATAAGAAAACAACTTTCTTTATACTTTCTATGCACTAAAATGCTTCATCCTATTATAAATATACATAACAACTCTGAGGAAAATTTGGAGGAAAAGAAACAAGTTTATACAAGAAACACTTTGGGTATAGCATACAAACATGTAGCAAAGAACACATAGTATACACTGGATAACATAGATCATGTAACAAAGAATACATAGTTTACACTGGATAACATGGATCATTTTGGCAAAGAACACATAGTATACACTGGATAACATAGATCATTTGGCAAAGAACACATAGTATACACTGGATAACATAGATCATTTGGCAAAGAACACATAGTATACACTGGATAACATAGATCATTTGGCAAAGAACACATAGTATACACTGGATAACATAGATCATTTGGCAAAGAACACATAGTATACACTGGATAACATAGATCATTTGACAAAGAACACATAGTATACACTGGATAACATAGATCATTTGGCAAAGAACACATAGTATACACTGGATAACATAAATCAAGTAGCAAAAACACTGGAAAGAAACAAAATCGCTAGCCAGCCTGGGAAAAGAAGTAAAGATACAACTCTAGAATAGGACAGTCTGTAACCCATAATTAAAAAAATGAAAAAATGAAATATTATAACATAAATATTCTAAACTATCAAAACACTCATATATACATATATATATATATATATATATATATATATATATATATATATATATATATATATATATATATATATATATATATATACTGAGGGAGAATACACACAGAAATAAAAACTATTAACTTTCAGATAATATGGGGGTCTGTCAAATGGTGTTAATCTGAAACAGACCACACCAATAAACTTTAAGGACATGGAAATGAAAAGTACAAAAGGTTATTCTAAATGGAACTACAACCGTCGTGAAATTTTGAAACTATTTGAAAACCACGTAGACATGCATAACAAAACAAACATGCTATTGTGAGTATTTTTGTTTTTCAATCTTGAGGACCTGGAGAATTAACTACGGGGAAATAGGGATGGATATGCGAGTGATCTATACCTTGCTAGTACTACGAATGAGATCCCTAAAGATCTTTTTTCCAATATATAAATGGAACGTTTGTATAATGGAACTTTTATATACCTTTGATATAGTTAGTGGAAATTCGCGAGTATTTCACTTAAATTCTTGAGGAACTAGAGTTTGGAAACACTGAAATAGGGATGGATATCCGAGTGATCCAGACCTTTTGCTGGTACTACGTCTGAAATCTCTATGGATCAGGAATAAATCTCATGTGGAACTTGAATGAATATGTGACTATTCTCGAATTTGCGATACCTCTATTAGAAGTATCTATGGAAAATAAAAGAACTTATGTGAACATAATGTTACGTATATTTGATTTGAATTATTTATTTTTAATTGTCAGATCCAAATTTGTCATTTTGGGTTTTAAAATTCATTAATTGGGAAGTTATTCTAGAAAAATCTCTATGACCATACTTTATTTGTAAACATGTTTTTGACCTTGGCTTGTTGACCTAATTTCTGACCCTGCTTCAGAAAGTGTCAACAAGATTCTAAAACGATTGGCTAAAATCCAGGGACATCTTTTACTTTTAGTTCTTGGGGGTAAGAAATGACTGATTTTCTTATCTAGATATTTCTTTGCGTACGTGTTTAAATGATCGTACGTTTGTTCTATGACCTTCTATGAACTTCCATAAAATCGTTGAAGCAAGAGGAATTTTTTTATTTATATGGAAAGGAACATGTGCTCATAATTTCATTTGGATGATTATAAAACAAGAACTGCATCACGTGACATCGTCAGGCATTTTGGATTACATCGTTAAGATTCAAACCTGGAACTATTTGAACATTTATTTATCAGGACTCTTGCAATTCTATTAGTGGATTATTTTTGTGAATTCTATATTGGATTAATGTTGGATTTGATTCTCTAAAACCGTAAGTTTATTTATTTTATGAAAATATTTGTACTTAATAAAATCGTTTGTTAAAGTTTTACAAGCTTGTTAGTTTTCACTCTTTCTGTGTTGCTGCTTATTTGAGTCTAAGTACGTAACAATAAAAAAGACATGAACATAAGATCTGAACATAATCTAAATCTGAACACGGAACATTATATATTTTTATGAATTGAT